>JAKLTH010000286.1:0-199215 GCA_025175895.1 Wurfbainia villosa
TATCCATGTGGAAATTAATAATGGAGTACCATTAATTAAACATGGACGTCAAAATGGCTTACTTAATCTATAATATATATAAAAAAAGAAGGGATTAGAACAATTTTTCTCCATCCAATTAATGCGTGATCGTTTTTTCCGAGGATTAATTAGTAAGGTCAATTGTATTAATGTCATCTAATCGTCAACGGTATGATATGGCAGTTCTATATGTGAATACTAGATAGTCTCGAACGATTTAAAAATGATAAAGATTGTATATTTTTGAATTTAATTAACTAGAAAAATATTCTTTATTACGAATCAGATCTAACCAAAAGGCTTGGATGCAAATTGTACTTAGCTGCAGGAGTGTCCCAATTGATAAATATAAAATCATAATTTTTAAATCGATATGGATCAAAAGGTTTTATGGTCCTAAATTATATAGACCGATCCCTTTTTTTGTAAAAAGGTTGAAATTGTCAATTTAGTAGCCTCCGGTCCTCCGTCCCAAGAGAAAATCGCGAAGGGATAAATCGCGGAAGACTATGGCGCTTTGACGATACCAACAGAGAGAGATTCTCTACGGGGAAGATTAATCCCGTCGCAAAAATCGAACGCCGACTCATCTATCTCTCGACTTAATCAATCCATCGTCCCCGCGGGGACAACCGATCCCTTCTTTGCATTTCCACATGGAGGGGATCACTATGGAAGCAAATTGTACGAGAATATCACTCGTAGAGCATCAAAAGAGCTGATGAGCGATCCTTTTTATCTGTAAGTTTATTGGAATAATTAAGCTGGAAATGCACGAGGAGAGTAGATATCGAAGAAGAAGATAGGGATTTAGAATATTTTGGTGACGCTGGAGGCTCCGTCGACCACGAGGTTGTGGCCGCTCACGAACCTCGACTCGTCGCTGGCCAAGAACAGCGCCGCCTTTGCCATGTCATCCGCCTTCGCCCTCACGCCCTTCAGAGTCGACATCCCCTCTCCAAATGCCTCCACCTCCTCCTCGCTCGCCTGCAGGGATGACACCGCCAGAGGCGTCGCCACCGCCGCCGGCGACACGCAATTCACACGCACCCTGTGCTTGCCCAGCTCCGCCGCCGCGCTCCGCGCCAGCCCCACCACCGCGTGCTTCGAGGACGTGTAAACCGGCGGGCCCAGCCCTCCCAGCACCGACGCCATGCTCGCCGTGATTATGATGCTCCCGCCGAGCCCCGCCGCCGCCATGGCCCTCCCCGCGTGCTTCGTCCCCAGCATCGCTCCTAGCACGTTGACCCCCATCACCCGCTCGAACACCGCGGTCGTGTCGTCCTCGCCGAGGATGCTGCTGCCGGTGGGGCCGAGGATGCCGGCGTTGTTAAACATGATGTCGAGCTTGCCGTGGAGGGAGATGGCGGTGTCCACGGAGCGCTTCACGTCAGACTCGCGGCGGACGTCGCAGTGAACGTAAGAGACGACGTCGTTCGAGCCGAGGGCAGCGCAGAGGGCCTTACCCTTTTCGTCTTGGACGTCGGCGACGATGACACGAGCGCCGTGGCGGACGAACAACTTAACAGTGGCCTCGCCGATGCCGCTAGCACCGCCGGTGATGACGGCGACCTTGCCTTCGAGTCTGATGAATCAATTGATCATACATACGATCGATCAAATAAGGTTAAAGAAAACACGCAAAAATTTAACAGATTAAAAGTAAAGACCTCCTCTCCATTGAAGATATCTTAATGATCTCAAAAGAAAAAATTAATTTTTATGATGCTTGATGGATCCCTCTTCTTCCGTATTTATAGGCCTTAATATGAGGAAGTATATCTTTGTGGGAATTATATTATTCCACACTTGCAAATATTTATGTCTTGATTTCCTGTTTATCGACTATACAAATGTAGATGTATATTAAGTTATGAAATTAACAAAAGTCACTAGCTAATTTGACTATATATATATATGATCCAAGAAAGAAGAAACGTTGAAAAGCAAAGTTTAAAGGCAAACTTCTTCACAATGGACAAAAGGAGCTTGGAATATTGGACGATTAGAGTGTTATTGATTGATTTGTCCACGTCTAGATGCAAAGATATTTCTTTTTCCCAATAAAAATTTAAATTCGATTTCTTTCCTATTTGTACATTGTTGGAGTTTTTTTAATTAAATGTTTTTTATTATTTTTTAAAAATATTACTAAACTTCTACAAATTTGGGATAATATATGTAAAGCTATTATGATGTATGCTTATTATTAATTTTTTAGGAAATTAAACTATTAATTACAGATAAGTTTGCAGCCAAAATTTAACTAAGTTAATTTATTTAAAATACGGATACACAGAGTCAAAATATAAAATAATCAACAGTTTTAATTACAAAAATTAAGAAAAAAAGTTTACATACGAGTGAAAATTTGTCAACGAGATAGAAATTAATATGGAGGTGTAATTTGACTTGCAGTGCGATCTAATCTAACAAACATATGAGTAAAAAAATACACTCTCAAGGATTATACGGTACAACAGTAGGATTTTCAATTTTATACTCGAGTATTTATTGTTTAATTTTTAGTTATATGGTGCATTTATAAGATTTTTCTATAAATTGAATGACAAATCAAAGATTATCTACACAAGCATTTCCTAATTTATCTTAATGATCGATGAAACATATAAAATTTAGAAATTATTTAATACTCCATTAAAAATCATAGGATATAATCAATCATCTTCACGATTAATCAAGATGAAAACTTAACTGATATTAGTTTAAAAAAATACAAAAAATACACGCGAAGGTTATGATTGCAGTCTCTAGTAAAATAGGAACTGTTCTTCGGTTGTCTGATTATTATTCTATTAGTCTCAGTTGCCCAGCTATTAGTTATTATTTAATAACAATTAATTTCAAAAATAATTATACAAAAAGTTACACAGATCGTCATCTCCGAGAAATTAAAGATTATAATAGGACAATAAAGGAGTCTTAATTAAACTATAATGTGACCAATAATTGCATTGGCAATAGTGAGAGATAGAGATCCTCGTGGGATGACGTAGTGATTAAGATATGATAGTATTTGTAGAAGTAGTATAGTCGATTTTGGAGGAGGTCAAAACTCTTTCCTCGATTCAGATGACCTCTACGTGTCTTGATCATCACATCAAAGTCCATAGGATCTTCCGTGATTTACCTTTCTCACAATAACCGTGGAACAAATCGGTGGGAACCGTTAGGTTGACGGTTCCAACCTTTTTACAGAATAGTGAGAGATAGAGAAGCTTGCATGACCACGGTATAGTGGTAGATCAGCAGAATGATATCTTATAGATTAGTGTGGTTCTATTTTTTATTGGGACAAATTCGATATTGAATTTTAGAAAAATTTGAATAGGTGATTCCAAGTAAAGTGCACATCGAAAGTTTATCTTCTCAAGAAGAGTACATCTTCGATGTCGGATATACCCTACATGGATGATGAGACCGCGTCGCTGAGCTTAGCTATTGAACCGCGAGCACTTTCTTAATTTATCCCTAATAATCGATGGAGTATATCTCGCTTAAGAATTACTTAACACTTATTAAAAATCTATAGGATTGAATCAATCATCCTCATCAGAATTAATCGGCTCGAGGACAAGATACTGTAGGGGATCGTTGGAACGCTAGAGGGGGGTGAATAGCGTCGTGCTATGAGTCGATGGAATACGTTCGCGTGTTTGTCTACAAACTTCGTTAGCGCAGCGGAATATATATAATGATAACAATAATGAAATAGACAATCACACGAACACAAGCATATAACATGGTTCGAAACCGAACGGTTCCTAGTCCACGGATCGAGCTTTAAAGAGCTCTAGTAATGCACACGCACTCAGTAATCACAAATACTCCTTTTCGACACAAGTCGGAGGTGGAGAAACTTCGTACAAATGATTACAACAGTAATACTAAATACAACAAGCAAATACAAGTGAATACAACAAAAGAAATGCAAAGAAAACTTTACAATCGATCTTTTGAGAGCTTGCTTGTTTGGTTGGTTGAGTGGCACTTGGAGACCCTGAATTACACCAGCAATTCGCCCCAAAAACTCCTCAAAGAACCATAGCTTTTTCCTCATTCACGAGCTTCATTTAAAGCTTCAACTGGCTGAAAAGCCGATCACGATCGCCGGGACCATCACGATCGATGTCATCGCTGTCGTGAGACAACGACTAGATCCACGCTGGAAAAATCCAACGGATCCATCATCAGTCGACTGATTATGACCATCAGTCGACTGATCAAGCCATCACTCGACTGCTGACCGCAGCGGTCGAGTGAGACTCCATTCTGTGCTCCAAAACCCGAGCACCAGTCGACTGATCACACGATCAGTCGACTGCTTGGCCGATCAGTCGACTGCCCACCTCTGGCAGTCGACTGCTAGGCCAATTCCCGCAGTCAAACCCTAGTTGACTCAGCCAGTCGACTGCCACATGACACCAGTCGACTGGCACACCTCAAACATGAGGTTTTAGCCCAAGTATGGTTCCCCCATACTTGCTAGACCACCCTTAGCCTAGACCTAAGCCTTCTAGCCACCTCCATCAGCCTCACGCCTCTCGGATCCCTCCAAGTCATCCATGACTTGTTCATTCATCGCGCTAGCCTTCAGGTGCTTCCATCGGCTATGTCATGCTAATGGTGTCTACACCGCCAAGGCACATTGGACTTACGCCGCCAAGACTCCGCTTGAACTTTACTGTAGGAGATTTGAGGCTGCTAGAGGGGGGGGTGAATAGCGTGTGACCGTACGATAATAGAATTCGTTCGCATTGCTTGTCTACAATCTTGTTAGTATGCAGCGGAATAAACAATAACAAATACAAACACAAGATACAATCACAGCACGCACGATATAACGTGGTTCGGAACCGAAACGGTTCCTACTCCACGGATTGGGTTCGTACGAACCCTAGCGATGCCACAAACACCACTAAGCAATAAAACTCCTCGACAACAAGTCGGAGGTGGAGAAACCTCGTACAATGAATTACAACAAGTAATACAAAGTAAACAAGCAAATACAAGTGAAAATGTAAAGAACACTTTACAAACTAGGGTTTTGAGCGCTTACTTGTGTTGCTTGGACGAGCTTGAAGGACCCTGAAATGCACTCGCAAATCGCCTCACCAAAGCCGGACAAGTTCCAACCGGCCGATCCAACATTGGCAGCCGATCCGCTAACGATCCGTAGCCGATCGCTGCACGAGCCCGGCATCTCGAGCTCAACGGGCAATGATCCCGGGCAATGATCGATCGACCGATCGCTGCCGATCGAGCAAATGATCGCCGAGCCATTTCATAGCTCTTAAACGCAATAACTCAAGTCGACTCACGGCAGTCGAACCGGCCACAATGCCAGTCGACTGCCAACCTCAAAAATGAGGTTTTAACTCAAGTATGGTGCCCCCATACTTGCTAGACCACCCTTAGCCTAGACCTAAGCCTTCTAGCCACCTCCATCAGCCTCAGGCCTCTCGGATCCCTCCAAGTCATCCATGACTTGTTCATCCATCGCGCTAGCCTCCAGGTGCTTCCCTCGGCTATGTCATGCTAACGGTGTCTACACCGCCAAGGCACATTGGACTTACACCGCCAAGACTCCGCTTGGACTTTACGCCACCAACCATTGGACTTATACTTCCAAGACTTCACCCTTGGACTTTACGCCGCCAACCATTGGACTTATGCTGCCAAGACTTCACCCTTGGACTTTACGCCGCCAATATCAATCCCGTTGGACTTCTCAAATGCCAAGACTCAAGCTTGGACTTTCCCTTGCCAACCCATGTTGGACTTTCCATGCCAAGACCATGCTTGGACTTTCCCTTGCCAACCAATGTTGGACTTTCCATGCCAAGACCCATGCTTGGACTTTTCCTTTTGCCAAGTACTCAAGACTTGGACTTTCCCAAATGCCAAGTGTCCCACTTGGACTTTCCATGCCAAGTACCCATGACTTGGACTTTATCTTGCCAATACCCATGCTTGGACTTTCCCTTAATCACATGGTCAACCCTAGTCAACCATCAAAGTCTCCCTCGAGTCTGGTCAATTATAACTTGGGTTGATTGTTCCAACAATCTCCCCAACATATTAACCGACATCAATGTCTAATATCAATGTCAAACCACTTTGTCAAACATTTTATGTCAAACATCAAAACATCACTCGAGTCAAACTAAGTCAAATCGTGATCGTGACCTGGGCCGATTGCACCAACAATCTCTCCCTTTTTGATGTTTGACAAAACAAACTTTGAGTTAAGCCCCTAACTCAAATACCCTTACCAATTTTCTGAATCGGTAATTTTACTCTCCCCCTTTTTGACATACATCAAAAAGGTTCTCTCTCCAAGGAGGTCAATGTCTCATGTCCCAATGAGATCTTACAATCTCCCCCTTGGTCCAAAAATACCTAGGATGTCTACCATCTTCCTAGTGATAAGTCTCATATCACTCAAGAGAGGCAATCCTATACTCTCTCCCAATTTCCAAATTGGGTTTCTCAAAATCCCATCAATTTTGCCAATTGATGATACTCTCCCAATACCTTCCCCCCCTTCAAGAAGAGAAACACATCCATCATTCCAAGATGGATAACTCCCCCTAAAGGCTTGCTCCCCCTTGACCACTGCACCAACAATGTCCTTGGGAAATCCCTAAGCCAATAGAGACTCTAAACCATTAAAATTAAGGCTCAACGTTCAAACATGAACTCTCCCCACCTTAAATTTGATACTTTGACCTAACACCTCTCCTAATCCATATCCAATGAATTTTTACCCTTTATAATGCTTCCCAAAGCATATCCTAGGGTTAGGAGTGGTTAGAGACCTTTACAATGGCTGAAATTAGGCTAAACAAACCTTGTTAACCCGAATTAGACTGGCAATGACGACTTACAAAGAATCAATCGATCACATTCATCATCAGATCAATTACCAGTGGCAATGATCGATAAATCAAATTTAATTTCACTATCGAAATGAATTTTATAAATTCATAAATAATTATACGTATATCAAAAAATCATGAAAATTCATACGTATAATACTTATGACCAATACAATGGGTGAAAAATATTTGAAAATTATTTTACCCATAAAATATCGAAATTGATACAAAATCCAAAAGTAAAGAAAAATTTCAATGTTTTAGCTCACTTTGTATCAATCTCATCAATGATGATTGCTATCAAAAGATAAGCTTCACCAAGGTTTTTCAAAATGATTTTAAAATATTTTCAAAACCTTATTTTGGATCATATTCCTTGGGCTCTATGTACATGACTTGTACACATGCTTTCCTAATGATCCACCATTGAAATTAGATGAGTTTTAGTTTATATAGATGCAAAAACTATGCACCTTGAACTCAACTCATATCCTAGCATCTCACATGTATCTAGGGTGTATAAATACACATACATGTCAATATGATGTGAGATGTGGGTTTTATTCTCCCTAAACTAGGGTTTCATGCATTTTTCTAAGGCAACTCTACTTGATTCCTTTATAAATGGGACTCCAAGTCATGTCATTGTCCTTAAATCAATTTTAATCAATTTAAATGCATGAAATGACCATGGCATAATGATAGCAAAATAAAAACATGGCCAATGATCATGATGTCATGGCATATGATATAAATCTAAAGCACAAGACATTTAAAACCTTAATCCTAAAACATGAACATGACATATAAAAATGATTAAAATAAACATGATGTCATGACATGTTATATGACAAATCAAGGCATGGCAAATAAGATATCAAGGTATATAATACCTAAATTTTAATATTAGTTGTCATTTCATATAATTAATTATACTTTGCCATATTTCTACTTTTCTCCCAAATGTGCCAAAAACCCAAAATAACACATTAAAACCTCTAAACCTAAATTGTGCCAATTTGATCAATTTATCAAACTTCTTAAAAATGATATTGGCACATCCTAAAATCTTTTAGGATTAAAGCTCAAATGTATTTCCAAGGTAACCATAACCTTGAAAATATCCTAAAGTGCCACCTTTATCAAGGTTGAGTTAACTACCCATCCAATCAAGGTTGGCACACCCTGAACCCATCTAGCGTGAATCAATCACGGTCTTAGGAACCCAAAACCGATTTGAGCTCCTAGGGTTAATTAGGTATTCCTTAGGGATAACCTCCCTAGATACCATCCTAATGACCCTCCTAGGCTTGTTAGCCTTGGTCATTTGGGTCTTACCTAGGTTGACTCTAGGGGTAACTCCCCTTGCAACCTTCTTAGTGACGACCCTAGGTTTCCTAGAAACCCTAGTCACTAGGCACACCCTTTGGTCAACTCTAGGGATGACTTCCCTATTGACCTTGGTCTTCCTAGACCTAGTTTGTGTTCTATAATCAAATGGAACACTATGGTAAGCCACCTTAGGTTTAGGTTTGTGACCCAAACCTTGCTTGCCCTTGGTTGACTTTTGACTCTTAGGTCCTAAGTGTTGACTTTGAGATTTGGACCTAGACTTTTAATCATTTGACCCTTTAAATTGGTTTTGTATGTTCCTAAGGGTCTTCTCAAGTTTTTCAAGCTTTGACCTCAAGGCTTGGTTCTCAATCTCTAATTGCCCAATTTTAGAGTTTTGATTTAAATCATGGGCATAGGACTTCCTAGGCATATGCCTAGTCCATTTTGGGTTTAGACCTAGATGTTCTCCTATTTTCTTGATTGATTCCCTAGGTAAAATATTTTTAGGGACATTAGTCCCAAATTTCTCCTTACTCCTAAGGTTAACATTTTTAGCTCCTAAGCACATATATCTATTATTCCTAGCATGCTTTTCATGAACGATTGCAAGATTACTTAAGTTATTTCTAGCATGCTTTTGCTTGTAAATTGAAGAAAGAGCAAAATTAGAAGTTACCCTAGGGTTTGCCTTAGCTCCCCCTACATATGATGCTCCATTTTGAGTCTTCTTGTCCCCCTTCTTGCATTGACTCCGGAAATGTCCCGGTTGTCGGCACTTGAAGCATATGATGTGCTCCTTGCCTTTAGGTGTTGGAGAACCGGCATCCTTGACTTTTGGTGCCGGTGGAGCTTTCCTAATCTTCTTTGGGCACTTGCTTTTGTAGTGCCCGGTTTTCCTACACTCAAAATATATTATATGTATTTTATTATTAACACATATGCTTGAGTTACCTTGGGTGGTTGTGGTGATTGGAGTGGATTCTTCATTCTTCCCGGAGGTTGAGGCTTCTTCTTTGTTTTGTTCCGGCTCCGGTGTGGATGGTCTCTCCCCCTCAATCATAGAAGTGGATGCTTCTTCCACCTCTTCTACTTCCTTTTCCGATCTGGAAGTTGACTCCTCACTTTCTTGTGAGGATGATGAAACTTCCTCTTCGATCTCCTCCTCTTCCAAATCTTCTTGGACCGAATTGATTGTAGAACTTGACCAACTTGTTCCACAACTCCTTGGCATCCCTATAGCTTCCTAATCTAGACAAAATGTCGTTAGGTATCAAATTAACCAACATTTTTGTTACCTTAACGGTTGTCATGAATTTTTTCCGTTGTTCCTCAGTCCATCGCTTCTTTTTGAGGATTTCGTCGTTCTCTCCTCTCGGAGCATCAAAACCTATAATTATGGCAAACCAATTTTCTATATTCGACATTAGAAAATATTCCATCTTACCTTTCCAATACGCGAAATCTTCGCGATCAAAAGCGGGTGGAGTCGCTATGTCATCGCCCCATCTTTCTTGAAGATCCATCGTCTTCCCTCTAGCTTCTTTAGCTCTCGGCGGTTAGTCCGTAGAAGAGCCCCGGGTTCTGATACCAATTGTAGGAGATTTGAGGCTGCTAGAGGGGGGTGAATAGCGTGTGACCGTACGATGATGGAATTCGTTCGCGTTGCTTGTCTACAATCTTGTTAGTATGCAGCGGAATAAACAATAACAAATACAAACACAAGATACAATCACAACACGCATGATATAACGTGGTTCGGAACCGAAACGGTTCCTACTCCACGGATTGGGTTCGTACGAACCCTAGCGATGCCACAAACACCACTAAGCAATGAAACTCCTTCTCGACAACAAGTCGGAGGTGGAGAAACCTCGTACAATGAATTATAACAAGTAATACAAAGTAAACAAGCAAATACAAGTGAAAATGTCAAGAACACTTTATAAACTAGGGTTTTGAGCTCTTGCTTGTCGGTTGCTTGGATGAGCTTGAAGGACCTTGAAATGCACCTGCAAATCGCCTTCAAATTGCCTCACCAAAGCCCCCAAAGAACTGATAATGAAATCCTCCACGAGCTCCCCTTTTTATCTTACGTGGGCCGATTTTACCGCGAAGCCATAAGTCCCCGATCATTGCCAACATGCAGAGCTGTGAGACAACGGCTCAATCCACGTTGGACAAGTTCCAACGGGACTCTCACCAATCGATATCAACATTGCGGTACGCCGCGCCGTGGTCGGAGCCCGGTCGGCTGCGGCGCGCAACTCAAGCTGGCGATCAGCCATCGGTAGTCGACTCACGTCGACATCGATCGTTGCTCAATAATGACGCTGTGAGCCATTTCAGCTCTTAAACGGCAGTCGAACTCGAGTCGACTCACGGCAGTCAAACGGCCATAATTCCAGTCGACTGCCAACCTCAAAAATGAGGTTTTAACCCAAGTATGGTGCCCCCATACTTGCTAGACCACCCTTAGCCTAGACCTAAGCCTTCTAGCCACCTCCATCAGCCTCACGCCTCTCGGATCCCTCCAAGTCATCCATGACTTGTTCATCCATCGCGCTAGCCTCCAGGTGCTTCCCTCGGCTATGTCATGCTAACGATGTCTACACCGCCAAGGCACATTGGACTTACGCCGCCAAGACTCCGCTTGGACTTTACGCCGCCAACCATTGGACTTATGCTGCCAAGACTTCACCCTTGGACTTTATGTCGCCAACCATTAGACTTATGCTGCCAAGACTTCACCCTTGGTCTTTACGCCGCCAATATGAATCCCCTTGGACTTCTCAAATGCTAAGACTCAAGCTTGGACTTTCCCCTGCCAACCCATGTTGAACTTTCCATGCCAAGACCATGCTTGGACTTTCCCTTGCCAACCAATGTTGGACCAATGTTGGACTTTCCATGCCAAGACCCATGCTTGGACTTTTCCTTTTGCCAAGTACTCAAGACTTGGACTTTCCCAAATGTCAAGTGTCCCACTTGGACTTTCCATGTCAAGTACCCATGACTTGGAATTTATCTTGCCAATACCCATGCTTGGACTTTCCCTTAATCACATGGTCAACCCTAGTCAACCATCAAAGTCTCCCTCGAGTCAAACTCAGTCAGTCATTATAATGGGTTGATTGTTCCAACAATCTCCCCAACATATTAACCGACATCAATGTCTAATATCAATGTCAAACCACTTTGCCAAACATTTTATGTCAAACATCAAAACATCACTCGAGTCAAACTCGAGTCTGGTCAATCGTGACCTGGGCCGATTGCACCAACATTTACACCGCCAACCATTGGACTTATGCTACCAAGACTCCCGCTTGAACTTTACGCCGCCAATATCAAACCCCTTAGACTTCTCAAATGTCAAGACCAATGCTTGGACTTTTCCTTGTCAAGACTCATGCTTGGACTTTCCTTGCCAAGACCCATGCTTGGACTTTACATGCCAAGTACTCAAGACTTGGACTTTCCATGTCAAGTACTCAAGACTTGTACTTTCCCATGACAATTACATTGTCATATGTTTTTGTCGAACATCAAAACATCTCTCGAGTCAAACTCGAGTCCTGGTCAATCGTGACCTGGGCCGATTGCACCAACAATCTTCCCCTTTTTGATGTTTGACAAAAACCAAACAAACCATTGAGTTAGAACACTAACTCAAATCCCTCATGAATTATCCCAAATTGTTAATTCTAACTTCTCCCCCCAAAATATTCTCCCCCTTTTTGACTAACATCAAAAAGGTTATCTCTCCAAGTAGGTCAATGTCTCATGTCCTAATGAGATCTTACAATCTCCCCCTTGGTCAAACATACCTAAGATGCCTACCATCTTCCTAGTGATAAGTCTCATATCACTTAAGAGAGGCAATCCTATACACTCTCCAAATTTCCAAATTGGGTATCTCAAAATCCCATTTTTCCTTCCCATGAAGAAAAATATCATCCATCATCCATGATGGATACCTCCCCCTAAAGGCTTGCTCCCCCTTGACCATTGCACCAACAATGTCCTTGGGAAGTCCCTAAGCCAATAGAAATTCTAAAGCGTCAAAAATAAGATTAGAAATTCAACATTGAACTTTCCAATATCTTAAATTTGATACAAAATTCTAACACCTCTTCTAATCCATATCCAATGGATTTTCACCCTTTCTAATGCTTCCCAAAGCATATCCTAGGGTTAGGAGTAGTTAGGGACCTTTACCATAGCTGAAAATGGGCTAACAAACCTTGTTTTCCTGAAATCAGCATTGACGATAAATGACTCTCTCTACCGATCATTGCCACCCTCATCGATCTACTACTATAGAGCGTTGATCGATAATGAAATTTGATTATCGAAACAAATTTTAAAAATTCATAAATAAATATACGTATATCGAAAAATCACAAAAATTCATACATATACTACTTATGACACATACAATGGGTGAAAAATATTTGAAAATTATTTTACCCATAAAATAATGAGTTTGATATAAAATCCAAAAGTGAATAAAAACTTCAAAGTTTTAGCTCACTTTGTATCAATCTCATCAATGGTGATTGCTATCAAAAGATAGACTTCACCAAAGTTTTTCAAAAGAATTTTAAAATGTTTTTAAAACCTTATTTTGGATCATATTTCTTGGGCTCAATGTACATGACTTGTACACAAGCTTTCCCAATAATTCACCAATGAGATTAGATGATTTTTAGTTCATCTAGATGCAAAAACTAAGCACCTTGAACTTAACTCATATCCTAGCATCTCACATGTATCTAGGGTGTACAAGATACACATACATGTCAATTTAGATGTGAGATGTGAGTTTTGGTTATCCTAATCTAAGGCCTCATGCATTTTTCTAAAGCAACCCTACTTGATTCCCTTATAAATGGGACTCTAAGTCATGCCAAAGTCCTTAAATCAATTTTCATTAACTTCAATGCATGAAGTATGATCATGGCATAAATGATAGCATAATAAAGCATGACCAATGATCATGATGTCATGACATATGATATAATCTAAAAACACATGACATTAATTCTTAATCCTAAACATGATCATGACATATAAATGATAAAAATAAACATGATGTCATGACATGTTATATGACAAACAAAGCATGACATATAAAAAGTATAGGTATAATAATACCTAAATTTTAATATTAATTGTCATTTGATATGATTCAAATATATTTTTCCATATTATCACTTTTCTCCCTAGTGTGCCAAAAACCCAAAAAGACACACTATGACCTCTAAACCTAAATTGTGCCAATTTAATTGATTTTTCATAATTCCAAAAATGTATTGGCACATCCTAAAATCTTTTAGGATCAAAGATCAAACCTATTTCCAAGTATCCATAACCTTGAAAATAACCTAAGGTGTCACCTTTGTCATGGTTGAGTTAACTACCCATCCAATCAAGGTTGGCACACCCTAAACCCATCTAGTATGAGTCAATCACACTCTTAGGAACCCAAAACCTATTTGAGCTCCTAGGGTTTACTAGGTATTCCTTAGAGATAACCTCCCTAGATACCTTCCTAATGACCCTCCTAGGCTTGGTAGCCTTGGTCATTTGGGTCTTGCCTAGGTTGACTCTAGGGGTGACTCCCCTTGCAACCTTCTTAGTGGCTTCCCTAGGTTTCCTTGAAACCCTAGCCACTAGGCACACACCATGGTCAACTCTAGGGATGACCTCCCTATTGACCTTGGTCTTCCTAGACCTAATTTGTGTTATATAATCAAATGGAACTCTATGATAAGCCACCTTAGGCTTAGGTTTGTGACCCAAACCCTTCTTGCCCTTGGTTGGCTTTTGTTTCTTAGGTCCTAAGTGTTGACTTTGACCTCTAGACTCTTGACTTTGACCATTTGACTCTTTTACTTGATTTTGCATAATTCTAAGGGTCTTTTCAAGTTTCTCAAGCCTTGACCTCAAGGCTTGATTTTCTAATTCTAATTGTCCAATTTTAGAATTTTGATTTAATCCTTGGACATGGTTCTTTCTAGGCATATGTCTAGTCCATTTAGGGTTTAAGCCTAGATGTTTTCCTATTATCTTGATAGATTCCCTAGGTAGAATTTGTCTAGAGTTATTTGACCTAGGTTTGTCCTTAGATAAATTATTTTTAGGGACATTAGTCCCAAATTTCTCCCTATTATCAAACTTAACAATTTTAGCACCTAGACAAAAATAATTATTATTTCTAGCATATTTTTCATGATAAATTGCAAGAGAATTGAAATTCCTAACATGCTTTTGCCTATTAACTAAAGAAGATGCATTATTGAAATATACCTTATGATTTGCCTTAGAGGCTCCCCCTACTTGTGTTGCTCCTTCTTGCCCTTTCTTCTCCCCCCCTTTGGCATTGACTCCAGTAATGCCCTTTTGAATTGCACTTGAAGCATATGACATGCTCCTTGCTCTTTTGACTTTGGGCACTGACATCCTTTGATTTTTCTTGAGGTTTTGGTACAGGAGGAGTCTTCTTTACCCTTTTTGAACACTTACTCTTGTAGTGCCCGAATTCCTACACTCAAAGCAAATTATATATTTTTTATTTAAAATCAAATTGCTTGAGTTACCTAGGATAGTGGTGGAATTTTGAGCTTCCTCATCTTGACCGGATGTCGAAGGCTCTTCTTGAGGTTGCTCCGGTGTAGATGGTCTCTCCTCCTCAAGTCTAGAAGTGGATGCTTCTTCCACTTCTTCCACCTCTTCTTCCTCCGATCCGGAAGTTGACTCCTCACTTTTTTGTGAGGATGATGAAGCTTCCTCTTCGGTCTCCTTCTCTTCCAAGTCTTCTTGGACCAATTTGGGATTGTCGTAGAACTTGACCAACTTGTTCCACAACTCCTTGGTATCCCTATAGCTTCCTAATCTAGACAAAATATCATTAGGTATCAAATTAACTAATATTTTTGTTACCTTAACGGTTGTCTTGATTTTTGTTACCAATTTCCAGCTAGATCCACGCTGGAAAAATCCAACGAATCCATCATCAGTCGACTATCAAGCCATCACTCGACTGTTGACCGCAGCGGTCGAGTGAGACTCCATTCTGTGCTCCAAAACTCGAGCATCAGTCGACTGATCACACGATCAGTCGACTGCCTGGCCGATCAGTTGACTGCCCACCTCTGGCAGTCGACTGCTAGGCTAATTTCCGCAGTCAAACCCTAGTTGACTCATCCAGTCGACTGTCACATGACACCAGTCGACTGGTACACCTCAAACATGAGGTTTTATCCCAAGTATGGTTCCCCCATACTTGCTAGATCACCCTTAGCCTAGACCTAAGTCTTCTAGCCACCTCCATCAGCCTCACGCCTCTCGGATCCCTCCAAGTCATCCATGACTTGTTCATCCATCGCGCTAGCCTTCAGGTGCTTCCATCGGCTATGTCATGCTAATGGTGTCTACACCGCTAAGGCACATTGGACTTACGCCGCCAAGACTCAGCTTGGACTTTACGCCGCCAACCATTGGATTTATGCTACTAAGACTCCCGCTTGGACTTTACGCCGCCAATATCAAACCCCTTAGACTTCTCAAATGACAAGACCAATGCTTGGACTTTTCCTTGCCAAGACTCATGCTTGGACTTTCCTTGCTAAGACCCATGCTTGGACTTTACATGCCAAGTACTCAAGACTTAGACTTTCCCAAATGCCAAGTGTCTCACTTGGACTTTCCATGCCAAGTACTCAAGACTTGGACTTTCCCATGACAATTACATTGTCATATATTTTTGTCGAACATCAAAACATCTGTCGAGTCAAACTCGAGTCATGGTCAATCGTGACCTGGGTCGATTGCACCAACAGATACATGATCATAGTCAAACCAAAAAAAAAAAAAAAAAGAGGTACAAAGCTAAGCTATCCCTTAAACTTAAGATCCTTGGATATGTAAGTGTAATATACAAACTTACAGTGGAGTAATATAGACGTGGCTTGTTATACCCATTTATAATTTATTCGATATTAATTATATATATTAGTTTAAAAAATATAAGAATTTTCAAATTATAATTTATATTTATTATTTGATAATTTAAGTGTTCGACTTTATCGAAATAATTCTCAAAGTAAATGGTCTTCCTCCGAGTTATTTACTGAATAAATTCAAATATTTTGAGCAAAGATTGTTAGTTAGATTATATACAAATCTTTAATAGGGAGTTGTTATCCTCTACGTCTCTCGTTGTGTCTGCATATGCAACTGAAAAGTGTAACCTATGTGGCAGTCAACATTGTCATGTGGCACATCCTCCTTAATTATAAGCGCACACCACCGAAGGAAACACTGGTGATCTTTTATAATCATATATATACAACTATATTTTACCCTTTGGTCTATTTTCTCTCATCATTGTCTCTCCTTAAATAATACCCTCTTTGTCTTTTGTACCTTCACCAACCACTAGATATGAAGTCACCACCGTAGCAACATCATATCCTCATGTAGCTCCTCAAGTCCGACTGAGATAAGTGATTTGTTATCGACCCAGTCTCAAACAAACAAGCAAATCTATTGGCCTCATTTTGTTTCATAATTTTGCATTTTTTTTTCTTTTTATTGTACCATCTTTGATATGGTAATAGTATATTTGACTAACTATATGACTGTGGATTAATTCAACAATCAAATTGAGTTGGTTGTTAAGAGATAGTAAAAAAAAAAGAAACTCGATAGTTATAACTCTTAATTATAGAAAGTGTCTCCTGACCTTCTTCTCATGAGTTAAATGACATGTCTCCTTGTCTTCTCCATTATAATGCTACTTTATGGTTTCCGTCCATTAAGCCACTGTTATGGTATGTCTCCCAATTATACATCTTTCCTCCATTAAAATGTTATTAAGTCATTCATATTCTTTTATATAAGAGGAATCAAAAAGAAAAAGGAGGACTCTCTGAGAAGTAATCTCTAATACTCTATTTTTTTTGTTTTTATTTTCTTCATATTTTCCATTCATTGACTTGAGCGTCAGAAGGATCACCCCGAGGTTCGCCTCGACCCCCTTCTAATGGCTTTTAAGTTCTTTCAGACAGTTGATCTCCAAGAGATGCTTACCGAACGTCCGACCTCCCAAGTGCACAATCCACCTCCCGACCTCCCAAGCGTGGGATCGACCTCTCGACTTCCCAAGCGTGCAACCGACCTCCTGAACATGCAGATGACGCCCTTCCGAAGTACAATGGATGATCTGCAAAGTTAGATAGGCTCATTAAAGATTGACCTCGACAAATCTTGTCACGCCCCAGGGGAGTCCTCGCCAGACGAAAATTCGACAACATCTCCCCTGTACGGGTGACAATACCAATCTTGCATACAAGGCCTACACGACCACTATACATCGGTCAACACGACCGGAACATACCACAACACGTATACATAATATGCGGCCTCAGGCCATCAACAGTCTCCTGATCAGTCATAGCAAAAATGCAAGGAAAACTGCAGAAAGACTATACATACTTGAATCTCCTATCCTAACATAGGAGTACGAGCCATACTAGCAGAAATAAGGTCGTCAGACCAAATACAAAATGTATCTTGTATGCATGTCAATCATATGCAAGATCCAAGGCAGCAATCAAAAATGCAGCAAACACAATACAAATGCTATCCATGCAAAATGCATGAGATGCAAATGACATGGTCACCCCTGACGCCAGTCAGCCGCCTCACACGCGATGGTGAAGCCGAGTGGGTAGGGCTATGACAACTATGCACTCTGTCATCACTGCTCCTGAGTGACCGAGTGGACAGGATGCTATCGGAGTACACCTATCCTTCTGCCCCAAACAGAGTGGGAGAGAAAAGCTCTCATCTCCCGGTGTCGTAGACGGAGGAGGATCCTGCCGCTACCACCACGCTGCCTCATCGCTACCCATGAGCGGACCAGCGGAGCTTGACAGAGCAACTGCACACACCCTCCTGATGTACCACTAACCAGCAGACTATGCAGCAGCTCAACTACAAAGAAACCCCGTCCAGCCAGCATGCAATCATGCAAAATGGTGCATGATACTAAAGCATGTAATACCAACTAAAATACATATCCAAATAATATGCACAACAAATAAGTACATATCAATGATCCAAGTAAAACAGGAAAGATATAACTATAAAATGATCCAATGCATGTATCAAGTAGGCACAATAACATACAAGGCAGATAAATATGAAAATTATTGCAAGCTATAACTAACTAGCATATCAACATGACTATATCAAAAAGATAAGTCAAAATACCCACCTGCTATGAAGAATACCAAGTGTCTCTATGCTCGTGGACCTGTCTCGTGATCGAAACTTGATATGAAGACTTATCCGAGAAGCACCACATCCAAAAGACAGTCCTGAATCAAAGTCCTGCAATTAACATACAACCATTGACAAGTTCCATCATAAGTCCAACGATGGTATCAAATCCCAAATCGAACCTAAATCCTGATTAGCTAACCGAACGATCTAATACTTTAAGATGAACGAACTCATAAATTAACCAATCTACCATTCTCTTATAAGTTGTAATTTACTACTACATCTGTAAACACCAGAACCTACACTTACCTTGCGTTGTTCCAATCGGTCACAACCTATCCGAAGAACACATCCACTGTTGAATTCCAATCTCCTTTCCCCCTTCAACGGCATGAACAAATTACTCCAATTGATGTTGCACACGGTAGCAAAGCTGTTGATGATAATAACGACGGTAGCTCCAGTCAAACACACAGTCCAAACCATAGGAAGATAAACATCACTTACCCATATCAACCTACTATAATTGCAAAGGATAATTCCATAACAGTGAGATCTAAGCTTACCTTAGTTTCCCTTTTTCCCCGGCAACAACATTAAGACAACAACGTAGATCTTTCCTATCTGAGCTCGTTGCTGCTTGCATCGATGGAGGGCGGCAACGAGAGAGAGCACCAAGAAGAGAAGGGGGCAAGAACAAGTCGACAGTGGCTGAAGGAGAGGCGAAAACTCTCACTGTCGTTGGGTTCAACGACCATGACAAGAACAAGATCATTGGAGCTTACTGTCGGTGACAACAAATCTGAGACGGTGCGGCAAAAATGGGAGCTAAAAGGAAATCGCGATGGGACGACGGTGATCTAGGAAAGGAGCAGGAGGTGGCGGTGACTGGCCTCGGACAAACCTCGCAGCGGCAGAGGCTGACCGCGGATGGGGACGGCGAGCGAAGCCGCGACATCGGCCGCAGGCGCGCCGCCGGGCGACGGCAGGGTGTCACTGCGATCGCCCGTGGAAGGAGGCGACGACGGTGAGGCCGCGAGCAAGCGATCGGCTCGAGTGAGGGCGGCGCACGGGGAGGACGATGGCAAAGGCGTTGGGGTGGTTGCAGATGCGAGGAGAAAACCGTAAGGAAAAGGGCGTCGGGGGCGGGGGGGAAAGAAAAATCAGGGGAATTCAAAAGTTAAAAACCTAGATTATTTAACCCCATTAACTAGTCTAAACAAGCCCCTTTAAAAGCATGTTTTTCTTATCCCCATAATTATCTCGTACATGCCCCGTTTAAATATAAAAAAAATTCTAGAAAAATTCCTTAAATTCTCCAAAAATCCCAAAATAATTCCCAGGATTATTTTCCCTAAATTTTGGCCATTAAATTTTATATTTTAATTTTTTTCCGTATTTAATATTCTCCAACACCAATAAAAATTTGGTCCCCAAATTTCCTACTCAAATCCTGAATGAGTAAGAGATACCACAAGTACTAAAAATATTTCTCACGCACCTTAGGTAAATAGGTGGGGGTATTGAACTCTGATCTTCTTCAAAGTCCCAAGTAGCCTCCTCATCGGGGTGGTGACTCCACCCGACCTTGACAAGTCGCACAATCTTGTTCCGCAACTATCGTTTCTTGTGATCCAGAATTCATACCGGAACCTCTGCGTAAGTAGTATCAGGTTGAATTGAACCTGACACATTTAACAGAATATGTGTAAAGTCTGGCACATACTTCCTCAACATGGACATATGAAACACATCATGAATACCCGTCAAGGACGGTGGTAGCGTTAAGCAATCGCTTCGATCCTCTCCAAAATCTCAAAGCCCAATGTATCTAGGAGCTAGCTTACTATGGAGGTCAAATCTCTTCACCCCTTTTGTGGGTGAGACTCGCAGGAATACATGATCACCAATAGAGAACTCCAGAGGTCTCCGTCTTCGATCTGCATAACTCTTCTGACGATCCTGTGCCTCTGTCATCCCACGTCTGATAATACGGACCAACTCTGCCTCATGCTGAGCTCTCTGGGGTTCTAACAACTGAGCCTCCCCAACCTCCTCCCAGAGGGTGGGTATCCGACACTGTCTACCATACCCTACTTCAAACAGTGCCATTTGGATAGCTGAATGATAGCTGTTGTTGTAGGCGAATTCCACAAATGGCAAGTGGTCCTCCCAGTTGCCCCCGAAATCCATAACACAAGACCTCAGCAAATCCTCTAGAGTCTGAATGGTCCGCTCAGACTGTCCACCTGTCTGCGGATGGAATGCAGTACTAAAACGAAGTTGTGTGCCTAAGGCCTGCTGTAGACTCTGCCAGAATTGAGACGTGAACCGGAGATCTCTATCTGATATAATGCTCAAAGGAACACCCTGCAATCTGATGATCTCCCGACAATATAACTCTGCCAAACGATCCAGAGAGTCAGTCTTCTGAATCGCTAAGAAGTGCACGGATTTGGTTAGTCGGTCAATGACTACCCAAATCGCGTCATGGCCTTGACGTGTGCTAGGCAAACCCACCACAAAATTCATAATAATACGCTTCCACTTCCATTCCGGAATCGGAATTTCCTGAAGCATCTGTTCCTTAAACTAATGCAACTCTGGAAACCATTATCCTCCTCGGAGTCAGAGACGATAGTCCATCTACCATCCTAAATCCACTCCACCACACACTCTGCAAGTGCATGGGAGGCTATCGCGACCAAACTTCCTTATTACAACCGTTCATGTTCCAGCTACTCTATAGTAGCTATTCAGTAGCTAGCCAAAACTCCATGAGCATTTCTGCTCCTCACCTCTTCAAAACAACATAATAACTGTGAAGTCCACATCATATATATGACGGTTTATCTCGCAGTCCTTTAACTGTCGTAAACTTAGGATACGTCTTATTCAATAGTATCGGAATCGCTACGATCCCCGAAATGATGCATCCATGTACACTACCCTTCCATCCACACCAGAATGATTAATCAACACTGGCGTAAAAGTCAACCATCGTTCAACCCCTCAAAACTAGTTTCACAAGCTTGATTAAGTAAATTCCATCACCTTCGGTTCACTACCAATATGAGTAGTATCGCTAGAGCATCCTATTCATATTTATAGTAATAATCAAATCAATACTAAGAAACCACCATCTACGGTGGCCGAGTGCGCAACTCCAACTACCACTATCAACAGTTGTCAAGTTACGTAACTCCAACGACTACACAATCGATCCAATCGCATGTAATACACAACTTCCCAAATCCGACGACTAAGTCGCCAATAAGTCTAATAAGATAATCAAAAGCTCATACAATTCATACCAAGTATGAAATTGTCATCGCTACACACTCGTTCTCTTTACTCTAGGTCGATGACAATTGTATGACACCATGTCACTACAATGTCAACACAGAGTATACACAGTGTCCTATAGCCGATCTAAATAGATCCTCTATCCACAATGAAGGATTATCATTTCCTTCTACAACTATCGATTCTATCATCGATAATCGATGGATAACCTCAAAGGTCATCTCTCTTTAACAAAGAGTTAGGATCTTCTCTAGAAAAATCTTGGGAAGATAAATGTCCCTCCAATACCTCCTATAATAAGGTAAAACGATCTTTCATCGCCTTAACTAAAGGTAGGTATACACGCCTTTATTCATAACCAAATCAATAATAGTATGGATGATATTCTCCGAGGGTTTACTCCTTGTCCTTTAAATGGTGGATAGCAAAGCCAAATCCCTAGCTTCCTAATTCAACATCACCAAGACTCTAAAGAGTCCGTGACTCAAATCATCATTAGGTTAAGCAAGGTCACTACGCCTCGACTCGCCCCCACCATGAGTAGGGCAATTTCACTAAGTCAATACTTTTACTAACCACTAAAGTATAGTAACCACTAAAGACAATACTTTTCCTATAGCTCGTAGATATCCTTCACTTGCTCTGTCCCCAAAACACGAGAACTCCCAAAAATCCAAGGAAAAGAAAATCCTCAAACACAAAACCCACAAACCAAAACCAAGAACCAATAAAATTGTCACGCCCTCAGTATATCCATCATCCAAATGACGGAGGAGCCCCTTAGTGACAATATTCCGAAATACATGAACCAGATTTAGTAAAAACCTCAAAAAAATAATAGAAATATAAATATTTTAATTAACTGCATGCATGCACGACTAAATATAAATCAATTAAAGTAAAATAGTTTTATGACACCAAATCAAATTGCGACAAAATTCAAAGTGCATAAACAAAATGCAATACCGATAAAGTAAACAAAGCGGCATCTCGATGATGCAGTAGGACAAGCACGACAAGGAACTCTCTGAGTGACACAAAGGTAGGTCATCAGTTAACCTAAAGGATAAGTGAAGAGAGGGTAAGTACAACCACTCAGTGGATGGATAGACAATAGTGCATAATCATATTGCATATAATGGAAGTCACAGGGAACAAGCTAGAGTAACCCAACCTCCA
The DNA here is from genome assembly GCA_025175895.1 of Wurfbainia villosa. Classification (NCBI taxonomy): domain Eukaryota; kingdom Viridiplantae; phylum Streptophyta; class Magnoliopsida; order Zingiberales; family Zingiberaceae; genus Wurfbainia; species Wurfbainia villosa. The sequence continues at coordinate 23,037 of JAKLTH010000286.1, forward strand.
GAGTACCAATAGATAATAAATATACTTGCAACATACACAACCACTGTAATCTACATGCAATGCACATCCAGATACCATGACAATGCCTCGTGGCTCTCGCACACAAAGGGAGTTGTCTATAAGCTACCACGAACGGTACTCATGGGTCGACAATCAATACGCTAAGCACTGTCTACGTGCAACTACATGCTACCACGAATGAAACTCGTGGGTAGACAGGCAGTAGAAAGACTCAGTGTATGTGGCAACGACATGCTACCACGAATGGGTCTCATGGGCGCATCAGCGATATAGATATCTAGTTATTGATCGCCACAACCACATGCTACCTCTAATGGGTCATGGGCAATGATTATCCTAGGTTATTAAGCCTAGGGTTATCCAATACATCCAGCATAGAACGACTATCAACGTGGACAAAGATCATCAATCTACAATTAAACCCATTGAGGCGGTCAAGCGAGGGTTTCAACACCTCTAATACGAAATGTTTACCAAAGTCCAGAAGATCATCGACTTATAAATAAATAAGTCGAGATGGTTAAGTCTAGGGTTCCAACCCTTCTAACATGATCGGTTATCAAAGTCAATAAAAATCACAAGTCCACTAACAAACACGTCGAGACGATTGATCATAGGGTTTCGTCTCAGCTAATAGGAAATGCCTATCAAGGCCAATAAGGACAACCCCTCTATCATAAGCACCTTAAGAGGGTTAAGCCTAAATTGTATCATTTCTACCAGTTTAATCATGCATGCTATAACATGCTACCACGAACAGATCTCGTGGGTACTTAAGATGTAAAGCAGCTATCTAGCTACAGACGTCATACGAATCCGATTATCACCAACTCCGAACGGATAACACAAGAGTATAACTTACGATAGATTATCTCAACCATGCATGGGAGACATATTCGACCACAGATATACAAAGCAACCATAGAGAGACTCTACTGCAGACTCTCTCCCAACCAAGAATGTGAGGTATAGTTGGCAGCCGAGACACGAAACAACGTTATATACCCTCTAAGGATTAATCGCATCCTAATCATATGACCTCTACTAGTCCGATCACCATATCAACTGATATAGTAAATGGATAAACATATACCAATATGCACATCCGGGTTATTACGCCTAGGGTTCCAACACCTAGGATTCTACTAATGTTGTTTCATTCCTGAGATCTCCTACTGAGAATAACCTCATCTAAGTTATTCTATCTCTACTAATCTTAATCATGGTATCCACCGCAAAAATACATAACACGCTGTCTTATTAACGACAGCATAGTCATACTAATGGCAATCAATGGCTGAAATTAATTAGGGTATAACTAAAGGGTCATGCCAGAACAAAGTCAAGGCAATACTAAATAAAGTATCAGATGCCTATATATACCCTAAACTACGTAAGCAATGTAATCATGTCATCATGCACTAGGATCTAGGGAGTCAAAGAACCTATATGTATACCTTCTACGAATTTATCCATCTTAGTCATATTATTCAACTAGTCTAATCCTAATACTAGTCCAATCCTAATGCTAATCCAAAAATTAAGAGGTAACCATCTACCAATAATATCTAATCATTTATATCACAATGATAACTAGTTACGTATAGCAGTAATAGCAATTAATAACCATATGCTAACGATAAACCAGCAACCTAAAAATCTAATAGTCTAGCAGATATAAGGTTAAAATAATACTAGACAAAATATGATACAACCGCATAACCAATATAACCAATACAAATATGCACTAAATCTAGAAAATTTTCTAGAATTTATTCACCTGTTAGCCATTTGGAGATGTCCTGTCGCGCCAAATCCCCAAATTGACCTCGTCAATAATACCTCGAATTTCCAAAACATAAAAATCATCGAAAATCCGTACAACTCTGAAAATACCCTAGTTAACCTGCCAAACGTGGCAAACTCCGAAAACCCAAAGACCTTAAGGAACTCGGAACCTAGGCTCTGATACCAATAAATTGTCACGCCCCAAGGAGTCCTCAGAAGACGAAAAATCCGACAAAGATCTCCCAGACGGGGTGATAATACCAATCTTGTATACAAGGCCTACACTACACTATACATCGGGTCAACACGAACATACCACAACACAATAAACATAATATGTCGCCAGCCATCAATCGATCACATAGCAAAATGCAAGGAAAAACTACAGAAAGACTTTACATACCTGAATCTCCTATCCTGACATAAGAGTACGAGCCATACTAGCAGAAATAAGGTTGTCAGACCAAATACAAAATGTATCCTGTATGCATGTCAATCATATGCAACATCCAAGGCATCAATCAAAATGCAGCAAACACAATACAAATGCTATCCATGCAAAATGCATGCGATGCAAATGACATGGTCACCCCTGACGCTAGTCAGCCACCTCACACATGATGGTGAAGCCGAGTGGGTAGGGCTTGTTGGAAATTTGACGCCGCTAGAGGGGGGGGTGAATAGCGTTTGACCGTTCGTAGATGGAATTCGATCGCGTGTTCGTGTCTATAAGTTTCGTTAGCACAACGGAATATATATATGATAACAATAACGAAACACAATCACAAACACAATAACACGAAGATTTAACGTGGTTCGGAACCACACGGTTCCTACTCCACGGATCGAGCTCTAGCGACGCCAATGCAATCACTAATCAATAAACTCCTTCTCGACAACAAGTCAGAGGCGGAGAAACTCCGTACAAACGTTTACAACAATAAACGAAAGGAATACAAGCAAATACAATAATACAATGCAAAACTAGTAAAGAAAACAACTTTACACCCGTAGAATCGCGCCATCGGCTTACAAAGCGCTCAGCTGACGACATGATCGACCTGTGATCGCAATCGATCGCTCGATCACCCGATCGCTCCAATGAGATCGCCGAGCATTTCTCTAAAACCGTAGTCGAACTCAAGTCGACTCAATGAACCGACCATAATGTCGTCGACCGCAAACCTTAAAAATGAGGTTTTAACCCAAGTATGGTGCCCCCATACTTGCTAGACCACCCTTAGCCTAGACCTAAGCCTTCTAGCCACCTCCATCAGCCTCACGCCTCTCGGATCCCTCCAAGTTATCCATGACTTGTTCATCCATCGCGCTAGCCTCTAGGTGCTTCCGTCGGCTATGTCATGCTAACGGTGTCTACACCGCCAAGGCACATTGGACTTACGCCGCCAAGACTCCGCTTGGACTTTACGCCAACTCTTGGACTTATGCTGCCAAGACTCCCGCTTGGACTTTACGCAGCCAATATCAAACCCCTTGGACTTCTCATGCCAAGACTTAAGCTTGGACTTTCCCTTGCCAACCCATGTTGGACTTTTACATTGCCAAGACCCATGCTTGGACTTTTCATGTGCCAAGTGTCCCACTTGGACTTTTCATGCCAAGTACTCAAGACTTGGACTTTACCAAATGCCAAGTGTTCCACTTGGACTTTCCATGCCAAGTACACAAGACTTGGACTTTCCCATGACAATTACATTGTCATATGTTTTTGTTGAAACATCAAAACATCACTCGAGTCAAACTCGAGTCCTGGTCAATCGTGACATGGGCCGATTGCACCAACAATCTCTCCCTTTTTGATGTTTGACAAAAACCAAACAAATCATTTGAGTTAGACCACTAACTCAAATCCCTTACCAATTATCCCAAATTGGTAAACACTCTCTAAATGTTCTCCCCCAAACATTCTCCCCCTTTTTGACTAACATCAAAAAGGTTTTCTCTCCAAGGAGGTCAATGTCTCATGTCCCAATGAGATTTTACAATCTCCCCCTTGATCCAAAAATAAATACCTAGGATGCCTACCATCTTCCTAGTGATAATTCATATATCACTCAAGAGAGACAATCCTATACTCTCTCACAATTTCCAAATTGGGTATCAAAAATCCATCAATTTTCCCAATTGATGATACTCTCCCAATAACTTCTCCTCTTCAAGTAGAAAGACACATCCATCATCCCAAGATGGATACCTCCTCCTAAAGGTTTGCTTCCCCTTGACCATTGCACCAACAATGTCCTTGGGAAGCCCCTAAGCCAATAGGAACTCTAAACCATCAAAATTAAGGTTCTAAGTTCAACATAGAACTTTCACTCACCCTAAATTTGATACTTTGACTTAACACAGCTCCTAATCCATATCCAATGGATTTTCACCCTTTATAATGCTTCCTAAAGCATATCCTAGGGTTAGGAGTGATTAGGAACCTTTTCCATAGCTGAACACGGGCTAAACAAACCTTGTTAACCCGAATTAGACTCGCAAATAACTCGACAAGAATCACCGATCACACTATATCACGATCGCCACTATAGGCTGATCGATAGCTGAAATTTCAATTTCAAATTATCAAGATTTAGATTTGGAAAAACATAAGTAATTATACGTAATTTAAAAAATCATAAAATTTGATACGTATATTACTTATAGTCATTACAATGGGTGAAAAATATTTGAAAATTATTTTACCCATAAAATAGTGAGTTTGATATAAAACTCAAAACCATTGAAATTTTCAATGATTTGACCCTATTTTGTATCAACTTCATCAATGGTGATTGCTATCAAAAGATAGACTTCACCAAGGTTTTCTAAATTGATTTTAAAATGATTTCAAAACCATGTTTTGGATCATATTTCTTGGGCTCTATGCACATGACTTATACACAAGCTTTCCTAATGATCCACATTTGAAATTAGATGAGTTTTAGTTCATTTAGATGCAAAAACTATGCACCTTGAACTTAACTCATATCCTAGCATCTCACATGTATCTAGGGTGTATAAATACACATACATGTCAATTGGATGTGAGATGTGGGTTTTGGTTCATTTAAAACTAGGGTTTCATGCATCTTCTAAGGCAACCCTACTTGATTCCCTTATGAATGGGACTCCAAGTCATGCCATAGTCCTTAAATCAATTTCAATCGAAATTTTTCTTAAATACATGAATGATTATGGCATTAATGATGATATAAATAAGCATATGCTCATAATCATGATGTCATGGCATAAGATGAAATCTAAAAACACATGACATTTAAAACCTTAATCCTAAAACATGAACATGACATATAAAATGATTAAAAGTAAGCATGATGTCATGGCATGTTATATGACAAACAAAGCATGACATATAAAATATATAGGTATAATAATACCTAAATTTTAATATTAATTGCCATTTGTTGGGATTAATCATATTTTGTCATATTAACCTAATCTCCCTAGTGTGCCAAAAACCCAAAATGGCACACTAACCTCTATACCTAAATTGTGCCAATTTAATTGATTTTTCTTAATTTCAAAAGTGCATAGACACATCCTAAAATCTTTTAGGATATTGATTCAAGTCTATTTCCAAGGTAACCACAACCTTGAAAATATCCTAAAGTATCACCTTTACCATGGTTAAGTTAACTACCCATCCAATCAAGGTTGGCCCACCCTAAACCCATCTAGCGTGAATCAATCATGCTCTTAGGAACCGAAAACCGATTTGAGCTCCTAGGGTTAATTAGGTATTCCTTAGGGATAACCTCCCTAGATACCTTCCTAATGACCCTCCTAGGCTTGTTAGCCTTGGTCATTTGGGTCTTACCTAGGTTGACTCTAGGGGTAAATCCCCTTGCAACCTTCTTAGTGGACCCTAGGTTTCCTAGAAACCCTAGCCACTAGGCACAACCTTTGGTCAACCTTAGGGATGACTTCCCTATTGACCTTGGTCTTCCTAGACCTAGTTTGTGTTCCATAATCAAATGGAACACTATGATAAGCCACCTTAGGCTTAGGTTTGTGACCCAAACCTTGCTTGCCCTTGGTTGACTTTTGACTCTTAGGTCCTAAGTGTTGACTTTGAGATTTGGACCTAGACTTTTGATCATTTGACTCTTTAAATTGATTTTGTATAATTTTAAGGGTCTTCTCAAGTTTTTCAAGCCTTAACCTCAAGACTTGATTCTCTAATTCTAATTGCCCAATTTTAGAATTTTGATTTAAACCATGGGCATGAGACTTTCTAGGCATATGCCTAGTCCATTTGGGATTTAGATCTAGATGTTCTCCTATTTTCCTAATTGATTCCTTAGGTAAAATATTTTTAGGGACATTAGTCCCAAATTTCTCCTTACTCCTAAGGTAAACATTTTTAGCACCTAAGCAAAATTCCTTACTTCTAGCATGCTCTTTATGAATTGCAAGGGAATTAAAATTCCTAGCATGCTTTTGACTATTAAATCTAGAAGGTGCATTATTGAAATATACCTTAGGTTTGCCTTGAGGCTCCCCCTACATGTATAGCTCCCTCTTTGACTTTCTTGCTCCCCTAGGGCATGAATTCCTAAATGCCCGGTTGTTGACACTTGAAGCAAATGACGTGCTCTTTGCTTCTTCTAGTGGTGGGTATATTTTGATCTTTCTTGAGGTTTTGGTGCGGAGGAGCTTTTACGATCTTCTTTGGGCACTTGCTCTTGTAGTGCCACTTCTCTACACTCAAAACATATGATATGATTTTTATTACAAATTGATATGTTGGTGGATGTGGTGATTGGAGTGGATTCTTCATTCCTCCGGAGGTTGAGACTTCTTCTTGAATTTGTTCCGTGTGTGTGGAAGTTCTCTCCTCCCCTCAATCCTTGAGGTGGATGCTTCTTCCACCTCTTCCACCTCTTCTTTCTCCTATCCTAAGTCGACTCTATCAACTTCCGACTCCTCAAGCTCTTTAGATGGGGATGTGCTTGCTTGAGCTTGAGAGGGTGATGGTCCTTCTTCTTGGACCGATGATAGACTTTCATGGAACTTGGCCAAATCGCTCCATAGCTCCTTGGCATCCACATAGTCACCTAGACTACACAAAAGGTCATTAGGAATTAAATCAAAAATGAATTTGATTACCTTCTTGTTTTTATCGAATTGTTGGAGTTGCTCTTCACTCCACTTCTTCTTCTTGAGAAACCCTCCCTTTGGTCCCTTAGGATATACAAATCCTTCCATCAACGCGGACCACTCCTCAAGGTCTCTCATCATCAAAAAATCTTCAATTCTCGCCTTCCAAGAATTGAAACCTTCTCGTCCATAGAAGGAATAGGGAATTGGGGTGTTGATGTCCCATCCCAATGGTTCTTCCATCTTCACCCTCTAGCCTCTTTGTCTTAGCTCCCGGCGGTTAGTCCGTAGAAGAGCCCCGGGCTCTGATACCACTTGTTGGAAATTTGACGCCGCTAGAGGGGGGGTGAATAGCGTTTGACCGTTCGTAGATGGAATTCAATCGCGTGTTCATGTCTACAAGTTTCGTTAGCACAGCGGAATATATATATGATAACAATAACGAAACACAATCACAAACACAATAACACGAAGATTTAACGTGGTTCGGAACCACACGGTTCCTACTCCACGGATCGAACTCTAACGAGCTCTAGCGACGCCAATGCAATCACTAATCAATAAACTCCTTCTCGACAACAAGTCGGAGGCGAAGAAACCTCGTACAAACATTTACAACAATAAACAAAAGGAATACAAGCAAATACAATAATACAATGCAAAACTAGTAAAGAAAACAACTTTACAAATGCCTTTGGATTACTTGCTTGTTGATCGCTTGAACCGTGGTTGAAGACCCTGATTTGCAGTAGTAAATCGCCTCAAAAACGTCCAAGAAATCACTTAAGAACTGATGATAAAAACCCTCCCATCGAGCTCCTTTTATCCTTGCGTGCGACCTGGATTTCCTCCCATCAGTCGACTGCCATAAGTCACCAGTCGACTGATGCCACTGTTGTCGTGAGACAACGACTCGATCCACACTGGAAAAACTCCAACGGATCTCTTAGCGATCACGCCAACATTGCGATCGAGTCGATCGCCCGCCGGCCACGAGCGTTCTCGAATTGATCGGCGTCGACACGCCACCGATCGCTCAGTGAGTAGTCGATCGCTAGAGATTTTCACTCTAAGCGCAAATGAACTCAAGTCGACTACTACCATAATGCCGATCGAACCTCAAAAATGAGGTTTTAACTCAAGTATGGTGCCCCCATACTTGCTAGACCACTCTTAGCCTAGACCTAAGCCTTCTAGCCACCTCCATCAGCCTCACGCCTCTCGGATCCCTCCAAGTCATCCATGACTTGTTCATCCATCGCGCTAGCCTCTAGGTGCTTCCGTCAGCTATGTCATGCTAATGGTGTCTACACCGCCAAGGCACATTGGACTTACACCGCCAAGACTCCGCTTGGACTTTACGCCGCCAACCATTGGACTTATGCTGCCAAGACTCCCGCTTGGACTTTACGCAGCCAATATCAAACCCCTTGGACTTCTCATGCCAAGACTCAAGCTTGGACTTTCCCTTGCCAATCCATGTTGGACTTTTACATTGCCAAGACCCATGCTTGGACTTTTCCCTTGCCAACCCATGTTGGACTTCTCAAATGCCAAGACCATGCTTGGACTTTCCCTTGTCAACCCATGTTGGACTTTTACATTGCCAATACCAATGCTTGGACTTTTCATGTGCCAAGTGTCCCACTTGGACTTTTCATGCCAAGTACTCAAGACTTGGACTTTACCAAATGTCAAGTGTTCCACTTGGACTTTCCATGCCAAGTACACAAGACTTGGACTTTCCCATGACAATTACATTGTCATATGTTTTTGTCGAAATATCAAAACATCACTCGAGTCAAACTCGAGTCCTGGTCAATCGTGACCTGGGCCGATTGCACCAACAGGGCTATGACAGCTGTGCACTCTGCCATCACTGCTCCTGAGTGACCGAGTGGACAGGATGTTGTCAGAGTACACCTATCCTCCTACCCCAAACAGAGTGGGAGAGCAAAGCTCTCATCTCCCAGTGTCGTAGACCAGAGGAGGAATCCCTGCCCGCTACCACGCTGCCTCATCGCTACCCATGAGCGGACCAGCGGAGCCTGACAGAGCAATTGCACACACCCTCCTGATGTACCACTAACCCATGAGTGGCAGCGTGTGCAGACCATGTAACTGGCTGTGGACTCAACTACAAAGGAACCCCGTCCAGTCAGCATGCAATCATACAAGATGGTGCATGATACTAAAGCATGTAATACCAACTAAAATACATATCCGAATAATATGCACAACCAATAAGTACATATCAATGATCCAAGTAAAACAGGAAAGATATAACTATAAACTAATCCAATGCATGTATCAAGTATGCACAATAACATACAAGGCAGATAAACATGAAAATTATTGCAAGCTATAACTAACTCACTCATCGGTGGTTGGCTGACATAGAACGGCAGTGGCCTGGTCTGCGATCGCATGGAAGGAGGCGGCGATGGTGGCCGCGAGCAAGCGATCAGCCAGTGAGGCGGCGGAGGACGAAAGCGTTGGGGTGGTTCACGCAAGGAGAAACCGGAGAAAAGGGCTTGAGGCGGAGGAAAGAAAATCGAATTAAAGTTAAAAACCTAGATTTATAACCTAGGTTATTTAACCCCATTAACTAGTCTAAACAAGCCCCTTTAAAAGCATGTTTTTCTTATCCCCGTAATTATCTCGTACAGGCCCCGTTTAAATCTAGAAAAAATTCTAAAAAAATTCCTTAAATTCTCCAAAAATCCCGAAATAATTCCCAGGATTATTTTTCCTAAATTTTGGCCATTAAATTTTATATTTTAAATTTTTTTCCCGTATTTAACATTCTCCCACACCAATAAAAATTTGGTCCCCAAATTTCCTACTCAAATCCTGAATGAGTAAGAGATACCACAAGTACTAAAAATATTTCTCATGCACCTTAGGTAAATAGGTGGGGGTATTGAGCTCTGATCTTCTTCAAAGTCCCAAGTAGCCTCCTCATCGGGGTGGTGACTCCACCCGACCTTGACAAGTCGCACAATCTTGTTCCGCAACTATTGTTCCTTGTGATCCATAATCCATACCGGAACCTCTACGTAAGTAGCATCAGGTTGAATGGAACCTGACACATTTAACAGAATATGTGTAAAGTCTGGCACATACTTCCTCAACATGGACATATGAAACACAGACGGTGGTAGCGTTAGGCGGTAAGCAACTGCTCCGATCCTCTCGAAAATCTCAAACAGACCAATGTATCTAGGAGCTAGCTTACTACGAAGGTCAAATCTCTTCACCCCTTTTGTGGGTGAGACTCACAGGAATACATGATCACCAATAGAGAACTCCAGAGGTCTCCGTCTCCGATCTGTATAACTCTTCTGACGATCCTGTGCCTCTGCTATCCCATGTCTGATAGTACGGACCAATTCTGCCTCATGCTGAGCTCTCTGGGGTTCTAACAACTGAGCCTCCCCAACCTCCTCCCAGAGGGTGGGTATCCGACACTGTCTACCATACCCTACTTCAAACAGTGCCATTTGGATAGCTGAATGATAGCTGTTGTTGTAGGCGAATTCCACAAATGGCAAGTGGTCCTCCCAGTTGCCCTCGAAATCCATAACACAAGACCTCAGCAAATTCTCTAGAGTCTGAATGGTCTGCTCAGACTGTCCACCTGTCTGCGGATAGAATGCAGTACTAAAACCAAGTTGTGTGCCTAAGGCCTGCTGCATACTCTGCCAGAATTGAGACGTGAACCGAAGATCTCTATCTGATATAATGCTCAAAGGAACACCCTACAATCTGATGATCTCCCGACAATATAACTCTGTCAAACGATCCAGAGAGTCGGTCTTCCGAATCACTAAGAAGTGCGCGGATTTGGTTAGTTGGTCAATGACTACTCAAATCACTTCATGGCCTTGACGTGTCCTAGGCAAACCCACCACAAAATTCATAATAATACGCTTCCACTTCCATTCCGGAATCGGAATTTCCTGAAGCATCTGTTCCTTAAACTAATGCAACTCCGGAAACCGTTATCCTCCTCGGAGTCAGAGACGGTAGTCCATCTACCGTTCTAAATCCACTCCACCACACACTCTGTAAGTGCATGAGAGGCTATCACGACCAAACTTCCTTGTTATAACCATTCGTGTTCCAGCTACTCTATAGTAGCTATCCAGTAGCTAGCCAAAACACCATGAGCATTTCTGCTCCTCACCTCTTCAAAACAACATAATAACTGTGAAGTCCACGTCATATATATGACGCCTTATCTCGCAGTCCTTTAACTGTCGTAAACTTAGGATACGTCTTATTCAATAGTATCGGAATTGCTACGATCCCCGAAATGATGCATCCATGTATACTACCCTTCCATCCACACCAGAATGATTAATCAACACTGGCATAAAAGTCAACCATCGTCTGAACCCTGAAACTAGTTTCACAAGCTTCAGACTAAGTAAATTCCATCACCTTCCTGGTTCACCAGTCAGCTGTAACGACCGGGCCCCTATTGGTGGAATTCGGCGACTTTATAGTCGACGGCGAATCGCCTCGCTTGGCCCGTCGCTTTCTCACCGGTCTTCCCACCCCCCGAAGTGGGTTTTTGCCTTCCCGTGATTCAACTCTAGACCTCCGTGGCTAAGTACTAAAGTTTATGAATCCGGTAACTAAGTGATCCTCGCCCGGAGTATGCCGTCAAAAAGCAACAGACGGCATCTCCAGACGTGGCAACATATCGGGTTAATACAAGGCCCGTAGGCCCACAACAACAATATGATATACACAGATATCATCATATCAAACATAATAAACCGTGAAACAATACAAGCGGATCAACAAGATACAATGACCCAGCTGTGCACTCGGGTGACTTGACACAACAAGAAACATAATAGAAGTCGAATCGAAGACCAAATACATACCACAATATGTCCGTATATCACGGATCACGGAAACAATACGAGTTAAAACCCCAAAACAACAATCCATAGTAATACAACAATACAGAAAACATATCCATTCATCCGGTGTGAGATGGGATCGGTGGCGGCTCGAGCGTCCAAGGAAATCTTCTACTGTTATCAGGCGACGGAAGCCCGAGTGGTCCGGTGGTGAGTATAAACTCGGGGTAATATATAGAAAGTGCATGAACAACATATAAGGATAGATCTACAAGTATACATGTGAAGATCTACGGTATACTGACATGAGTCCAATAGACATACAGTCTATCCAACTCTAATAACAAGTAACTACTGATGAAGTCATACTCAATGTATATACTAAAGTGATCAAGGAACATGAAGTAATGTACCAGCGTACGCGATGCGCAACACCATAAGCTATATCATCACGAGCGGTATACAATAACATAACCATATAATGTACGAGTCAATCCATACGACCAATACTCGGACATATGAGCGATTATATGATCACTGTATAATAACCCGGTCCGTACCAATGACATGATGCTAATCAAATGCATATAACGATGCTGAATCACGCATGTATCATGCTCAACCCATAGCGATAAATAAAATGCAAATGACATGTATCATGATGTACAAGCATGTGCAACCAATCATAGCTCAATCAAATCGCATCTCACGGGCATATGTAAAACATATATCAAATACATGCATACATATATATCGGAATGCATATGCATGGGTCCTGTCTGCGGACCCGTCCAACCACGACCCGAGTGGCGGTGTGGCACGACAAATGACAACTAGCCCGACTCGGCCACCACTCTCGGTGGCCAGTTGGGTAGTATGGTGAGTAGCGTGTAAGCGTAAAAAGCTAACTACTCTGGGGCCCTCTGCAAGCCCACTGTCCCTACCCATGAGTAGACAAACGCCGCACGGGACAAGCACCTCACACAACCACGTCTATAGTGGGCGAGTGCTAACACCACTCTGCCGCGGTGGCGGTGCATCTCCGGCTACCACCATCCATAGTGGTGGCGGCGTACATCCAATGCTCGCCTCACCACCTGCTACCACTACCCCGAGTGGTCGGGAGGCGGGATGTGACGACATCTCTCATCCACAAGGGAGACCGTCACATGCATGCATGAAATGTAATGATGCATAGCTCCATACATGTATCCTCGCCTCACTCCTATCCCATGGGGAGTCTCTGGTCAACCAAAAGTCAACTATGCAAGGACTACAATCACAAGACTCTCTCTATCGCACAAAGAGTCATACTCATCGATAGCGATCCACGCTAAGACCTCTAGTCGATGGCGATATACAATCGTCCGTATAACCATACACAGGCACACAATCCATAATGGATATACCATCGCGCTAGGACCTCTAGTACATGGTCACATACTGACAACCATACACTTATCTATGCACAGACAACTAGATCCACCATAAATGCACCACTAACACGGTTATGATATCACGATCGACTCCATAATCCAATCCATCACCTAACTCTAGTTAGGTAACACAGTAACCCTATCTGAGGTCACAAAGATAACCCTAACCACATGTACTTACTGAACATCTATCAGCTAATACATAATAGGGTTTATAGTTCCTATCCATGCTAGATAATCAATGAGTAACAGAGTATATATCTCAAAGGTCAAGGCAGTATAAGCATATGATTAAATAAGAGTGGATTTAAGGTAAACAGGTATAAACATAAATCCAAGATCATGCACTAGAATCGATCAAACTACCGGACCAGGTAGATATTACCCACCTGATACGAAGCTCGGATAATGCTCACGGCCACGGACCTGCTACGTATCACACACCTGCACAATAACAACAATCATGGTTAAGTACAAGTATCCAACAAACATAGGAACTAACACTACATCGTTCCTATACTCACATCCTTTCCTCGTCTACGAGGTAGTAACTCCAATTAACCCAATTTGATACACCAAAACCAAACTCGCTCCCAAATCAACAAGATCACTATATAGATCTAAACAACACTCTAAACAGGGTTGTAATAGAAGCTCACAACTGTGCCCAATACACATCACAACTCCTTCACTAGCCAGGAACATATCACTTCACACTCGATCCAAAACTCTAACATCACCATAGCCACTCAATTCACACACACACCATCGTTCACAGCCATGGCAGCTCCATCATTTACAGTAACACCCAACCATGAGCATAACCAGATCATCCACACAATCAATTAAAGGAAAATCGAATTAAACAATTCTCAACTCAATCGGCACAAACAACTTCACTGATCTGAGCCAATCACCAACTACAACGAAACAACAACTCCAAGATTACTGCACAACAACTGAACCACTCAATAACACCTACATCAATTGGATCCCACTCCAAACCGCCCCACACGATTCTCCATTCACAACACCCATCGAATCTCCATCACATTGACACACCACAAAATTCACAGCAATCACAGACAACACATCAAAAGGGAAATCAACTCACCACCCCAAATCTGCACCGGCAGCTACCCCCCTTTTCACCGTCGACCATCAAGCTTCACAAATTGCCCAAACCACCGATTGAAACCTTACTACAATCCAAACAACATCTAGATCGGCTTACCTTGCACAAGGAGATCCAGCGACGGTTGTGGAAAAAAATGGAGAGCGACCCCACGAAACCAACCTCGCTGCAAAACAGAGCTCGTGGTGATCATAGGTTGCGACGGGTCGACGGTGCGAGCTGAGCTCGAGCGTCGGCGGTGGTAGATCGTCGGAAGAGGTGAGATCCCACTCGGGGAAGTCGGCGGCAGCTGGTTCTCGCGGCGAGGAGGACTGAGCAGAGGCAGCAGCGACCGGCTGACTACTCCAAACGAAGATCTCCGACAACGCCGGAAGGGAAAGAACGATCGGCGATGGTGACCTTGCCGAGCTCTCTCGCGTGAAGAAGCCGGCGAATGGTAGCTCGGAGAAGACGCGCGCTCGAGAAATCGAAGAGGGGAAAATCGCAATCGGGGGAAAATGCGACGGAGAAGGAGAAGAAATCGCAGCTGCTAATCGGATTTGAGTTCGGGCCTTATAAATTCCATTCAATTGGATTGAGTCAGCCCTAGGTCCAAGTCCAACCTAGGTTAAGCCCAATTCGATTTAAGCCCCTTTCTTTAGCCCAATGGATTCAAGCTCATTTATTTAGCCCAATGGATTCAAGCCCATTTCTTTAGCCCAATGCAGCCCCCAAACCCAATAAGTCCACTATTGAGCCCAATTTAATCTACTAATTAACCCCACTTAATTAAAGGGTTAATCCATATAATTTTTTTTTTCCGTATTTTACATCAGCGATGTAGTACCGCTAGAGCATCCTATCCATATCTATAGTAATAATCAAATCAATACCAAGAAACCACCATCTACGATGGCCGAGTGCGCAACTCCAACTACCACTATCAACAGTGGTTAAGTTACGTAACTCCAACGACTACAACTGATCCAATCGATAAGTCTAATAAGATAATCAAAAGCTCATACAATTCATACCAAGTATGAAATTGTCATCGCTACACACCTGCATTCTCTTTACTCTAGGTTGATGTTATACCAATCATCACAACAACAATGACAATTGTATGACACCATGTCACTACAATGTCAACACACTAGTCATAAATCAATCTTAGAGTATACACAGGTGTCCTATAGCTGATCTAAATAGATCCTCTATCCACAATGAAGGATATTCATTTCCTTCTACAACTACCGCATTCTATCATCGATAATCGATGCATAACCTCAAAGGTTTGTCTCTCTTTTAACAAAGAGTTTCGGATCTTCTCTAGAAGAAATACTGGGACAGATAAATGTCCCCTCCAATACCTCCTATAATAAGGTAAAACGATCTTTCATTGTCTTGACCAGTGTAGGTATACACGCCTTATTCATAACCAAATCAATAATAGTATGGACTGATATTCTCCGAGGGTTTACTCCTTGTCCTTTAAATTGGTGGATAGCAGGCCAAATCCCTAGCTTCCTAATTCAACATCAGTCGGCACCTCTAAAGAGTCTGTATTTCTGAAATCATTGTTAGGTTCCGCAAGGTCACTACGTCCTCGACCTCGTCCCCGACCATGAGTAGGGGCAATTTCACTAAGTCAATACTTTTACTAACCACTAAAGTACAGTAACCACTAAAGACAATACTTTTTCTATAGCTCAGAGATATCCTTCAGCTTGCCTAGTCCCCAAAACACGAAAACTCCCAAAAATCCAAGGAAAATAAAATCCTCGAAATACAAAACCCACAAACCAAAATCGTAAACCAATAAAATTGTCACGTCCTGGGGGCATATCCATCATCCAAATGACGGAGGAGCCCCTTAGTGACAATATTAAAACAAAAATATAATAGAAATATAAATATTTTAATTAACTGCATGCATGCACGACTAAATATAAATCAATTAAAGTAAAATAGTTTTATGACACCAAATCAAATTGCGACAAAATTCAAAGTGCATAAACAAAATGCAATACCGATAAAGTAAACAAAGCGGCATCTCGATGATGCAGTAGGACAAGCACGACAAGGAACTCTCTGAGTGACACAAAGGTAGGTCATCAGTTAACCTAGAGGATAAGTGAGGAGGGGGTAAGTACAACCACTCAGTAGATGGATAGACAATAGTGCATAATCATATTGCACATAATGGAAGTCACAGGGAATAAGCTAGAGTAACCCAACCCCTAGAGTACAAATACCAGTCTGCAATTAACCTGGTCAGCAGTATAACAGATATACTTGCAACATACACAACCACTGTAATCTACATGCAATGCACATCCAGATACCATGACAATGCCTCGTGTCTCTCGCACACAAAGGGAACTGTCTATAAGCTACCGCGAACGGTACTCATGGGTCGACAATCAATACGCTAAGCACTGTCTACATGCAACTACATGCTACCACGAATGAAACTCGTGGGTAGACAGGCAGTAGAAAGACTCAGTGTTTGCGGCAACGACATGCTACCACGAATGGGTCTCATGGGCAGACCGCCTATATAGATATCTAGTTATTGACTGCTCACAACCACATGCTACCTCTAATGGGTTGCGGGGGCAGTCGATTATCGTAGGTTGTTAAGCCTAGGGTTATCCAATACATCCAGCATAGAACGACTATCAACGTGGACAAAGATCATCGATCTACAATTAAACCCATTGAGGCGGTCAAGCGAGGGTTTCAACACCTCTAATACGAAATGTTTACCAAAGTCAGTAAAGATCATCGACTTATAAATAAATAAGTCGAGATGGTTAAGTCTAGGGTTCCAACCCTTCTAACATGATCGGTTATGAAAGTCGATAAAAATCACAAGTCCACTAACAAACACGTCAAGACGATTGATCATAGGGTTTCGTCTCAACTAATAGGAAACGCCTATCAAGGCCAATAAGGACAACCCCTCTACTTACAAGCACGGTAAGAGGGTTAAGCCTAAATTGTATCATTTCTACCAGTTTAATCATGCATGCTATAACATGCTACCACGAACAGATCTCGTGGGTACTTAAGATGTAAAGCAGCTATCTAGCTACAGACGTCATACGAATCACCAACTCCGAACGGATAACACAAGAGTATAACTTACGATAGATTATCTCAACCATGCATGGGAGACATATTCGACCACAGATATACAAAGCAACCATAGAGAGACTCTACTGCAGACTCTCTCCCAACCAAGAATGTGAGGTATAGTTGGCAGCCGAGACACGAAACAACGTTATATACCCTCTAAGGATTAATCGCATCCTAATCATATGACCTCTACTAGTCCGATCACCATATCAACTGATATAGTAAATGGATAAACATATACCAATATGCACATCCGGGTTATTACGCCTAGGGTTCCAACACCTAGGATTCTACTAATGTTGTTTCATTCCTGAGATCCGCTCCTACAGAATAACCTCATCTAAGTTATTCTATCTCTATTAGTCTTAATCATGGTATCCACCACAAAAACACATAACACGTTGTCTTATTAACGACAGCATAGTCATACTAATGGCAATCAATGGCTAAAATTAATTAGGGTATAACTAAAGGGTCATGCTAGAACAAAGTCATGGCAATACTAAATAAAGCATCAGATGCCTATATATACCCTAAACTACGTAAGCAATGAAATCATGTCATCATGCACTAGGATCTAGGGAGTCAAAGAACCTATATGTATACCTTCTATGAATTTATCCATCTTAGTCATATTATTCAACTAGTCTAATCCTAATACTAGTCCAATCCTAATGCTAGTCCAAAAATTAAGAGGTAATCATCTACCAATAATATCTAATCATTTATATCACAATGATAACTAGTTACGTATAGCAGTAATAGCAATTAATAACCATATGCTAACAATAAACCAGCAACCTAAAAATCTAACAGTCTAGCAGATATAAGGTTAAAATAATACTAGACAAAATATGATACCACCGCATAACCAATATAACCAATACAAATATGCACTAAATCTAGAAAATTTTCTAGAATTTATTCACCTGTTAGCCGTCTGGAGATGTCTTGTCGTCGCCAAATCCCCAAATTGACCTTGTTAATAATACCTCGAATTTCCGAAACATAAAAATCATCGAAAAACCGTACAACTCCGAAAATACCCCAGTTAACCTGCCAAACGTGGCAAACTCCGAAAACCCAAAGACCCTAAGGAACTCGGAACCTATGCTCTGATACCAAATAAATTGTCAAGCCCCAAGGGAGTCCCCACCAGACGAAAATCCGACAGCATCTCCCTTGTACGGGTGACAATACCAATCTTGCATACAAGGCCTACACGGCCACTATACATCGGTCAACACGATCGGAACATACCACAACACAATAAACATAATATGCGGCCTCAGGCCATCAACAGTCTCTTGATCAGTCATAGCAAAAATGCAAGGAAAAACTGCAGAAAGACTGTACATACCTGAATCTCCTATCCTGACATAGAAGTACGAGCCATACTAGCAGAAATAAGGTCGTCAGACCAAATACAAAATGTATCCTGTATGCATGTCAATCATATGCAACATCCAAGGCATCAATCAAAATGCAGCAAACACAATACAAATGCTATCCATGCAAAATGCATGTGATGCAAATGACATGGTCACCTCTGAAGCTAGTCAGCCGCCTCACACACGATGGTGAAGCCGAATGGGTAGGGCTATGACAACTGTGCACTTTGCCATCACTGCTCCTGAGTGACCGAGTGGACAGGATGCTGTCGGAGTACACATATCCTCCTACCCCAAACATAGTGGGGGAGAAAAGCTCTCATCTCTCGGTGTAAGAGGAGGAGGAATCCTGCCCGCCACGCGCTCATCGCTACCCATGGGCGGACGGTGGAGCTCGAGCAACTGCACACACCCTTCTGATGTACCACTAACCCATGAGTGGCAACGTGTGCAAACCATGTAACTGGCTACGGACTCAACTACAAAGGAACCTCGTCCAGTCAGCATGCAATCATGCAAGATGGTGCATGATACTAAAGCATGTAATACCAACTAAAATACATATCCGAATAATATGCACAACCAATAAGTACATATCAATGATCCAAGTAAAACAGGAAAGATATAACTATAAACTGATCCAATGCATGTATCAAGTATGCACAATAACATACAAGGCAGATAAATATGAAAATTATTGCAAGCTATAACTAACTAGCATATCAACATGACTATATCAAAAAGATAAGTCAAAATACCCGCCTGCTATGAAGAATACCAAGTGTCTCTATGTTCGTGGACTTGTCTCGTGATCGAAACTTGATACGAAGACTTATCCAAGAAGCACCACATCCAAAAGACAGTCCTGAATCAAAGTCCTGCAATTAACATACAACCATTGACAAGTTCCATCATAAGTCCAACGATGGTATCAAATACCAAATCGAACCTAAATCCTGATTAGCTAACCAAACGATCTAATACTTTAAGATGAACGAACTCATAAATTAACCAATCTACCATTCTCTTATAAGTTGTAATTTACTACTACATCTGTAAACACCAGAACCTACACTTACCTTGCGTTGTTCCAATCGGTCAAAACCTATCCGAAGAACACATCCACTATTGAATTCCAATCTTTTTTCCCCCTTCAACGACATGAACAAATTACTCCAATTGATGCTGCACACGGTAGCAAAGCTGTTGATGATAGTAACGACGGTAGCTCCAGTCGAACACCCAGTCCAAACCATAGGAAGATAAACATCACTTACCCATATCAACCTCAGAATTACAGGCTAATTCCATGTGATGAGATCTAAGCTTACCTTAGTTTCCCTTTTTTCCTCGGCAA
Source organism: Wurfbainia villosa (assembly GCA_025175895.1). Lineage (NCBI taxonomy): Eukaryota > Viridiplantae > Streptophyta > Magnoliopsida > Zingiberales > Zingiberaceae > Wurfbainia > Wurfbainia villosa. The sequence goes on from JAKLTH010000286.1 coordinate 43,292, forward strand.
CAACATTAAGACAACAATGTAGATCTTTCCTATTTGAGCGCGTTGCTGCTTGCATCGATGGAGGGTGGCAACGAGAGAGAACACCGAGAAGAGAAGGCGGCGAGAACAAGTGGACAGTGGCTGAAGGAGAGGCGAAAACTCTCACTGTCGTTGGGTTCAACGACCACGACAAGAACAAGATCATTGGAGCTTACTGTCGGCGGCAACAAATCTGAGACGGTGCGACGAAAATGGGAGCTGAAAGGAAATTGTGATGGGGCGACAGTGATCTAGGAAAAAAGCAGGAGGTGGCGGTGACTAGCCTCGGACAAACCTCGCAGCGGCAGTGACGCGGATGGGGCGCGCGCGAAGTTGCGGTGGTATTGGCCGTGCGCGATGCTGGCGAGGCGATGGCGGCTGCGCGATCGCCCGTGGAAGGAGGCGGCAACGGTGAGACCGCGAGCAAGCGATCAGCTCGAGTGAGGGCGGCGCGCGGGGAGGACGATGGCAAAGGCGTCGGGGTGGTTGCAGACGCGAGGAGAAAACCGTATGGAAAAGGGTGTCAGGCACGGAGGGGAAAGAAAAATCGGGGGAATTCGGAAGTTAAAAACCTAGATTTATAACCTAGGTTATTTAACCCCATTAACTAGTCTAAACAAGCCCCTTTAAAAGCTTGTTTTTCTTATCTCCATAATTATCTCGTATAGGCCCCGTTTAAATCCAGAAAAAATTCTAGAAAAATTCCTAAAATTGTCTAAAAATCCCAAAATAATTCCCAGGATTATTTTTCCTAAATTTTGGCCATTAAATTTTATATTTTAAATTTTTTCCCGTATTTAACACATCTAATTGAAGTCCGATATAACCTGTACTCAGTCGATTGAAAGTTCTCGATCATGGGTACTATACCGACTCTTTCCATTCTTTGATCTCGGACTGGAACAAATTAGCATCGCCTATGGGAAATCCGAGTTGAGACGTTGAGATGGGTGATGCAATACAACAAGATGATTATGAGCACCCGCACCCAAGCTCTGTTGTCGTTCGCCCGAGCTGAAGACCCTGCTCACTCGAGCACCTAAGCTCTGTAGTTGTTCGCCCGACTAGAAAGCCCCGTTTACTCAAGCACCAAAGCTTTGCAACCATTCACCCGAGTAAAAGACCTTGCTCGTCTGAGCACCCGAGCTATGCAACCATTCACCCGAGCAGAAAACCCCGCTCGCTCAAGCGCCCGAGCTCTGCAGGCGCTCGCCTGAGCCCTCGAGCTCTGCAATTGTTCGCCCGAACAAAAAACCCTGCTTGCCTGAGCATCCGTGTTTGAACTCTACAATCGTTTACTCGAGCAGAAGACCTCGCTTGCCTAAGCACTCAAGCTTTGCATATGTTTGCCCAAGCAGAAGACCCCGCCCCCGCTTGCCAGAGCTCTCCCCGAGCACTATGTGTTTCTTCCCAAGCCCCTGGTTGCCTGAACACCAAAATGCTCTACTTGTCCAAAGATCCTCTGTCCGAGCACTCGTTTGCACCGAGCGTCATTTTTTACCTGAGTTCATGGGTTATCAAATTAAGGTCAGTTTGATCTTTTTCTTTGCCCCTTTATTTTCAATTTATATTCTGCATTATTGTTCAAATTCAATGCATAATCAAATTATTTGGAGGATCCAGTTTATTTATTGTTCTCTCCTCAACTCCGTAGATATTCGAGAGTCGAGGATCAAACTTACTTATTCTCTTCTCAACTCCACGGATCTTCTGAAGTCGAGGACCAAGCTTATTTATTTTCTCCTTGACTCTGCGGATCTTTTGTAGTCGAAGATCGTGGTTACTTATTCTCGTGGATCAAACTTATATTTTGTTGGAGATCGATTGACCAGCTAGAGGGGGGTGAATAGCCCTCTTACAATGGATATCGTAATTTACTCGTTCTTCTTGCGTTGCTTATCTATGATTGTCGTTAGCGCGGCGGAAATAATAAAACAAGAATAATACTAACAACAATACAAGCACACCAAATACACAAGAATATACGTGGTTCGGAACCTTAGGGTTCCTACTCCACGAGGCGAGCTCAACGAGCTCTAGAGATGCACACGGCAATACTCAAACTCCTTCTCGATGACACGTCGGAGGTGGAGAAACCTCGTACAAGCTATTACAACAGTAATACTACAAGAAATACAAATACACTAAGAAATACAAGTAAAGAATGCTTTACAACTCTTAGCTTTGAACCCTTTCTTGTTGCTTGCTTTGGATGGCTCTTGAAGGACTGGAATGCAGCAGCAATTCCCCTCCAATCGCTTCCTTAAAGTCTTGGCGAAATCCTCCCACTTGAGCTCCATTTATAACCTGCATCAAGTCGATCATCGCACATCGATCGTGATCGTGACCATCGCTTGGCCCAGTCGCTTGTCTCACAACGGCCAGATCCACGTTGGCTAAGTTCCAACGGATCACACATCAGTCGACTGATGGCACCCATCAGTCGACTGATCATCCATCAGTCGAGTGCTGGCGAGCTCGACTCCATTCTGTGCCTGTGCATAGTGTCATCAGTCGACTGCTATCCCTCGGCGGATCGATGATCCTCCAATGATCGGCCCTCCTCCCTCTGATCGATCGGCGAACTTGGTTCGTCGAACACCGTCAAACCCACCTAGAGATCGCACCTATGCCAGTCGACTGATGTCGGCTAAAACCTCAAACACAAAGTTGTTTGAGCGTCCGACACTCAGTCTTAGCCACTTGGCCAAGTCCACCTTACCCCTCATGGAGTTCCCCACCGAAGCTCTCTTCCCTCGGCCTACGTCCCTCGGATGCGCCAAGCGCACGGCTTCACAACGCCATCCTTCGCGTCTCATGCCCTAGAAGTATGCTTCCCTTTGGGCTCACTCCATTCGCTCCCCGTCCGACGGTCCCTCGGATGCACCAAGCGCACGACTTCGCAATGTCATCCTTCACCGACTCAAGGACCCGAGCCTAGTGAACTTGCCAAGTTCTCAAGACTTCCCAAATGCACTAAGCGAACGACTTCGCAATGCATTTCTTACCAAGCACCAAGCGCACGGCTTCGCAATGCTTTGGATTTCCCATGCCAAGCACCAAGTGCATGGATTCACAATGTTTTGGACTTTCCCATGCCAAGGCTTCCCCCTTGGACTTCCACACCAAGCTCCATGCTTGGATTTTCCATGCCAACCCCATGTTGGACTTTCCCATGACAATCCCATGTTATGAGTTTTGTCTATCATCAAAATACTATCAAGGTACTGCTCGAGTCAAACTCGAGTCAACCTGGGCCGATTGCACCAACAATCTCCCCCTTTTTGATGATTGACAAAACTACCATCTCAAGTCTACCAATTCTCCCATATTGGCAATTCTCATATCCCAATGAGAATTCCAACTAACCCTAATTGGTAACTTCTCTCCTTTTGACATTACATCAAAAAGGTCCTCCCTGAATGTCTCATATCCCAATGAGATCTTACAATCTCTCCCTTGGAGGAACACATGCCTACAATCTTTCTAGTGATCTCATATCACTTAAAGAGAGGCAACCCAATTTTCCTCTCATGAGAAAATACACATCCATCTTCCCATGATGGATACCTCCCCCTAGAGGCTTGCTCCCCCTTGACCATTGCACCAACAATGTCCTTGGAGAGTCCCTAAGCCAATAGGAACATTAAACCAAACAAAATTAAGGCAAAGTTCAACAATGAACTCTCATCCACCTTAAAATTGATACTCACCCTCAACCCAACTCCTAATCCATATCCAATGGATTTCCACCTTCTCTAATGCTCTCCCAAGCATATCCTAGGGTTAGGAGTGGTTAGGGGACCAAAACACAGCTGAACATGGGCCTAACCAACAAGGTTTACCCGAATCATTGTTCGATCAAAACCACGATCGACACTTCATCAATCGACCGCCTCCTCGGTACTGACCGATAATCGATTTGCAGTTTTCTAAATTTCAGAAATGACTTTCCAAAATTCATAAGTAAATATACATAAATTGATAAATCTTGAAATTTGGTATATATATTACTTATCACAATCATTATGGGTGAAAAATATTGGAAAATTATTTTACCCATTAAATTAGGAGATTGATACAAAGTCTAAAATTTAAGAAAAGCTTCAATAAAGAGCCCTCTTTGTATCATCTCATTCAATGGTGATAGCTATCAAAAGATAGGCTTCACCAAGGTTTTTCAAAATGTTTTTCAAACCTTTATTTTCTTTTTCCTAAACATCTCACCAATATCTAGATGTGTAAAACACATACAAGTCAAATTTTTTGTGAGATGTGGGTTTTGTTTTGTTTATGTTCTCATGCATATTTCTAGGCAACATTAATTTGATTCCCTTCAAGTTGTGACATAGTCCTTAACTCCATTTAAAACTATGTATGATATGATTATGGCATAAATATGATTTAGATACGTATTGCTAATACAATGTGTAAGCCATGGCATGTGAATGAGAACTAAGCATACATGACATCTAAAGATAATTCTAAACATGATCATGACATTTTATAGATAAAAATGAAAATGATGTCATGACATGGTAAGGCAAACAAATCATGGCAAGTAAAATATACTAAGGTATAGAATACCTAAGTGTGAAAATCAATTTGCCATTTTTAGGGATTAAATACATTTTGCCTTAATGCCATTATTTCCTTAGTGTGCCAAAAACCCAAAATGGCACACCAATACCTCTAAGACCTAATTGTGCCAATTTAAATCATTTTAAAACTTCTCAAACCATATTGGCACATCCTAATGTGTCAACTCATCATGGCTAGGTTAACTACCCATCCACTTAGGGTTGACACACCCTAACCCATCTAGCGTGAATCGATCACGCTTCTAGGAACCCAATACCTATTGGAGCTCCTTGGGTTAACAAGGTATTCCCTAGGGATAACTTCCCTAGATACCTTCCTAATGACCTTTTTAGGTTTTGAAACCATAGTCTTTTGGGTCTTACTTGGGTCAACTCTAGAGGTGACTCCTCCATGGACCTTCTTAGTGGCTTTCTTGGTTTTCCTTAAGTCCTTAGCTACTAAGCATACACCATGACTAGTCTTAGGGATGACTTCCCTATTAGCCTTGGTTTTCCTAGACCTAGAAATAGTTCCATAATTAAATGGAACATTATGATAAGTCTTCTTGGGCTTAGGTTTGTGACCCAAACCTTCCTTGCCCTTAGACCATTTTTGAACCTTAGGTCTTGACTTTTGGGCATTTGACCCTAGAATTGAATTTTCTATGATTCTAAGGGCTTTCTCCATTCTCTCAAGTCTTGACCTCAAGACTTGGTTCTCTAGCTCTAATTTTTCCCATTTTTGAATTTTCATTAGGTTTTTGGGAAGGCCTCTTCTTCTTAGGCATGTGCCTAGACTTTTTGGGATTAATACCCAAATTTTCTTCTACTCTCCTAATTGACTCCCTAGGCAAGATATTTCTAGAATTATGAGTCCTAGGTTTGTCTTTAGTCATATGAACATGCTTGGCACCTAAGCAATAAACCTCATTATTTCTCTTAGCATGTTTTTTCATTTATAATGGCAAGAGAACTAAAGCAATTCTTAGCATGCTTTTTGACTTTAGGAATTAAAGGTGCATTAAAAGAATTTACCTTAAGGTTAGCTTTAGAAGCTCCCCCTACATGAGTCACACCTTCTTGCCCTTTCTTCCTCCCCCTAGGGCATTGGCTTCGGTAGTGTCCCCGTTGGTTGCATTTGAAGCACACAATGTGCTCTTTGCTCTTAATTGAGGAAACACCGGCATCGTTTGACTTTGGGTTGACTTTTGGTGTCGATGCCTTCTTCTTAGCCAATTTAGGACATTTGCTCTTGTAATGCCCTTTCTCCCTACACTCAAAGCATATTATGTGATTTTTATTTAAAATAATAACACTTGAGTTACCTAGGGAGGTGGTGGAGGCCTCTTCCTGATCTTCACTTCTCCCGGATGTGGATGCTTCTTGTTCTTGCTCCGGGATGGAAGATTGCCTCTCCTCCCCCTCAATGCTAGAGGTGGAGGTCTCCACCAAGTCATCAACATCTTAAAATGTTGTGAGTTCTTCTTCCTCGGCATTTTCTTCTACTTGTGCCGGTTGGGAATTTTCTTGGAAATTTATTATCTTATTCCATAGTTCCCTTGCATCCCTATAATCACCCAATCTAGACCAAATAGTGTTAGGTAACAAATCACTAATCAATTTAATTACCTCGAGATTTGTCTTGAAGTTATTGATTTGGTCTTGGGTCCACTTTGATTTTTCAATGGGCTTGTTGTGTTTGTCCCTAGGCATCTCAAAACCATTTTCTATAATAATCATATAATCAAAATCGGTTTCGAGATATACCTCCATCCGTTTCTTCCACCAAGCAAAATCTCCATCGAATTTCGGTGGATGGATGAAGTCGGCCATTTTGTAGTGCTCTCGCGGCGGTTAGTCCTTGAAGAGCGACCTTGGCTTTGATACTACTTGTTGGAGATCGATTGACCGGCTAGAGGGGGTGAATAGCCCTCTTACAATGGATGTTGTAATTTACTTGTTCTTCTTGCGTTGCTTATCTATGATTGTCGTTAGCGCGGCGGAAACAATAAAACAAGAATAATACTAACAACAATACAAGCACACCAAATACGCAAATATATACGTAGTTCGGAACCTTACGGTTCCTACTCCACAGGGTGAGCTCAACGAGCTCTAGAGATGCACACGGCAATACTCAAACTCCTTCTCGATGACACGTCGGAGGTGGAGAAACCTCGTACAAGCTATTACAACAGTAATACTACAAGAAATACAAATACACTAAGAAATACAAGTAAAGAACGCTTTACAACTCTTAGCTTTGAACCCTTTCTTGTTGCTTGATTTAGATGGCTCTTGAAGGACTGGAATGCAGCAGCAATTCCCCTCCAATCGCTTTCTTAAAGTCTTGGTGAAATCCTCTCACTTGAGCTCCATTTATAATGTAAAATATGAAAAAAAAAAATTATATGGATTAACCCTTTAATTAAGTGGGGTTAATTAGTAGATTAAATTTGGCTCAATAAGTGGACTTATTGGGTTTGGGGGCTGCATTGGGCTAAAGAAATGGGCTTGAATCCATTGGGCTAAAGAAATGGGCTTGAATCCATTGGGCTAAAGAAAGGGGCTTAAATCGAATTGGGCTTAACCTAGGTTGGACCTGGACCTAGGGCTGGCTCAATCCAATTGAATGGAATTTATAAGGCCCGAACCCAAATCCGATTAGCAGCTGCGATTTCTTCTCCTTCTCCGTCGCATTTTTCCCCCGATTGCGATTTTCCCCTCTTCGATTTCTCGAGCGCGCGTCTTCTCCGAACTACCATTCGCCGGCTTCTTCACGCGAGAGAGCTCGGCAAGGTCACCATCGCCGATCGTTCTTTCCCTTCCGGCGTTGTCGGAGATCTTCGTTTGGAGCAGTCAGCCGGTCGCCGCTGCCTCTGCTCAGTCCTCCTCGCCGCGAGAACCAGCTGCCGCCGACTTCCCCGAGCGGGATCTCACCTCTTCCGACGATCTACCATCACGACGCCGAGCTCACCGCTCATTGTCATCTCGATCGATTTCTTCCTCCGTCGCTGCCTCTGCTCTGCCCCTTGACAGCATACCTCCATTCATTGGAGTCGCCGGCCAGCGACTGGGTTGACCCCACGAGCTCAACTTGGCAAGATCCGTGTCGTCGTCTTGCTCCGCCGATCCAAGCAGCAGCAGGCGCCGATGACCCCGATTCGGTGAGCCACTCCCTTTAAGCTTTGTTATCCTTATAAATGTCATCTGTGGTATTCGTTGATTTGGGATTTCGGTGATTTTCACGAAGCTAGCATTGCAATTGGAGAGGTAAGGTTTTTCCCAATGTTGATCGGTGCCAAGTGTGTGTGGAAGAAGAAGTTGCAGAGTGTGTCCGATTGTGATTTGGGGAGTAATTGTATTGTTGTTGATTGATTGCAGTATTTGAAGCTAGGTTGAGAGGGATGGTAAGCTACTGCTATAGCTTAGCTTCAGAGTGTGATTCAATTGTTAACATTTGATTTTGGTGGAGAGATCAGCATGGTAAGATCTTGTTACCTTGTAGTTCAGTGGTAATTGCTGGATTGTTCGTGGTGTTTTCTGTTGATATTGATGCAGTGGGACTGTGAGGGTAATAGATATTGTTTTGTGGATTGAGTTTGTAATGGTGATGCCGTAGGGATGAAATTTGATGGTTTTTGTTGTTTGTTCTGTTGTTGGGATGGAGCTGTCGTGGCTGTGAATGTTGGTGTGTGTGTGTGTATGAATTGCTTGGTTGTGGTGATTTCGATTGATTGGTGGTGAGCTTGGGTTGTTCTGAGTATTGGGATTAGGTTTAGATGATTGGATAGTTATTTGAGTGTATTAGATCTATTTACTTTAATAGATCTTTGGATGTTGGTGATCTATTGTGAGTTTGGTTTTAGGTATCAAATTGGGTTAATCGGAGTTTCTACCTCGTAGACGAGGAAAGGATGTGAGTATAAGAACGATGTAGTATATAGTTCCTATGTTTGTGGGATACTCGTACTTAATCATTATTGCTATTATTTTACAGGTTTGGGATACGAAGCGGGTCCCCGGCCGTGAGGATTATTCGAGCTTCGTATCAGGTGGGTAATATCTACCTGGTCCGGTAGTTTGATCAATTCCAGTGCATGACATTTTATATATGTTTATACCTGTTTACCTTAAATCCACTCTTATTTAATCGTATGCTTGTACTGCCTTGACCTTTGAGATATATACTCTGTTACTCATTGATTATCTAGCACGGATAGGAATTATAAACCCTATTATGTATTAGCTGATGGATGTTCAGTAAGTACAAGTGGTTAGGTTTATCTTTGTGACTTCAGATTGGGTTACTGTATTACATCACTAGGTTTAGGTGATGGTTTGGATTATGGAGTCGATTGTTATATCATATCCGTATTAGTGGTGCATTTATGATAGATCTAGTTGTCTGTGTATAGATAAGTGTATGGTTGTCAGTATGTGACCATGGACTAGAGGTCCTAGTGTGATGGTATATCCATTATGGATTGTGTGCCTGAGTATGGTTATATGGACGGTTGATGGTATCTCGCTACTGACTAGAGGTCTTAGCATGGTTGACTGTCAGGTGTGTATGACTCTGTGTGATAGAGAGAGTCTTATGGATTAAAGTCCTTGCATGGTTGACTTTTGGTTGACTAGGTCTCCCCGTGAGTTAGGGAGTGTTGCGAGGATTTGTGTGTGAGCTATGCATCATTACATTTCATGCATGCTGACGACTGGGTCTGCCTTGTGGTTGAGACGAGTCATCAGTCATCCTGCCTCCCCGGCCACTCGGGGTAGTGGTTGGAGGGTTGAGGGCAGAGCATTGTTGTGCGTGCCGTTCTCGGCCACTATGGATGGTGGTAGCTAGAGATGCGCACTTGGCCACTGTGCGGAGTGGTAGTTAGCGCACTCACCCACTATAGACAGTGGTCGTGTGATGTGCAGTTGTCCTGGGTGCGGTGCTCGTCTACTCATGGGTAGGGACGGAGCAGCTAGCGCGAGGACCCCGCGGTAGCATATAGCTCTATGGCGGGCTAGCTACTGTTTCATACTACTCAACTCGGTCACTCGAGAGTGGTGACGGCTTGAGTCGGGATAGTTGTCATGTCTTGCCACCTAGGCCACACTGGGGTCGTGGTAGCGAGTGGGGTGCACAGGCATGACCATGCATATACATTGCTGATATATATGTATGCATGTATTTGATATATGTTTTACATATGTCTGTGAGATGCTGCATTTGATTGAGCTATGATTGTTGCACATGCTTGTTCATCATGATACATGTCATTTGCATTTTATTTACTGCTATGTGTTGAGCATGATATATGCGTTGATTCAGACTGTTATATGCATTTGATTAGCATCATGTCATTGTGTGGTACAGACCTGGTTGATAGTACAGGTGATCATATACTGTTCATATGTTGTAGTATTGGTCAGGTATGGGATTGACTTAGTATACGTTATATGGTTATGTTATAGTATACATTCGGGATGATCTAGCATATGGTGTTCTGAGGCCGTCAGTGCGTTAGTACATTACTTTATGTTGATTGATTTTTAGTATATGTTATTAGATTTGGACATGACTGTATGTCTATTGGATTCATGTTGTATACCTGTAGATCTTCACATGTATACTTGTAGATCTATCCTTATATGTTGTTCATGCACTTTCTATATATTACCCCTGAGTTTATACTCACCACCCCTGGACCCTGGGTTTTCTGTCGCCCAGATAACAGGTAGAAGATTCCTTGGACGTTTGGAGCTCCGCCAGCTGATCCCATCTCACACCGAACATTTGGGGTTTTCCACGTATTTGCTTCATTGTTATTTTGTATTATGGCCATGTATAATCAGTGTTGTATCTGGCTGTGGATTTGTACGTTGTTGTGTGTAGTATGTTAGAGTCGCACCGGTGCGCACCTCTTGTGTTGTTGTGGATATATTGTTTGGTATTGTCCATTTATATATTGTTGTTGTGGGCCTACGGGCCTTGTATTAACCCGATATGTTGCCACGTACAGGGGAGATGCCGTCCGTTTGCTTTTCGGCACGGCATACTCTCGGGGCGTGACAATTTTATTGGTATCAGAGCCCTAGGTTGCGAAGTCCATTTTCGGATTTTATTTCGTTCGGACATCGAGTTTTGCTTTACTCGGTTTTGGTTTTGTGAGTTCTGGGATCTGGCTGTTGCGGACATCTCCGAGCTACAAGGATTAAGGTATGTTAACTGTTATTACATATCCTTCTGTTTGGCGATGCCTTTAGTTGCTTATAACAGTGCATGACTTGTAGTGTGTTAATCAGTATTCGTAACCGTGGTTTGAGTTGACCACGGGAACGATATGTTAAGGTTATTAGATATGTACCTGCTATCAAAAAGGTAATTACCTTTGAGAGCCGACTGATACCGAGTCGGAAAGCAAGGGTTAGTAGTCACATTTTTTGTATGGAGATCAAGGATTACGGTCCTAAGGATTTTCATTAATTATGTTAGTCAGATCATTACCTTTGGGGTAATGGACTAAGCAAGTATACTATTACTGATTCAGATAGTAGAAAATTAGTTTGATGATATTCATGGGGATTTTGATCCTCGGACTGATCGTTCTAGGTTGTATAACATTGGGAGTACTTTAGAGTACTTGACTCGGGTTATATGAAGATAGTAGTGTTAGTGGAATACCATTATCCGGATTTAGCCGGTACTTGGTGTAAGATATAGGAAATAACCTACGGGAAATAACGTATCACTTAGTCACAGTTCAGTGATGTTGTGAGATAGTATTTTCCCACATCATCTTCTTTGACTCATTGTCAAGGAATTCTTGGGCTTTAGGTCGAGTGATCGTTTGGTAATGGAAGTACCATGCAGAGTCATTAGACTTGCAAAAGTTACGACCATTTAATAGCCCAAGAATGTGATTGGGTTGGTTTTGGCCACCCACGGGTTATCGGTTGACATCTTGATCAAGATGTTTGGATCTCCTACTAGATCCTACCGGAAGTCCTTAGACTGAGTCATGTGTATAGAAATGACTCCGTAGCAAGTGTTTTAAAGAGTTGGAGATTTGATAAGCATATATTGCAAGTCAAATTATTGGAATTAAAAGTCTCCAAATGATGGATAAAAGGAGCAAGATTAAAGTCGTAAGTCACGAGCGACTATTGTAGAGTTTTCCGATCATAGAAGAGCGATTGTAGATTGTCAGCAGCTTCTCATGTTTATCAGTGAACTCAGAGGAAAGACTCCGAAGGGAGATTATGTGTGTGCAGTGCGGGTTACGACGACACCAGAGTCAGATTATCCGATGGACCATTGTATTTGTTTCTACTATAAGCAGCCGGTATCTACGAGGAGAGTATGTATTTTGAAGACTCAGTTGAAGACTATGGATGATGCTTTCGAGCAGACGATCCACAACCTCGAAAGCCGAGATTATTACAGAAGATTAGGTTATCACATCAGCAGCGATCTACTACCCCAGATATAGTTGGAGTTCTTTGATACTTCCATCCGGAAAAAGTAAGTTACTCAAAGATTCACCAAGACATCTCAAGATCGCATTGGACAACAACTATTACCTTCCCAGACGACAACAACTGTTACCTTCCCAGGCGTAGTTATGATTTGTTCAGAGGAGAGAGTATACGACGATGGTCGTATCTATGCGGTATTCTTCATTGCATTGTACCTTTTTTGCAGAGTTGGAGCGTGCTACGATGTTGACAATTCTTCAGTATTTTACAGCCGGATGTGTATCTTTTGGCCAGTACAACAATGGTTATCATCTCTCTGCGATTGTTTGATTTGTACCTCGGATTTGATTGATTTCGGTTCCTCCATGATAGTCTGTGCATCTACATGAGCGCAGCCGTCCAGAACAGATGTTGGACAAGTTTACATAATTACTCGAGAAAAAGTATAGAAGACCGAAGGATCGGTCCTTCGGGATATTACTTTAGGTTATCTTATTTGCGGATATATCGAGAGATATTGGTAGTTTATAGGTATCTTTGTCTAGAACATTCTTGAATAGGGTTCGAAGGTTCCTATCGACTTGTGGGTTGGTGATTTTTCTCTACCGTTAGGTGAGATGTTGATCGACAACCAAGAAGTCAAGGGATACCCTTGGCCTTTGTTAGACATACCTCCACTATAGTCATATCCTTACAGATAGTTGGATTGTTGGAGCATTGGTATACTAGGACTCTCGGATGTACGTATAATCTGAGAGTATTCGGATATAGTTTCGGATGAACTCTCGGGCTTGCCACTGCATGAGCAAGTAGGAATATGCGATTGAGGTGATTTCGGGAATAGTCCTGATATTGGGGACCTCATACCGGGAGATGATTTTATTGGTATTAGTGTTGCTAAACACTATGGGAGATTTATCTACCTCAGTGTTCTTCTTGAGAAGACTTGTAACTCTTTGTTAGAAGAGAGTCAGACCTTTGAGGTTATGCATCGATTATCGATGATTGGAAGACAGTAGTTGAGAATGAGTATCCTTCGTCATGGATAGATGATCTGTTTAAATCAGCTAAATGACACCTGTGTATATCCCAGGGTTGGTCTACGACTGGATGTTTGATATTGTAGTGACTTAGTGTCATACAATTATCATTGTCGGTGTGATGATTGAGCTATCTGTAGCTTAGAGTAAAAGGGATACAGGTGTGTAGAAGATGATATTTCATACTTTGTATGAATTTAGGAGATGTTGATAATGTTATTAGACTTATCGACGATTTAGTTGTTCATGGACGTGAGGAATCAAGTACTCTTGGAGTATTTGAGATCGATTGTCATCATATCTGTGGAGGATATATTCACGATCTTAGGGGAAATTATGGTGTCCCTAGATTGATTTGGTATTTACCAGAGATAAGGATGTTTTAGCGATACTGTATCGTCGACTTGTTGGACCAAGGTACTATACCGCTAATTTGTGGGACCAAGAAGGTGATGGCAATCACCTGGTCGGAAGTTTGTGAAGCTAGGTTTCAAGGCCTAGAAGGTGACTGACTTTTGTGTCAGTGTTAGTTAATCAGTCCGATATGGATGGAAGGGTATTATACGCAGATGCATCAGGTCAGGGATTAGGAGCGATTCCGATGCAGTTGAATGAGACATATATTATGTGTATGCTAGTTAAGGAACTAGCGAGATTAGTCATTATAATCTCCCAATATAGTCCATTGGTTTCTCTTGTGAGAAAGTAATTCTCCGTTTCCGAGGAGAATAGTGGGTTACCAAGTTGTATTCGTTTTAGGAAGAGTTGTTTCAGGAGACTCTTCATTCATGAGTGATGTATTCGGAGCGTATCCGAAAATAGCGAGTTTGAGACATCCTTTGTGGTGGAACGATATATGGGACACGGTTGATTTCGTAGTTTAATGTTGGGTATGCCAACAAGCAAAGGTGGAATATAGTGATCGGTAGGGTTACGTATCGTGATGAAGTGGGAGCCTAGTGCGTTAGACTGTGTTGGGAGATTATCTAGAATTCGGAAAGGACTTGATACGATTTGGGTAGTCGATGGTCGATTAGCTAGGTCCGCTCATTTTCTTCCGAGCCGTAAGATGGATTTCGTTGGATCATTTGACGGAATGATATCCATGGAGTATCCTTGAGTATCATTTCTGATAGTGATTCATGATTTACCTTACGATTCTGGTAAAGTCTCCCATCGGTTACGAGTATAGAGTTCCACTCTGGTACAATTATGTATCTTTGATAGATGGTCGATATGTTGAGAGAGTATATAAGAGCTGGAAATATAATATTCAAGCTCAGTACCCCACTTAGTCACTTGAGGTGTGACTTTTCTCCGGATGCTTGAGATGGTTATTGTGACATCTCGTACAAGTATATAAGTCGGAAATTTGGGGACCAAATTTTTATAAGTGGGGGAGAATGTAAAATACGAAAAAAAAAAATTATATGGATTAACCCTTTAATTAAGTGGGGTTAATTAGTAGATTAAATTGGGCTCAATAAGTGGACTTATTGGGTTTGGGGGCTGCATTGGGCTAAAGAAATGGGCTTGAATCCATTGGGCTAAAGAAATGGGCTTGAATCCATTGGGCTAAAGAAAGGGGCTTAAATCGAATTGGGCTTAACCTAGGTTGGACCTGGACCTAGGGCTGGCTCAATCCAATTGAATGGAATTTATAAGGCCCGAACCCAAATCCGATTAGCAATGCGATTTCTTCTCCTTCTCCGTCGCATTTTCCCCGATTGCGATTTTCCCTCTTCGATTTCTCGGCGCGCATCTTCTCCGCGAACTACCATTTCTCGCTTCTTCACGCGAGAGAGCTCGGCAAGGTCACCATCGCCGATCGTTCTTTCCTTCCGCGTTCGGAGATCTTCGCTTGGAGCGATTAGCGTCAGTCACCGCCTCTCCGATCCTCCTCGCCGCGACTTCCCCGAGCGGGATCTCACCTCTTCCGACGATCTACCACCACCGACGCTCGAGCTCAGCTGCTTCCGACTGTCATCTCGATCGATTTCTTCCTCCGTCACGCCTCGCCTGCGCTTCGACAGATACCTCCATTCATTGGAGTCGCGGCCGATCGGGTTGACCACGAGCTCAACGGCAAGATTCGTCGCCGCGTCTTGCTCCGCCGATCCAAGCAGCAGCAGGCGCCGATGACCCCGATTCGGTGAGCCACTCCCTTTAAGCTTTGTTATCCTTATAAATGTCATCTGTGGTATTCGTTGATTTGGGATTTCGGTGATTTTCACGAAGCTAGCATCGCAATTGGAGAGGTAAGGTTTTTTCCAATGTTGATTGCGCAAGTGTGGAAGAAGAAGTTGCAGTGTGTCCGATTGTGATTTGGGGGTAATTGTATTGTTGATTGATTGCAGTATTTGAAGCTAGGTTGAGAGGGATGGTAAGCTACTGCTATATCTTAGCTTCAGAGTGTGATTCAATTGTTAACATTTAATTTTGGTGGAGAGATCAGCACGGTAAGATCTTGTTACCTTGTAGTTCAGTGGTAATTGCTGGATTGTTCGTGGTGTTTTCTGTTGATATTGATGCAGTGGGACTGTGAGGATAATAGATATTGTTTTGTGGATTGAGTTTGTAATGGTGATGCCGTAGGGATGAAATTTGATGGTTTTTGTTGTTTGTTCTGTTGTTGGGATGGAGCTGTCGTGGCTGTGAATGTTGGTGTGTGTGTGTGTATGAATTGCTTGGTTGTGGTGATTTCGATTGATTGGTGGTGAGCTTGGGTTGTTCTGAGTATTGGGATTAGGTTTAGATGATTGGATAGTTATTTGAGTGTATTAGATCTATTTACTTTAATAGATCTTTGGATGTTGGTGATCTTTTATGATTTTGGTTTTAGGTATCAAATTGGGTTAATCGGAGTTTCTACCTCGTAGACGAGGAAAGGATGTGAGTATAAGAACGATGTAGTATATAGTTCCTATGTTTGTGGGATACTCGTACTTAATCATTATTGCTATTATTTTACAGGTTTGGGATACGAAGCGGGTCCCCGGCCGTGAAAATTATTCGAGCTTCGTATCAGGTGGGTAATATCTACCTGGTCCGGTAGTTTGATCAATTCCAGTGCATGACATTTTATATATGTTTATACCTGTTTACCTTAAATCCACTCTTATTTAATTGTATGCTTGTACTGCCTTGACCTTTGAGATATATACTCTGTTACTCATTGATTATCTAGCACGGATAGGAATTATAAACCCTATTATGTATTGATGGATGTTGATGAAATACAAGTGGTTAGGTTTATCTTTGTGACTTCAGATTGGGTTACTGTATTACATCACTAGGTTTAGGTGATGGTTTGGATTATGGAGTCGATTGTTATATCATATCCGTATTAGTGGTGCATTTATGATAGATCTAGTTGTCTGTGTATAGATAAGTGTATGGTTGTCAGTATGTGACCATGGACTAGAGGTCCTAGTGTGATGGTATATCCATTATGGATTGTGTGCCTGAGTATGGTTATATGGATTTGATCTCGCTACTAACTAGAGGTCTTAGCATGGTTGGTATCGGTGTGTATGACTCGTGTGATAGAAAGAGTCTTATGGATTAAAGTCCTTGCATGGTTGACTTTTGGTTGACTAGGTCTCCCGTGAGTTAGGAGTGTTGGATTTGTGTGTGAGCTATGCATCATTACATTTCATGCATGCTGACGACTGGGTCTGCCTTGTGGTTGAGACAAGTCGTCAGTCATCCTGCCTCCCCGGCCACTCGGGGTAGTGGTTGGAGGGTTGAGGGCAGAGCATTGTTGTGCGTGCCGTTCTCGGCCACTATGGATGGTGGTAGCTAGAGATGCGCACTTGGCCACTGTGCGGAGTGGTAGTTAGCGCACTCACCCACTATAGACAGTGGTCGTGTGATGTGCAGTTGTCCTGGGTGCGGTGCTCGTCTACTCATGGGTAGGGACGGAGCAGCTAGCAGCAGGGACCCCCGTGTGGGTAGCATATAGCTCTATGGCGGGCTAGCTACTGTTTCATACTTCCCAACTCGGTCACTCGAGAGTGGTGACGGCTGGAGTCGGGATAGTTGTCATGTCTTGCCACCTAGGCCCACCGGGTCGTGGTTGGTAGAGTTGTGCGCATGACCATGCATATGCATTGCTGATATATATGTATGCATGTATTTGATATATGTTTTACATATGCCTGTGAGATGCTGCATTTGATTGAGCTATGATTGTTGCACATGCTTGTTCATCATGATACATGTCATTTGCATTTTATTTACTGCTATGTGTTGAGCATGATATATGCGTTGATTCAGACTGTTATATGCATTTGATTAGCATCATGTCATTGTGTGGTACAGACCTGGTTGATAGTACAGGTGATCATATACTGTTCATATGTTGTAGTATTGATCAGGTATGGGATTGACCTGGTACATTATATGGTTCTGTTATAGTATACCTGTTCAGGATGATCTAGCATATGGCGTTATGAGATCGCCGTACGTTGGTACATTACTTTATGTTCAGTTGATCAGTTTAGTATATACCTTGAATATGATTTCACTGTAGTTACTTGTTATTAGATTTGGATATGACTGTATGTCTATTGGATTCATGCTGTATACCTGTAGATCTTCACATGTATACTTGTAGATCTATCCTTATATGTTGTTCATGCACTTTCTATATATTACCCCTGAGTTTATACTCACCACCCCTGGACCACAGGTTTTTCGCCGAGATAGCGGTAGAAAGATTCCTTGGGCGTTTGGAGCTCATGGTGATCTCATCTCACACCGAACATTTGGGGTTTTCCACGTATTTATACTTTGTTATTTTGTATTATGGCCATGTATAATCGTGTTGTATCTGGTAGTGGATTTATGCGTTATTGTGTGTAGTATGTTAGAAATCGCACGGTCGCACCTCTTGTGTTGTTGTGGATATATTGTTTGGTATTGTCCATTTATATATTGTTGTTGTGGGCCTACGGGCCTTGTATTAACCCGATATGTTGCCACGTACAGGGGAGATGCCATCCGTTTGCTTTTCGGCACGGCATACTCTCGGGGCGTGACATATAACCTGCATCAAGCTGATCTCGCGTACATCAGTCGACTTGTCCTGTAGCCGTTGTCTCACAACGGCCAGATCCACGTTGGCTAAGTTCCAACGGATCACACATCAATCGACTGATGGCACCCATCAGTCGACTGATCATCCATCGATCGAGTCTTTGTGGCTTCGACTCCGATGCGTACGCTGGCAGTGTCATCGATCATTATCCCTCGGCGATCGGCCGATGCTCCCAACGATCATTGCCCTCCCTCGGCGGTCGGTGATCAAAACTTAGTTGATCGAACCTTTGGTTGAACTCATACGACCTAGAGCAGTCGACTGACACCTATGTCAGTTGACTGATGTCGGCTAAAATCTCAAACACAAAGTTGTTTGAGCGTCCGACACTCAGTCTTAGCCACTTGGCCAAGTCCACCTTATCCCTCATGGAGTTCCCCACCGAAGCTCTCTTCCCTCGGCCTACGTCCCTCGGATGCGCCAAGCGCACGGCTTCGCAACGCCATCCTTCGCGTCTCATGCCCTAAAAGTATGCTTCCCTTTGGACTCACTCCATTCGCTCCCCGTCCGACGGTCCCTCGGATGCACCAAGCGCACGGCTTCACAATGTCATCCTTCACCGACTCAAGGACCCGAGCCTAGTGAACTTGTCAAGTTCTCAAGACTTCCCAAATACACCAAGCGCACAGCTTCGCAATGCATTTCTCACCAAGCGCACGGCTTCGCAATGCTTTGGATTTCCCATGCCAAGCACCAAGCGCACGGCTTCGCAATGCTTTGGACTTTCCCATGCTAAGGCTTCCCCCTTGGACTTCCACACCAAGCTCCATGCTTGGATTTTCCATGCCAACCCCATGTTGGACTTTCCCATGACAATCTCATGTCATGAGTTTTGTCTATCATCAAAATACTATCAAGGTACTGCTCGAGTCAAACTCGAGTCAACCTGGGCCAATTGCACCAACAATCTCCCCCTTTTTGATGATTGACAAAACTACCATCTCAAGTCTACCAATTCTCCCATATTGGAAATTCTCATATCCCAATGAGAATTCCAAAGAACCCTAATTGGTAACTTGGTAACTTCTCCCCCTTTTTGACATTACATCAAAAAGGTCCTCCCCAAGGGTATGAATGTCTCATATCCCAATGAGATATTACAATCTCTTCCTTAGAGGAACACATGCCTACAATCTTTCTAGTGATCCCATAAAAAGAGGCAACCCAATTTTCCTCCCATGAGGAAATACACATCCATCTTCCCATGATGGATACCTCCCCCTAGAGGCTTGCTCCCCCTTGACCATTGCACCAACAATGTCCTTGGAGAGTCCCTAAGCCAATAGGAACATTAAACCAAACAAAATTAAGGCAAAGTTCAACAATGAACTCTCATCCACCTTAAAATTGATACTCACCCTCAACCCAACTCCTAATCCATATCCAATGGATTTCCACCCTCTCTAATGCTCTCCCAAGCATATCCTAGGGTTAGGAGTGGTTAGGGGACCAAAACACAGCTGAACATGGGCCTAACCAACAAGGTTTACCCGAAATCAGCATTGTCAGTCGACTGCGTCAGAAACCAGTCGACTGACACCCTCATCAGTCGACTGGCCTCCCTGGCAGTCGACTGATAACTGCATTTGCAGTTTTCTGAATTTCAGAAATGACTTTCCGAAATTCATAAGTAAATATACATAAATTGATAAATCTTGAAATTTGGTATGTATATTACTTATCACAATCATTATGGGTGAAAAATATCGGAAAATTATTTTACCCATTAAATTAGGAGATTGATACAAAGTCCAAAATTTAAGAAAAGCTTCAATAAAGAGCCCTCTTTGTATCATCTCATTCAATGGTGATAGCTATCAAAAGATAGGCTTCACCAAGATATTTCAAAATGTTTTTCAAATCTTTATTTTCTTTTTCCTAAATATCTCACCAATATCTAGATGTGTAAAACACATACAAATCAAATTTTTTGTGAGATGTGGATTTTGTTTTGTATGCCCGAGACACCGGTAATGGTGCACCGACAATTCATCCTTTCAGTCCTGCAAAACACTCTCTCTCTCTCTTTGTAATTTATCGCGTCGGGAAAAAAAATTGCTGCGAGAATAGGATTGATGAAGTGTATTCAATTAAAAAAATAATTGAAGGAATCAAAACAGTTTTAGAGATCAAAATGATTGCAAATGAGAAGAATGAAAATCTATAATGAAAACAGTTTTGATCTTTCGTTGTTCGCTGAATGGAATTGAAAGGTAATTAAGAGAGCATGAGGAAACAGAAAGGAGAAAGGGAAGAAGCGAGAATGGTAAACAGGAAATGGTTGTTAATATCCATGGGCCGAGGATCAAAAGGAGGAATCCACTCGGTCTGATTAGCAAGTTGGAGACAGAATAGCTGGTTGAAATTGTTGACGTTGTTAAAGAAGAATGAACAACAATCGCATTCGATTTTGAAAGTCGTCCGTTAATGTTAATCTACAAAGTTATACATAATAAAAACAAAATAAATAAATGTGAAAAACATATTAAACTCATAGACAATTTTATATTATATGATTCAAAATTTTCGATTTCTATTCTATGGTTTAAAGTTATAGCGGTGATTTATCAAACAGCGCCCCATATTTTTATATTTATCAAAGGGTGCACTTAATTTCCTTTTTATCCCTCCCGTCAAATAGCCTTACAGTTTAATGCTAAGAGAGAATTTGCATGCATCCGAGCCATAACTGAAAATTCCGAACCATCCAAACATGATACTGGGAATTCAAATCTCATGATCACTATATTCTTGGGAATATAATTCCCAGCATCATTTTTTTTATCTGATTTCTAATTTATATCGGTCTGATTTCTAAAATATTGCTGTGAATACCAAATAAAATCTTGAATATCAGAAATTTTAGCCACGGATACACAGAGGGGCACTACTCAAACTCAATGGACTTGGATTGGATCGAAGAAGAGGTGAATAGGGTCATTAATGAGTTTTGACCGAAACTCATTGATAGACCTAGAGGAGTTCAAATTCCGAAATCTTGACATACTCTGAAAGATCTTACAACATGAATTTTTGATATGTCAAGGAAACTTAGTTTTAATCCTCCTACCTCCCAATTTTGACGATGTGTCAAAAAAAATGGTACTGAGAATTAAATCTCAACATTGTGATGCTGGAATTTGTAATTCCAGACCACCGCTGTCTTTGGAATTTGTAATTCGGCACCAGCGCATCTTTGGAATTAATTCCAAAGACCACCGTGGTGCCGATTTGCAACAATATCGTGGTGCGGGATTTTACAATTTGACACGCGATGGTGTTGGAATTTAATTTTCAGCACTATTTTTTTTTCGACACACCATCAAAATTGGGAGGTAGGAGGATTAGAATTAAGTTTCCTCGACATATCAAAAATTGATGTTGTAAGATCTTTCAGTCTATGTCAAGATTTCAGAATTTGGCCTCACTACAAGAAAAATGAAAAATAGCGACGAATTATTTTCGTCGCTAATAACACTAATTCTCCGCTAAATATATTTTGCGACGAAAGTAATTCGTCGGTAGATTCATCGTAATAAGCTTGTCACTAAGACACATTAGCGACGAATTAAAATAATTTCGTCGTTAATATTACCGACGGAACTTAAAACGTCATAAAAAATAAATCTTTCATCGCAAAATCTCGACACTTGAAACTAGGAAACTCACCAATATTAGCGACTAAATATACACAAATTATCGCTAATAATCAGTCTAGTGACGCAATAAAACAGTCGACTGCTTATTTTTTTGGCCCGCCACAGCATCGACTGTAACTCGACTAGCAACTCGACTGAAACTTTAACGATGAAATATCTGATTTCGTCGCTAATATCTATTTTTTGGCCAGCCACGGAAGCGAGAGTCCCTCAACTGGCGCCTCGACTGGAGATTATTTTGCGACAAAATTTATAAACTTCATCGCCAAAGTGCTACAGCAGTTGAACACGTCGACTGGAGACTCAACTGATACTATAAATCTAGCAACGAAATTTATATTTTCGTCACTAAACCGTAAAACCCTGAACCCGTATATCGACAATTAGCGATGAAATTTCAAAAAATCATCGCTAACTATGAAAATATAAATTTCCAGAATCCATTTTATTTGTATTCAAAATTCTGTAATACAATATCAACCACACAATTTAAATTAACAACATACCACTCACACAATAAAACCAACATATATAATTAAAAACAACTAACATAACATTAAATTTAAAATCTAAAACATTCATTTTCATAAATTCATAATATTAAAATGCAAACATATTCAAATTAAGCACAATTTCACTAACTCAAAATTTAAATGGTCACAAATTCTAAGGAGGAGGAGGTGGAGCTGAAGCTGAAGAGGACTCATGCATCAATGATTGTAATGCTCCAAGTGCAAGCCGATTCAGAATTGCTTCGAACATATCTTATCTTGATCTCATTGATGTCAACTCATCTTCAGTGCTAGCTAATCGAACTTGAGTGTTTGCTAGCTCCTCTTTCACCCCCGCCAATTCTTGCTGGGTGGACTGAAGTTGTTCATGCATTGTTGCATTAGTTGTTCTGGAGGAGGAGCTGACATCTGAAGAAGTGGATCTAACTGATTTTGGCCCACTTTTAAGTCCTCTGATATATCTAGAGCGAACACCGAGTACTTGATCACACACCTGATCTGCAACCTAAACTGCATCGATGTCATCTCTGATTTCTTGTGACTGGATGTGTTCATCTCGCAGTCTCACCATTTCACCCTAAGAATAACAAACACATTATCAATATGTTTACAAAGAATTACTAAAATATTAAAATAACTTTACTAAATTTTATGAATTATATCTTACGTATGCAGCCTCGGCTCTCTCCCCACTCCATCCCTTTGACGAAGTACAGTGGGTTGTATTAAAGATAGTAATCCGAATTTTTCTTTGAGACTGATCAGTCTGAAAAATATTATAATGCATTAATATTAAAAATACCAACCAATATTGTACCTATAAAATTTGTACTTACACCGTCGTAACTTCACTAAATGAAGGATTTTGAGCCACCTCGATGGGTAAATGGTAGTTGTGCTCGATTTTGGGCATTTATTGTCGATCGTGTCTACAATATTAAAATTTGTTAAGATAAAACTTAAAACATGAGTTGCACATATTTTAATTTATATATAACTCAGATAATTGATATAGATTGAGTTACCTGAAATTTCTCTGATTCAAACAGATCGCACATGTAGTTCCAATCTTCATGTGTCTCACAAAACTCGCTCGGCATATGAAGTCGCCGCTCGGTAGAGGGAAGATGCAATAGACTCTTATAATGAGTGTGAATCTTACTTCGATTATCTCTGTACCTTGCACTCATTAATCTGTCGGTCTCCTTCCTTACCGACGTTGCCTCCTTGGCAAAACTTATATCGAAATCAACCTGAAAAAAATATCAATATTGAATTTTAATAATGAATGATGGTTGATTCTTTAATTAGCAAAATACTCGTACTTACTGATAATCGGTCATATATCATCTATTTATTATCCGCAGGGACATGCTTCCAACTCTTAGCTTGTAGAGGAGCAAATTTCTTAATTGACAGACCTAACTCTGCCATAAAAGCAACTGCATTGATCCCGAAAGGGTGACCATCGCTCTTACGAAATGTAATGGGTAATCTACCCCGTTCCTCGATTTGCCATCGAAGCCGATCGGAGTGTGTGCTCCGTGTCTCTCTACGTGCCGGATGAACTGTAAATCAAAGGATGCTAACAATTAACAAGTTAAATAAATAGCAAACAAAATAAACATATTTAAAACCATATAACTAACCAGTAGGAGAAGGAGCACTATCATCGTCAGGCATAGGCACAACTGGGGTGTACTCAATTTTCTTAGGCGGCATAGCTGTGACATAAGCATTATATACAGATCGACGTATAAAAAAAGATTATATTAAATACATGAAATATAAATGAAGAACAATATAAATATCGTGTAAATACATCTAATCACTAACATCATCTGAAAATGATAAATAATCATCTGCCTCAGTGTCAATTTCACTATCTTCACCATCGGTAATATGATTACTTTGAGCGCCCATATCTAGATCCACTTGTGTATTTGTCATATTAATTTGGTGATGCTCAACATCTAATCGACAAAGTTGAGTTATTTCTAAGTCTTCACTGACTACTAAAGTTGAATCATTGGATGAAATCTCTTGGTTTGGCTCCATGATCAAGATATTATCACCCTCAAAATCTTCAAATACTTCATCAACTTCAATTACTTCGTATATATCGCAGTGGTGAACCCTTTGCACGACCTTCTAATGACCTCCACGTTTGATATCATTCAAATAATACACTTGATTTGCTTGGTTTGCCAAAATGAATGGGTCATCATCATACCATATTTTAGAAGTGTCAATACAGGTGAGATCATACTCTTCCACCAACGATTTTTTTTTTTTGAATTATATTGGAACCATTCACACCAAAATAATTGAACTTTATACTAGAAAGAATAAAATATTTGGACCACATCCTTCAACACACCAAAAAAATTCAAATTGTCCCCATCGTTAGACGATGGTACACTGACCCCACTATTCTGAGTAGTTCTACATGAATCACGGGACGTCGTATGATACCCCTCTGCAATAGATCCTTCAGGTTGTGCTTTATTACGAACATATTTTTTTAGCCTTCCCAAATATCGCTCAAAGGGATACATCCATCGTGACGAAACTGGCCCAGCCAACATAGCTTCACGAGGTAAATGGACTGTCAAACGGACCATAATGTCAAAAAATCTCGGAGAAAATATCCATTCCATCTTACACAATATCAAGACTATTTGCTCCTCCATTTTACATATGTCCGCTGTGTGTAAAGATCTTGCAGTGATCTTTTTGAAGAAATCACATAGCTCAATCAGTGGCCTACATATGTCCTTTGAGAAAAATTTACGTACAACAACTGGAAGTATTCTTTGCAACAATACATGACAATCCTGTGATTTTAGTCCATATATCTTTCCTTCATTTGCATTCACATGTCTAGATATATTAGCAGCATAACCATCTGAAAACTTAACTGATTTAAAAAATTCACGCTTTTCTTCCAATGTCAACGTGTAACTTGCATACGACTTCCTGAATTTGTCTCATATCGGTTGTAAATGCAACTCACTCCTTATCCCCATATCTTGCAAGTCTAATCTTGCTTTGAGAGTGTCCTTTGACTTTCCGTCTATATTTAATAATGTGTCAATTAAAGTATCACAGACATTCTTTTCAATATGCATCACATCTAAATTGTATCTCAACTTTAAACATGACCAATATGGTAACTCAAAAAATATAGACTTCTTTACCCAATTTGTATCATCCGAAGATCGCTGCCATTTTTTACTGAATAAAGGATGCTTACTGAATGTCACTTGGGGCATCACGTCTAACTGCGCTAAAATCTCATATCCATTCATTAATCGTGGTGGTCCTTTTTCAACCTTTCCATTGAAATCTTTATTTCTACGCCATGGGTGATGCACATCCAAGAATCGACGGTGACATGAGTAGCATATTTTACTCCTTAATCCTTGAGATTTGGTTTCATTCAGACATACTGGATATGTCTTATAGCCTTTTGTGCTCCATCCAAAAACTATTCTGTATGCTAGAAAGTCGTGAATGGTCCACATCACAACAGCATGTAATTGAAAGACTTGTTCAGTCGATGTATCATATGCTTCGACCCCGTCATCCCATAGCTCATTCAGTTTGTTTATCAGAGATTGTAGGTATACATCTATCTCTTTACTAGATGATTTAGGCTCAGGAATTAAAAGAGACATAATCATATATGGTGGCTTCATTATTTTTTATGGTGGCAAATTATAATTTACAAGTATAACAGGTCACATACTATAAGCATTTGACATGTTTCCAAATGGATTAAACCCATCAGTAGTCAACCCTAAGCGAATATTTTGTGGATCACCTGCAAATATTTCATGTGCATTGGCAAATTCTTTCCATGATTCACTATCAGCTAGGTGTTTTAATACACCATCTATTTCAACTCGCTTTTCTTTATAACATCTCATCTCTTTAGTCGTATGCTTCGAAATAAACAACTTTTTAAGTCTCGGTTTCAGAGGAAAATATTGAAATTTTTTTTGAAGATTCTTTTTCTTATTCATCCCTTCGTACTTGTATCTGGGCTCCTTGCACACTAGACATGCATCCTTATTCTCGTGCTCTTTCCAAAATAATATACAATTATTCTTACAGACATGTATCTTCTCGTATGTCAATCCTAACTCTTTCAATATTTTTTTGGCTTCATAATACGAGTTTGGAATCGCATTCAGTTTAGGAAATGTCTCTTGCAATAACTGAAGTAACATATCAAAAGATTTATTACTCTAACCATTTAACACCTTCACATGCATTAGTTTCACCATAAAATTGAAAACCGAAAAACTAGTACAATTGGGATAGAGTTCTTTTTGTGCTTCTTCCAACATTGAAATATAACTTCGTCTACAATCATTTGCATTTGTGTTTATATTTATATCATCTGATTGAGGCTCGTTGTTGGTTATATTTTCTGCATTTTGTAAATCAATAAACATGTCTTCAAAATCATCTTCGAAATCATCTACTTCAACATCAAAATCATTCTCATCTTTATTGACAATATTTATACTATCGGATGATGTAGATGTTTCTTCATGAAAGTTTCAGACTTTATATAGTCCATCGAATCCCCACCTATACAGATATCCTCGCACATAATCCAATTCAAACTAAAACAAATTGTCACATCGTCAACATGGACAATGAATTTTCGATAAATTCAGATTGATCATGTAATTTTTTGCCATACTCATAAATTGATTTAACCCATTTATATATTCAGGACTAATCCGGTTCTGAATCATTATCCAACTTTTATCCATATTTTTGAACTCTGGTTAAACATATATAAAATAATTTATCAACTTAAATGTAGTTCTCACATACAAAATAATTAAAAAATAATAATTTAAACCTCACACAACATAACTTACACTTTGCATTATAACTCTTGTTTGTCATCGAACATTATAATCTAAGAATAAGAAAACCCTAAACTTATCCTATAACCTGAGACTGTGTGTCTTGCGAAAAATAACATACAATGAGTAATTAATTTTACGAAAAACAACACACAATGAGCTCTTCACCAAGTTTGAGATACTATTGTTAAGCACAAGGTGCATGAATTTAAAAGTGGCTTGCTTTGGATCGATAAGGTTAGGTAGTGCACTAGTGTAGAAAGATGACTCTCATTCAATTGCACAAATTGAGCTTAATTTTACCATGAATAAGTCCAAATCTAAATGATAAAAAATCCTAAATTCTTCATCTAATCTCATTCAAAATCCTAATGATATATGATTAATCTACAATAACCTTATACCATAACAAAATCCTAAATTCATGATCTAAATGCTAAATTTATCATCTAATCATAACAACAATAAAAAATAAACCCTAAATGTATTATAAATCGTGAAGAAAGAATTCGAAAAAAACTAATTCTTCGCGTGGATGAACTTGAGACGGCGAGAAGAAGCCGGAGCCGGAGACCAAGCTGGAGAAGGAGGTCGGAGGTCAGAGTTGGAGAATGAGTCCAGCTGGGGTCGGAGCTATCACCAGAGCTGGTCACCGAAGAGATAAGCGCCGAGAAGCTAGAAGTCGCACGCGAGTGAAAGCTAGCTAGGGCACCGGAGCAATCAACGGAGCGGGTCGCGCGGAGAGTTGCAGGGAGAATCACCAGAAAATCTACGGAGAATCGTCGGAGATCAGAAATTCATCGGAAGAGAGGAAGTCACGCGGAGAAAATGGGAGAATCGGTGCGGGGTAGGGTTTTTTCGCGTATATTAGCGACGAAATATGATGTATTCGTCGCTAATATAATAAATATTAGTGATGAATATTTAAAATTTGTCGTTAATATATTTTACTTTAGCGATGAAATATTAAATTTCGTTGCTAATATTGATCATCAGTCGACTAGTGGGATTGACGACTCGACTGCCAGTAATTTAGCAGCGGCCACAGAATCGAGTTAACTCGACTAGCGGCTCGACTTATATGTTTGCGACAAAATTTAAATATATCATCGCTAATATTCAGTCGACTAGCGAGATTGACGACTCGACTGTCTAACATTCGGCCGGCCACAGAATCCAGTTTACTCAACTGGCGGCTCGATTGAATAATTTGCGACGAATGTTAATAGTTCGTCGCAAAGTAGTTTACAACAATTCTATATTTATTCGTCGCTAAATATTATTTTACGACGAATATGTTTATATCGTCGTCAATATATAGTATATTAGCGACGAAATATTATATTTCATCGCAAATATAAGATTATTTTGCGACGATATATTATTACGTCATAAATATCTAGTTTTAGCGACGAAATAGTAATTCGTCGCTATTTTCTATTTTTCTTGTAGTGACTCCTCTAGATCCATCAATGGGTTTCGGTCAAAACCCAACACCACTGTGGTGTTGAAATTGCACCACTGTGTGTCGAAAAAAAATGATACTGGGAATTAAATCTCAACACCACTGTGATGCTGAAATTGTAAATCCCAACACTACAGCGTTGTTGCAAATCCCAACATTACCACTGTGGTGCTGAAATTTATAATCCTAACACCACAATGGTGATCCCAGCACCACAGTGGTGGTGCTGGGATTTGCAACACCACTGTGTTGGGATTTAATTCTCAGCACTACTTTTTTTTCGACACACTGTCAAAATTATAAGGTAGGAGGATTAGAACTAAGTTTCCTCGACATATCAAAAATTCATATTGTAAGATCTTTCAATTTATGTCAAGATTTTGGAATTTGAACTCCTCTAGGTCCATCAATGGGTTTCGGTCAAAATTCATTGATGACCCTATTCGCCTCTTCTTCGATCCAATCCAAGTTCATTGAGTTTGGGTAATGCTCCTCTGTGTATCTATGGCTAAAATTTCTTATATTTAAGGTTTTATTGGGTATTCACAATAATATTTCAGAAATCAGGCCAATATAAATTAGAAATTAGATAAAAAAAGATGGTGTTGGGAATTATATTCCCAGGAATACAGTGGTCCTGTGATTTGAATTCCCAGCACTACGTTTGAATTATTCGAGATTTCAAGTTATGGCTCAGATGCATACAAATTCTCTCTCAGCATTAAATTGCAGATCTGTTTGGCGGGAGAGGTAAAAAGGAAATTAAGTGCGCCCTTTGGTAAATATAAAAGTACTGTTTGGACAATTATAAACTTCACGTGCGCTATTGGTAAATCGCCGAAGTTCTAGTGTGAGCACTACTATATATATTTTCTCCTTCTTGATAATTTTTTGGAGGTGAAAAATCTCTTACAACCTATTCTTTACGAGCAACACAAACTAAATACAAATATACAAGTGAAATAGACAGAAATCGAAACAACAAGTTTACACTAATGAATTTGGCTTTACTCATCTATCTGTTAATAAGTATTTAATCCTTCATGATCTATTTGAATTTCACCTCTTATGCATCCATCTTACACTAAATATTTAGTCATTCATAATCCACTTAGACTTTATTTTATCAACTTCCTATTCAACTTCTGACTATCAAGTGATCAATCCTCAATAGTCCATTTGGGCTTTTTTATTTATCAAATATTCAGAGAACCTTGATCTACTTGACTTCCCACTCAACCAATCTCCATCGAACAAGATATCTATCATAGTCATTTTGACCTAAAATCGATTGCTCCAACAATCTTTCTCTTCCATACTCTTCATCACAATCAACTCGAGTTTAGTAACCCTTGATCAATAATTTTCCTCTTGAAAAATAACACTCGATCACATATTGTGTAAATATCAAAATTCAATTCAAGCTTAGTCAATTTTAATAAGTGATTGATTACACCAGCAAAGCTTGCTAAGATAATGATTAGTAGTTAGGCTGAGAGGATGATCAATCATACTAGTGAGACTCAACCCGAACTCCGATGAGAGTCCCCGATGGGAAATTTTTCATAATGGCTTGACAGACTATATATGCCACATGGAGATAGAAGGCCCATGGATCATGAACTTCTTTTTCAACCGGTAATATAATTAAAATTTTAAGCCATAATATTTTTGATTGGAGATTTTGGGAAAAAATATTAACCATTTTTGGCCCATAAATAATATTACCTGACTATAGATTATTGGCAACTACTAGCAAAAATTTTCAGCTGCTAATTTATATTTACATATCAAAAAATAAGTTAATTGGGTATATATTTGATTGATTTCCTAAGTTCCATCCTTATCTTTTACCATTTATTAAAAAAACATAATTAAAGACCTCTGTAAAACATTTATAATTGTTTTGATGTACACGCCTCCACGTATTCACCAATCCAATCAGGCTCATGAGCTGCACCTATTTCAATTGCAAATGCTCTCTTGATCATTTTTAAGGGTAAATCATTTTACATTTATTATTTTTATTTCTAAGGATAAATTATCGAGTTTCAACGTTTTATGTAGTTTTTTAGGTATAATAAATTGTAGTTGTGTGCAATTATATCTAATTGAAATTTAAATGTGTTAGATAAGTGTTTTTATAGTAATATTAAAGGTATATTGTTGTGTTATCACGTGAATATTTTAAGAAAGATATTTCTATTTAATATTTGTTATTTGTCTTTGATCTCAGCTTCATAATAATTAATATTTCGCCAAAAAATCACTATCAACTATTCTCCAACTAATTTGCATCATAAATTTTAGAACCAAAATACAAATTTTTGTTTATAGTGTTTTTTAATTCATGTGGATTAAATTTTAAGATGAGATTGAAAGATCGATAACGTCAGAGCTATGACAAATCTTGTAAGAAATTAAACAAGTGCACGTTAACTATTTCCTCTCCATATAATTCAAATATCATCAATTTTATATTAAAAAATAGCAGTGATCAATAAATTATCTCCTTTCTTCTTAATATAAAAATATTAAAAGAACTTGATTTGTCTGTTCATTGTCATACAGTTTGCAAGTGGACAAGCGATGCAGTTGGTTTAAAAATTATTAATACAAATTTAAAATAGTTTTTTATAATAAATCGGTTAGAAGGCTAGCACAATATTCTTTAATTTTTCATCACCAAAATTAAATGCCATACTTTTCTTTGCATGACTTTTTCATTCAAACAGAGCTGCATAAATCTTTCAAGTCTATGGATACGTAGTTAAATACCTTAATTAATCCTTCCTCAAGGCAGAAAGCAACTAAGGCTATATATATATATAATTAATTAATGACAGAATTAAAATTATATTGCTAATTAGTGACGAAATTTAAATTTAGATTGCTAAAGCCAATTATTCAAACGGGAGACTGTGAACAAAAATAATCGACTTTAGTGACAGAATTAATTATCCATCGTTAATTAACGATGAAAATATAATTCGGTCATTAATTAATGACGAATATTTAATTTGATCATTAATTAACGACCGAATTAAATTTTCATCGTTAATTATTTATTGACGAAATTAAATTTCTGTCATTAATTAGCGACGGAATTAAAATTCCATCACTAATTAACGATGGAAATTAAAGTTCCGTTGCTAAAACTGATTATTCAAACGAGAGGTTATGAAAATGAATAATCGACTTCATATCTCCATTCTCCATGCTGCAGTATTTTGGTCTCTCATTCATCATCTCTAAACATTTTTATAGTAGCGGATTGAGATATTTTTCATTTGTAATATGAGTTCTAGTCCAACCGCAAATTAGCATTCGCTCGACGAGGCATATTCGGCTAATTCATGTCTCCTTTCTGACATATTAGTTCAAACTTTCAGCAAAGAAGCAAAGGACTGGACAAGAAGAAGCAAAGATGTTGTGTTGATGGTCTCATCATTGAATCTTCCATGTGGTATTCAGGTTAAAACAATTTCTTAATTCCTGTTCAAAAGGTTGTAGCTTCAAATTTAAGCAGCTTTGATACTCTGTTATTGAGCATAGTTATAAAGCTAATAATTTTACAGTAACTTCAAATATATTTGGATGCATATTCTAACTATCGGTAGCTTCAAATAAGTCTGGAAATTCCTATTACATGAGATTCCTGTTGTGGTATAATTCGTGTTTTTAATAGCTAAATTCGTCTATTGTGATTCTTGCTGCAAATTTAAATTTTTTAGTTGA
This sequence comes from Wurfbainia villosa, assembly GCA_025175895.1. Lineage (NCBI taxonomy): Eukaryota > Viridiplantae > Streptophyta > Magnoliopsida > Zingiberales > Zingiberaceae > Wurfbainia > Wurfbainia villosa. The sequence goes on from JAKLTH010000286.1 coordinate 75,767, forward strand.
AGTTATTCACTAATAGATGATTTGTTATATTTATTATGAAGATAAAAGCTAAATTAAAAGAGATTTAGTTGTAATGTAATAACAAACTATTATTATTCATATCGTGTGATTAATATAATCAAATTTTTGATAAATAATTTTATTTTGAAATTAATAATTTTTAATATCATTAATAATATAATTAATTGGTATATATTGATATTATAATTGTTAACATTTTAATTTTGTATATATATATATATATATATATATATATATAAATTAAAAAATAATATTTAGCGATGAAATTTATTTTCCTTCGCTAAATTTAACGACGGTATTTAATTTCGATCACTAATTAGTGACGGAAATTAACTTCCGTCGCTAAATATTAAACATCAAATATTTAAAACATTAAGATTTAGCGACTAAAAATAAATTTCGTCGCTAAATATTAAACAATGAATATTTAAAAAAAGAATATTTAGCGATGGAAAATAAATTTCGTCGCTAAAATTAACGACGAAATTTAATTTCGATCACTAATTAATGACGGAAATTAACTTCCGTCACTATAATATTTAGCGAAGGAAAATAAATTTGGTCGTATATTGATATTATAATTGTTAACATTTTAACTTTATATATATATATATATAATTTAACGACGGAATTTAATTTCGATCGCTAATTAGCGACGGAAATTAACTTCTGTCGCTAAATATTAAACATCAAATATTTAAAAAAATTAAGATTTAGCGACTAAAAATAAATTTGTCGCTAAATTTAACGACGGAATTTAATTTCGATCGTTATTAGTGACGGAAATTAACTTCCGTTGCTAAATATTAAATATTGAGTATTTAAAAAATAATATTTAGCGACGGAAAATAAATGTGATTGCTAATTAGCGATGGAATTTATTTTCCATCATTAAATTTAGCACTAGAAATTAAATTCCATCAACGGCAAATAAATTTCATCACTAATATATTAGCGACGAAATTCATTTTCCATTATTAAAATCGTATAGCGATGCAAATTAAAGTGACTGGTATAATCGGTCGATAATCTATCATTAATGCTATTTAGCGACAGAATTTTTTGTCATTAATTAATTATATTCTTATAGTGAATAAATAGTACATCTGAATTATGAGACATCATCATCGGACGAATATGAAGACCTGATGTCAAAATAACCACAAGGGCGAGATCTTTCGTGAGTACAAGAGCGACGACCTCTAATGCTTTGTTCGATGGAGAAAAAAAGACGGTCATTCGTTACTATTTTTTGCGATGATCACATTCTATATATATAGCTAACCTAATCTAACTCATTAACGGTCCATTAATACTAACGATACAAGTTAAAAGGTTCTACACATCTGAATTTAAATTCATTAACTCACATCCAATATCACAAATTTATTAATCAAAATTATAATTAAATCATTTAATCAGGTTCAATCAGATATATTAGATATATTGCAATAATAATATATAAATTCACCACCATAATTCAATAAAGAACATTGATTGACACGACGATTTGAAGTGTGATAATAGAGAAAATATGGAGTGGAACCTATCGGAGTGAAACGGTGTAATATTTTAGATTCTCATTTTTTTCGTTTAATTGATTAGTTTTTTTAATTGATGACCGATCCTTTTATTTTTTAAATCCACCATATAAGTTGTAATATTTTAATTACTTTTCTTCGCATGGCTTTTTCAAACGCAACTGCATAAATCTTTCTTCAAGGCATAAAGCTTTAACGAATGACAAGTCTAACTGTAAACTATTTATTTATCCATGTGGAAATTAATAATGGAGTACCCTTAATTAAACATGGACGTCAAAATGGCTTACTTAATCTATAATATATATAAAAAAAGAAGGGATTAGAACAATTTTTCTCCATCCAATTAATGCGTGATCGTTTTTTCCGAGGATTAATTAGTAAGGTCAATTGTATTAATGTCATCAATCGTCAACGATATGATATAACTATTTATTTATCCATGTGGAAATTAATAACGGAGTACCATTAATCAAACATGGACGTCAAAATGGCTTAGTTAATCTATAATATATATAAAAAAACAAGGGATTACAACAATTTTTCTCCATCCAATTAAGGCGTGATCTTTTTTTCGAGGATTTAGTAAGGTCAATTATATTGTCATCTAATCGTCAACGGTATGATATGGAAGTTCTATATGTGGCAGTTCATTTTTAAATCGTATAAAGATTTTATATTTTTTAAATTTAACTAGAAAAATATTCTTTATTACCAATCAGATATAATCAAAAATATCACTCGTGGAGCATCAAAAGATCAGCTGATGAGCGATCCTTTTATCTGTAAGTTTATTGGAATAATTAAGTTGGAAGTGCACGAGGAGAGTAGATATCGAAGAAGAAGATAGGGATTTAGAATATTTTGGTGACGCTGGAGGCTCCGTCGACCACGAGGTTGTGGCCGCTCACGAACCTCGACTCGTCGCTGGCCAAGAACAGCGCCGCCTTTGCCATGTCCTCCGCCTTCACCCTCACGCCCTTCAGAGTCGACAACCTCTCTCCCAATGCCTCCACCTCCTCCTCGCTCGCCTGCAGGACCGACACCGTCAGAGGCGTCGCCACCGCCGTCGGCGACACGCAGTTCACACGCACCCCGTGCTTGCCCAGCTCCGCCGCCGCGCTCCGCGCCAGCCCCACCACCGCGTGCTTCGTGCACGTGTAAACCGGCGGGGCCAGCCCTCCCAGCACCGACGCCATGCTCGCCGTGATAATGATGCTCCCGCCGCGCCCCGCCGCCGCCATGGCCCTCCCCGCGTGCTTCGTCCCCAGCAGCGCTCCCAGTACGTTGACCCCCATCACCCGCTCGAACACCGCGGTCGTGTCGTCCTCGCCGAGGATGCTGCTGCTTAATGGTTCGGAGATGCCGGAATTGTTGAACATGATGTCGAGCTTGCCGTGGAGTGAGATGGCGGTGTCCACGGTGCGCTTCACGTCGGACTCGCGGCGGACGTTGCAGTGGACGTAGGAGACGACGTCGTTCGAGCCGAGGCCGGCGCAGAGGGCCTTACCCTTTTCGTCTTGGACGTCGGCGACGATGACACGAGCGCCGTGGCTGACGAACAACTTAACAGTGGCCTCGCCGATGCCGCTAGCGCCGCCGGTGATGATAGCGACCTTGCCTTCGAGCCTGATGAATCAATTAATCATCCATACGATCGATCAACTAAGGTTAAAGAAAACACGCAAAAATTTAATAGATTAAAACTTAAGAGTAAAGACCTCCTCTCCATTGAAGATATCTTATTGATCTCAAAATACAAATAAATTTTTATGATGCTTGATGGATCCATCTTCTTCCGTATTTATAGGCCTTAATATGAGAAGGTATATCTGTGTGGGAATTATATTATTCCACACTTGCAAATATTTATGTCTCCATTTTCCTGTTTATCGCGCGACTATACAAATGTAGATGTATATTAAGTTATGAAATTAACAAAAGTCACTAGCTAATTTGACTATATATATATATGATCCAAGAAAGAAACGTTGAAAAGCAAAGTTTACAGGCAAACTTCTTCACGTGGAAAAAAGGAGTTTGGAATGGACGATTAGAGTGTTATTGATTGATTTGTCCACGTCTAGATGCAAAAATATTTCTTTTTCCCAATAAAAATTTAAATTTGATTTCTTTCCTATTTGTACATTGTTGGAATTTTTTTAAATTAAATGTTTTATGATTATTTTTTGAAAATATGACAAATTTTATAGATTTAGGATAATATTTGTAATGCTATTATGATGTATGTTTATTATTAATTTTTTAGGAAATTAAACTATTAATTACAGATAAGTTTGCAGCCAAAATTTAACTAAGCTAATTTATTTAAAATACGGATACACAGAATCAAAATGGAAAATAATCGACAGTTTTAATTACAAAAATTAAGAAAAAATAAGTTTACATATGAGTGAAAATTTGCCAACAAGGTAGAAATTAATATGGAGGTGTAATTTGACTTAAAGTGCGATCTAATCTAACAAAAAATATATGTGTAAAAAAATACACTCAACGGCACCTCCAGGATTACGATGCATAAAGTTCAGTTCGATACTCAAGTATTTACGGTTCGATCTTCAATTATATTGTGTGTTTGTAGGATTTTCTTTCAAATAGGATGACAAACCAAAGATACTACTATTGGTGTAATAAGCTCAGGTCATGATTAATCAGACTCGAGTTGGACTCGAGTAGGGTTTTGATGTTTGATAATGGTTTGGGGAGATTATTAGTACAATCTATCCGGGTCATGATTGACCGAACTCGAGTGTGACTCGAGTGATATTTTGATATCTGACGATGACTTGACAATTGTTTGGCTATATGGTTGACATGAAATTGACCATATGATAGAAAGTCCAAGTCATGGGTACTTGACAATGAAAAGTCCAAGCATGGGTCTTGGCAAGGGAAAGTCCAAACTTGAGTATTGGCAATTGGAAAGTCTAACATGGGTTGACATGGAAAGTACAAGCATGGGTCTTGACAAGGGAAAGTCCAAGCTTGCGTCTTGACAAATGGAAAGTCCAACATGGGTTGGCAAGGGAAGTCGAATGGGTGATATTGGCGGCGTAAAGTCTAAGGGTGGAGTCTTGGTAGCATAAGTTCAATGGTTGCCGGCGTAAAGTCCAAGCAGAGTCTTAGCAATGTAAGCCCAATGTGCCTTGTGGTATAGACTACGTTAGCATGACAATAGCTGATGGAAGCACCTGAAGGCTAGCGTATGGATGAACAAGTCATGGATGACTTAGAGGGATCCGATAGACGTGAGGCTAACGAAGGTGGCTAGAAGGCTTAGGTCTAGGCTAAGGGTGGGGTGGTCTAGCAAGTATGAGAGCATCATACTTGGTGTTAAAACCTCTTGGATGAGATTATCAGTCGACTGATGTGAGTCGGCTAGTATTCGACTACAGGAAATGACCTAGCGATCGCCAACATTGGAACGATGGCCCGAGCAATGATCGATATAGTGATCACCGACCGGTCGATTTTCGAGAGAATATTTCGAGTCATCGTTAGGGCTTGACAGTTAAGTGATGACTCGATCAGTCGACTGATGAGCATGATTAGTCGACTGATGGTCTACCTGTTGGAACTTATCCAACGTGGCTCGGGCCGTTGTGAGACAACGGCTATAGGATCAGTCGACTGATGGTCTCGATCAATCGACTACTAGGCGAAAATCAACCCGAGTTGCAGGTTTAAAAGGAGCATGAAGGGAGGATTTTTGGCAATGGTTACTAGAGCGATTTGGGTCGATTTGCTGGTGCAATTTAAAGTCTTCAAGTGCAGCTCAAGCAACCAAATAAGCAAGCATCCAAAAGCATATTTGTAAAGTTTTCTTTACATATTTTTGTGTATTGTATTTGTATTTGCTTGTTGTACTTTCGTTTATTGTTGTAAACTCTTGTACGAGATTTCTCCACCTCCAACTTATTGTCGAGAAGGAGTATTTGTGATTATAGTGGTGTTTGGCATCGCTAGAGCTCATTTGAGCTCAATCTGTGGAGTCGGAACCTTGAGGTTCCGAACCACATTATATCTCATGTACTTGTGCTTGTGTTGTGTTTTTGTTTGTATCTTTATTATTTCCACTGTATATACTAACATTTTGTAGCAAGCACGATTGAATTCTATCAACGTCTACAAAATCGCTATTCACCCCCCTCTAGCAAACATCACGGTCCCTACAATTGGTGTCAGAGCGGGTCGCTCTTCACCGGCTTCACATCCGAGGGAGCACGCTAGAGGGAAGAAGATGGATCTTCAAGAAAGATTGGGTGACGACATCAACATTTCACCATCCTTCGACCGTAAAGATTCCACGTATTGGAAAGGTAGAATGATGCACTTTTTTATGTGCGATTTTGATAATTGGATTAGTGTCATAGTATGTTTAGACACTCCAAAGGACGAAGAATGAAGAAAACTCAAGAAGAAGAATTGGAGCAAAGAGCAACTCCGATACTTCAACATAAATAATAAGGTAATTGGTATATTATTTAGCATAATTCCTAATAATGTTTTGATCAAGATAGGAGATTGTAAAGGCGCCAAGAAAATTAAGAGCAAATTGGTGAAATATCATGAAAACCCATCACCGACTCATGAAGTAGAAGAGGAGTCCATGGTGGAGTGTTTATCCTCTCAAGCTCAAGAAGAAAAGAGCACATCATCTTCATCACAAGAGCTTGAGGATTCGGAGGTCGAGGAGTGTTCGACATCTGAGGAGGAAGAAGTAGTAGAGGTGGAAGAAGCCTCCACTTCAAGGTTTGAGGAGGAGGAGAGACCACCTACTTCGGAGCAAGGGCAAGAGCAAGAAGAGTTGTCTACTTCCGGTAGAAGTGATGAACAAGCTCAAGAGGCCCTCACCATTGACCTAGGTAACTCAAGCACATTAATTCAAAATAAAAATCGTATAATATATTTTGAGTGTAGGGAATATAAGTATTATAAAAATAATGTCCTAAAAAAGTCAAGAAAGCTCCACCGGTGCCAAAGGTCAAGGATGTCGGCGTCCCCGCTAAGAAGAGCAAGGAGCATGTCATTTGCTTCAAATGCCAACAACCAGGACACTATAGGAGTAAATGCCCTAGAGGGAAGAAGAAGAGGCAAGAAGGAGCTACACATGTAGGGGGAGCTTCTAAGGCAAACCCTAAGGTAAAATATCTTAATGCACCTTCTAATTCTAGTGTTAAAAAAGCATGTTTTTGGTACTCTTGCTATTACTCATGAACAAAAGCATGCTAGGAATAATAGACTTTATTGCTTAGGTACAAAGTCTTGCCACTTTAGAACTAAGGAGAAATTTAGGACTAATGTCCCTAGAAAAATGTTACCTAAGGTAAGTATTAGGAAAATAAAAGATCATCTAGAGTTTAATCCAAAGAATTATAGACATATGCCTAGGAAGGGAAATAATACTCAAAGAAATAATGGGCTCGCAAAAATTAAAATATTAGACCTAGAAAATCAAGCCTTGAGGTCAAGGCTTAAGAAAATGGAAAAGACCCTTAGGATTATGCAAAACCAAATGCAAGGGTCAAATGGTCAAAATCTAGGTCCTAGGAGACAAGGTTCATCTAAAGGTAAGAAAGGTTTGGGTCACAAATCTAAGCCTAAGGAAACTTACCATAGTGTTCCATTTGATTATGGAACACAACCTAGGTCTAGGAAAGACAAGGTTAATAGGGAAATCATCCCTAAGGTTAACCAAGACAAATGTCTAGTGGCTAGGGTTTCGAAGAAACCTATGAAGGCCACTAAAAAGGTTACAAAGGGAATCACCCCTAGAGTTAACCTAGGCAAGACCTAAATGGCCAAGGCTACCAAGCCTAGGAGGGTCATTAGGAGGGTATCTAGGGAGGTCATCCCTAAGGAATACCTAGTAAACCCAAGGAGCTCAAATAGATTTTGGGTTCCTAATAGCGTGATCGATTCATGTTAAATGGGTCAGGGGGTGTCAACTTTAAATAGATGGGTAGTTAACCTAACCATGGTAAAGGTGACACTTTAGGTCATTTTCAAGGTTATGGGTACCTTGGAATGGTGTTTGAATTTATATCCTAAAGGATTTTAGGATGTGCCAATACATTTTGAGAATTATGAAAAAACAATCAAATTGGCACAAATTAGGTTTAGAGATTATAGTGTGTTCTTTTGAATTTTTGGCACACTTGGGAGATGGTTGACATTAAGGAAAAATTGGATTTAATTATAGAAATGGCAATTAATATTAAATTTTAGGTATTGCTATACCTATACATTTTATTTGTCATGATTTATTTGTCATATACCATGTCATGATATCATATTTATTTTTATCATATAATATGTCATGATCATGCTTAGGTTGTAATATTAATGTCATGTATACTTAGGTTATATCATATGTTATGACATCATGATCATTGGTCATGCTTATTTATGTCATCATTTATGCCATGATCATTCATGCATTAATTAAAATTGATTTAAGAAATATGACATGACTTGAAGTCCCATGTATAAGGTAATCCAGTAGTGTTACCTTAAAAAATACACGAAGCCTTAGATTAGAATAACCAAAACTCACATCTCACATCAAATTGATATGTGTGTATTTTCAAACACCCTAGACACATGTGAGATGCTAAGAAATGAGTTAAGTTCAAGGTGCATAGTTTTTGCATCTAGATGAACTTAAACTCAACTTATACCATGGATGAATTATGAGGAAAGCTTGTGTACATGTAAAATACTGAAATTTAAAATACGAAATTTAATGGTCAGAATTTCGGGGAAATAATCCTAGGGATTATTTTCGAGATTTTTAAGGGAATTTTAGGAATTTTTCCGAAATTTTTCTAGATTTAAACGGACTCCGTACGAGATTTATACGGGGATAAAATAAGTAGACTTTAAAGGGGTCTATATAAAAGGGTGATAAATACGAGATGTAAAAACCTAAAATTTCTATTTTCTTTTCCCTTTTTCCCTCGCCGCGAGTTTCTCCTTCGGCAGTTCCATCAACGTCGTTCTCTTCTCTCGCGCGACCACTGTGTCTCCGCCGGCGCCTTCTTCTTCGCCGACGACACAGCTGCAAGCGCCGACGCCCTCTCCTCTGCCGTCGCCAACTGCCGACGAGCAGACCTCTGCCCGACGCGATGTGAGCTCGCCATCCACCGCGGTACGCGCCGGGCTCCCTTCCGCTGCCCGACGCCGAGACCGACGCCCCTCTCCCTTTGCAAGCGCCGACCACCGTTCGCCTTTCCCGGTGCAGTCAGTCACCCCTACCGTCTGGCCGACCTCCACCGCTACGCCTCGTGCGGTTTCCTCTGCCCTAGGACGACGGCGCCGGTTGTTCTCCACCAGATTCTCGCAAGACCGAGGAGAATACCACTGAGGGGAGCTTCCAAATTTCTGGTATAGCTTGTTTTTCTTTGTACTTCGTTTGTTTTAGTGGGTGCGGTTTAGGGGAAGAGGAATTTGTGTGGATTTGGGGGGTTGTTAGTTGAGAGGGCGATGAGGTTTTAATTGGGAGGTTCTTGTTGAGGAATGGCGTTTGTGGGGGTTCATGACCACGTAGTGAGTTGAGTTGTCGGTATGGTGGAATTCCTAGGCCTGAGTTTGATTGGTCGATTTGGGCTGATTCCGGTGTTATTCGGTTGATCGGTATGGTATTCGGAGGATATGGGATTTGGGTGATATTGTTTGATCTTGAGGATATTTTGTAGGTGATGAATTAGGTTAATTGATTTGGAATTAATTGGGATAAATTAATTGTATGTATATTTGTGGACAAGGAAAATTGGAAATAGTTTGGATTAATTTGGTTATGGAAGGAATCGATTATGTATTCGATTTGTCGCTGAATGATATTTTGTGCTTAATAATAGCTATGTGTTATGCATTATGCGAGGTTTTTGGTCACGAGGCAGGTCTCCGGTCGTGACGATCTGGTTCTTTTACGGATATATTATCAGGCGGGTACTTTGACTTATCTTTTAGATATAGTCAAGTTGATATGTTAGTTAGGATAGCATGCAATACTTTTCATGTTTATATGCCTAGTATGATTTGTGCCTACTTGCTACATGCATTTGATCGATATGATTATATCTTCCTGTTTTATTTGGATCATGGTTGCTTGGATTAGTTATATGCACTTATTGATTTTGCATATTATTCGGATGGATATTTGTAGTAGTGGATTTACATGCTTTAGTATCATGCACCATCTTGCATGATTGCATCTTGGTCGAGGTTCCATTATTGTTGAGCCCGCACTAGTTACATGGCCTCGCATACACCTTGCCACGGTTAGTGGTACATCGGGAGGTGTGTGCGTTGCTCTGTCGAGCTCATTGACCGCTCATGGGTAGCGATGAGGCGGCGTGGTAGCGGCGGGATCCCTCCTGCGGCCTATAACACCGGAGATGAGAGCTTAGCTCCCCACTATGTTTGGGGCGGGAGGATAGGTGTACTCCGACGACATCCTGTCCACTCGGTCACTTTCGGGAGCATGATGGCGAGTGCAGTTGTCATAGCCCTACCCACTCGGCTTCACCATTGCGTGTGAGGCGGCTGACTGGCGTCAGGGGTGACCATGTCATTGGCACGGCATGCACTTTGCACGGATTGCATTTGTATTGTGTTTGCTGCATTTTTATTGATGCCTTGGATGTGCATATGATTGTCATGCATCTGAGATACATGATTATATAGTCGACTTTATTACTTCTAGTCAGGCACATGCTCCTATATCAGGGTAGGAGATTCAGGTAAGTACAGTCCTTTTACATTTAGTTCTTGCTTACCATATATATGAGACTGTACTGGCATGATTAGTATTGTTAGCTATTTCTTGCTATTCATATCTACTATACCCGCAGAGTTCTTTGAACTCACCCCGTTGATTATATCTATTTCAGGATGAAGCTATCAGGAGAGTCCAGCTGCCAAACCCCCTCGTCGTGGAAGTGTATTTGGTCTTATGGTTTTGGATGTTTGTATAGAGGATATGTTTAGGTCCTGATGTTTTGGTTATGTACTTGTGGAAGTTTGGGATTATTTGTGGTGTCCTTATGGACTATTCAATTATTTGGTTGTATGTTCCTGCTCAGATGGCAGAAGGGGTAAGTCTAGATATGATAGATTTCATTTATTTACTATGATGGTTGGCCTGAGGCCTTATGATCTGCGTGTGTAGATGTGGTATGTTCCGGTCGTGTTGACCGATGTATAGTGGCCGTGTAGGCCTTGTATAAAAATTGGTATTGTCACCCGTACAGAGATCTTTGTCGGATTTTTCTGCGGAGACTCCTCGGGCGTGACAATTTATTTGCATCGAGCCTAGGTTTCCGAGTTCCTTAGGGTCTTTGGGTTTATGGAGTTCGCCAAGTTTGGCGGAGTTAAGCGGTATTTTCGAGTTATGCAGTTCAGATGATTTTTATGTTTGGAAATTGAGGTATTATTGTGAGGTCAATATATGGGGATTTGGCGACAGGACATCTCGAACTGACTAACAAATAAATTCTAGAAAATTTTCTAGATTAAGTACATATTTATATTGGTTATATTTTGGTTATGCGGTGATATCATGTTTTATCTAGTATTGTTTTAACCTGATATCTATTGGACTGTTAGATTTTTAGGTTGCTGGTTTATAGATAGCATTTGGTTATAAATTGCTATTACTGCTATACGTAGCTTGTTATCATTGTGATAAAAATGATTAGATATTATTGGTAGATGTTTACCACTTAGGATTTGACTAGTATTAGGATTATTAGACTAGTTGAATAATATGAATAAGATGGATAAATTCGTAGAAGGCATGATGACATGATTACAGTTTATGTAGTTTAGAGTATATATAAGCATCTGATGCTTTATTTAGTATTGCCTTGACCTTGTCTGGCATGACCCTTTAGCTATACCTAAATTAATTTCGGCTATTGATTGCCATTGGTATGACTATGTTGTCGTTTATTAGACAGCGTGTTACATGTTTATATGGTTATGTGTTTTGTGGTGGATACCATAATTAAGACTGGTAGAGATAGAATAACTTAGATGAGGTTATTCGGTAGGAGCGGATTTCAGGAATGAAACAATATTAGTAGAACCCTAGGTGTGGAAACCCTAGGTGTAATAACCCGGATGTGCATATTGGTATATGTTTATCCATTTACTATTTCAGTGATATGGTGATCGGACTAGTAGAGTTTGTATGGTTAGGATGCAATTAATCCTTACTATATCTCCCAATCATGGGTGAGATGACCTACTGTAAGGTTATATTTTTGTGTTATTCGTTCGGAGTTGGTGATAATCGGATTCGTATGACGCCTGTAGCTAGATAGCTACTTTACATCTTAAGTACCCACGAGATTTATTCGTGGTAGCATGTTGTAGCATACATGATTGCACTGGTAGAACGATATAATTTAGGCTTAACCCTCTTGACGGGCTTGATAGTAGATTTGTGGTCTTTATTAGCCTTGAAAGGCGTTTCCTGTTAGTTGGGATGAAACCCTATGATTAATCGTCTCGACGTGATTATTAGTGGATTTATGATTTTGATCGACCTTGATAACCGATCATGTTAGAAGGGTTGGAACGCTAGATTTAACCATCTCGACTTATTTATTTATAAGTCGATGATCTTTACCGACTTTGGTAAACATTTTATATTAGAGGTGTTGAAACCCTCGCTTGACCGCCTCAATGAGTTTAATTGTAGAGCGGTGATCTTTATCGACTTGGAAAGTCGATTTATGCAGAATGTATTGGATAACCCTAGGCTTAACAACCTAGGATAATCGACTGCTCACGCGACCTATTGGTGGTAGTACGCCAGAGCGTGCAAAATAATTAGATATTTATATCTGACTTGCCTATCCACGAGTCTCATTCGTGGTAGCATATAGTTGCGCGTAGACCGTGCTATTGATTGTTGGCTCATGGGTTACGTTCGCGGTAGCTCATAGATAGTTTCCTTTTTATGCGAGAGCCACGAGACTTTATCGTGGTATCTGGATATGCACTGCTTGTTGCAGTGGTTGTGTATGTTGCAGGTATATTTATTATACTGCTGATTAGGTTAGTTGCAGACTGATATTGGTACTCTGAGGGTTGGGTTACTCTAGCTTGTTCCCTGTGACTTCCATTATGTGCATTATGATTATGCACTATTGTCTATACATCACAGTGGTTGTACTTATCCTCCTCATTTATCCTCTAGGTTAACTGATGGAGGCGTGTCATGTTGACCTACCTTGAGTCGCTCGAGAGAGTTCATTGCGGTGCTTGTCCCCGCATCGTCGAGATGCCGCTTTTTTTACAATATTGGTATTGCATTTAATTTATGCACTATGGATTTTTGGTCGAAATTGGATTTTGGGTCATAAAACTAAATTACTTTTATTGATATATGTTTCGTCGTTCATGAATGCAGTTATTGAAATACTTATATTTTTATAATTATTTCGAGGTTTTTACCAGATTTGGTCCATGGATTCTGGATATTGTCACTAAGGGGCTCCCTTGTCATTTGGATGACGGATATGCAGGACGTGACAATTTATTGGTTTGCGGGTTTTGTGTTTCGAGGATTTTATTTTCCTTGGATTTTTGGGAGTTCTCGTGTTTTGAGACCAAGCAAGCTGAAGGATATCTCTGAGCTATAGGAAAAGTATTGTCTTTAGTAGTTACGGTACTTTTGTGGCTAGGAAAACTATTGACTTAGTGAAATTGTCCCTACTCATGGTCGGGGACGAGGTCGATAACGTATTGATCTTGAGGAATCTAATGATGATTTCAGAGGTACGGATTCTTTAGAGGTGCCGACTGATGTCGAATTAGGAAGCTAGGGATTTGGCCTGCTAGTCACCCATTTGAAGGTCAAGGAGTAAACCCTCAGAGAGTATCAGTCCCTACTAATAGTGATTTGGTTATGGATAAGGCATGTATGCCTACACTGGTTAAGACGATGAAAGATTGTTTTACCTTATTATAGAAGGTGTTGTATGAGATGTTTATCTGTCCCAATATTTTTCTAGAGAAGATCTGGAACTCTTTGTTAAAAGAGAGATGAACCTTTGAGGTTATGCATCGATTATCGATGATAGAATGCGGTAGCTGTAGAAGAAAATGAATATCCTTCATTGTGGATATATATGATCTATTTAGATCAGCTATAGGATACCTATATATACTCTAGGATTGATTGGTGATTGGTGTGATGATATTGTAGTGACATGGTGTCCTACAATTATCATTGTCGTTGTAATGATTTTTATATCATCAGCTTAGAGTAAAGAGAATGCAGGTGTATAGTGATGACAATTTCATACTTGGTATGAATGGTATGAGCTTCTGGATATCATATTAAACTTATTGACGACTTTGTCGTCCAGGGATTTAGGAAATCGTATATTCTGGACACGATTGGATCATTTGTGATGGTGGCAGTTGGAGTTAAGCACTCGACCACCGTAAATGATGATTTTCTGGTATTGATTTGATTATTACCATAGATATGGATAGGATGCTCTAGTGGTACTACACCGCTGATTGGTGATGGAATTTATTGGGTCTGAAGCTTGTGAACCTGGTTTCAGGGCTCAGACGATTGTTGACTTTTACACCAGTGTTGTGTGATCATTCTCGAGTGAAAGGAAGGTTAATTTATATGCGAATGCGATGTTTCAGAGAATGGAGCGTTTCTGATTTAGTTGATCGAGACGTATCCTATGTTTACGTCAAATGAGGAACTACGAGATGGTTTGTCATATATATATGACTGGACCTAGTAGGAGTTGTTATGTTGTTTTGTAGAGATGAGGAGCGGATATGCTTATGAGGTTTTAGCTAGCTCTTTGTGTAGTTGCATTTGAATTTCGGAAGAGTTATTATTGATTAGGAACAACATGTATAGATTCTGTTGTGATGTTAGAGAGCATTTACCATAGAGTTGTACTCTTGCTCTACCGGTTCGGATTTAGTGATAGTGGAATTTGTATGTCGTAGGTGGCTAGATAGCTACCTGACATCTTGGTAGCTCGAGTCAGTTGTGGTAGCATGTCATTGCACATGTAAGTAGTGCCTTTGACATTACTACGAGAGCCAAGAGGCTTGGTCATGATATTTTGATAAGTATTGCTGAAGATTGCAATAGGTTCTATATGTTGCAGATGTATCGGATTGTATTCGGAAAATAGTAAGTGTTGAAACGTTCTCCATGGTGGAACGACATGCAGGACATAGTTGATTATGCGATGGTGTGCGATGTCAACTAGTAAAGGTGGTATATAAATAATCGCAAGGTTTACATCGAGATGGACGTGAAAGCATAGTATGATGGACAGTGTTGGGAGATTATTTGGAATTCGGAAAGGACTTAGTATAATTGGCTAAGTCCACTCATTTTCATTCGATCCATACGATGAGTTTGTTGGATCGCTGGATAGGTTATATTGTGGCGATTTCCAGTTCATGGAGGATCTTTGAGTATCGTATGCGATAGCGATTCAAGATTTACCTTAGGATTATGGTAAAGTCTTTACAGTCACGAATATAGAGCTCCCACTCAAAGCTTAGTTAGATACTTATGATAGATGGTCGATATGAAGATACTATTCATACTCTGGAAGAGCTACTAGAAGCAAGTGTGATTTGATTTTAAGGGATATCAGTAACCCCACTTAGTCACTTGAGGTGTGACTTGTCTCCAGATGCTTGAGATGGTTGTTGGGACATCTCATACTAATATACGAGTAGGAAATTTGGGGACCAAATTTTTATTAGTGGGGGAGAATGTAAAATACTGAAATTTAAAATACGAAATTTAATGGTCAGAATTTCGGGGAAATAATCCTAGGGATTATTTTCGAGATTTTTAAGGAATTTTAGGAATTTTTAAATTTTCTAGATTTAAGCGGACTGTCATTTGAGATTTATCTGAGGATAAAATAAGTAGACTTTAAAGGGGTCTATATAAAAGGGTGATAAATACGAGATGGAAAAACCTAAAATTTCTATTTTCTTTTCCCTTTTTCCCCCGCCGCGAGTTTCTCCTTCGGCAGTTCCATCAACGTCGTTCTCTTCTCTCGCGCGACCACTGTCTCCGGCGCCTTCTTCTTCGCCGACGACACAGCTGCAAGCGCCGACGCCTCTCCTCTTGCTGCCGGAGCGGACCTCCGCCCGCGCGATGTGAGCTTCGCCATCCGCGTGTACGCTCCGCCCTTCCACGCCTGACGCCAGACCACGCCCTCTCCTTTTGCACCACCGCTCGCCTTTCCGGTGCCAGTCACCGACCCTCTACCGCTTGTGGCCTCCACCTTCCACCGGCCTAAATGGTTTCCTCGCCCTAGGCAGACGGCGCGGTTGTTCTCGGCAGGTCTGCCATGGAGGAGAATACCACTGAGGGGAGCTTCCAAATTTCTGGTATAGCTTGTTTTTCTTTGTACTTCGTTTGTTTTAGTGGGTGCGGTTTAGGTGAAGAGGAACGGCTGTGGATTTGGGGGGGGGGGGTTGTTAGTTGAGAGGGCAGTGAGGTTTTAATTGGGAGGTTAATGTTGAGGAATGGCGTTTGTGGGGTTCATGACCACGTAGTGAGCTGTGAGTTAGGGGGTATCGGTGTCGTGGAATTCTAGGGTGGTGAGTTTGATTGGTCGATTTGGGCTGATTCCTGTTATTGGTTGATCGGTATGGTATTCGGAGGATATGGGATTTGGGTGATATTGTTTGATCTTGAGGATATTTTGTAGGTGATGAATTAGGTTAATTGATTTGGAATTAATTAGGATAAATTAATTGTATGTATATTTGTGGACAAGGAAAATTGGAAATAGTTTGGATTTAATTTGGTTATGGAAGGAATCGATTATGTATTCGATTTGTCAGTGAATGATATTTTGTGCTTAATAATAGCTATGTGTTATGCATTATGCAGGTTTTTTGGTCACGGCGGTCTCCGGTCGTGACGATCTGGTTCTTTTACGGATATATTATCAGGCGGGTACTTTGACTTATCTTTTAGATATAGTCAAGTTGATATGTTAGTTAGGATAGCATGCAATACTTTTCATGTTTATATGCCTAGTATGCTTTGTGCCTACTTGCTACATGCATTTGATCAGTATGATTATATCTTCCCTGTTTTATTTGGATCATGGTTGCTTGGATTAGTTATATGCACTTATTGATTTTGCATATTATTCGGATGGATATTTGTAGTTGGATTTACATGCTTTAGTATCATGCACCATCTTGCATGATTGCATGCTGGCTGGACGGGGTTCCATTATTGTTGAGCCCGCAGCTAGTTACATGGCCTGCACACATTGCCACTCATGGGTTAGTGGTACATCAGGAGGGTGTGTGCAGTTGCTCTGTCGAGCTCATTGGACCGCTCATGGGTAGCGATGAGGCGTGGTAGCGGCGAGGATCCCTCCTCGGCCTATATGACAGGAGATGAGAGCTTAGCTCCCCACTATGTTTGGGGGAGGATAGGTGTACTCCGACAGCATCCTGTCCACTCGGTCACTCAGGAGCAGTGATGGCAGAGTGCACAGTTGTCATAGCCCTACCCACTCGGCTTCACCATTGCGTGTGAGGCGGCTGACTGGCGTCAGGGGTGACCATGTCATTTGCACGGCATGCATTTTTACGGATTGCATTTGTATTGTGTTTGTTGCATTTGTATTGATGCCTTGGATGTGCATATGATTGTCATGCATACAGGATACATGATTATATATGGTCAGGACTTTATTACTTCTAGTCAGGCACATGCTCCTATATCAGGGTAGGAGATTCAGGTAAGTACAGTCCTTTTACATTTAGTTCTTGCTTACCATATATATGAGACTGTACTGGCATGATTAGTATTGTTAGCTATTTCTTGCTATTCATATCTACTATACCCGTAGAGTTCTTTGAACTCACCCCGTTGATTATATCTATTTCAGGATGAAGCTATCAGGAGAGTCCAGCTGCCAAACCCCCTCGTCGTGGAAGTGTATTTGGTCTTATGGTTTTGGATGTTTGTATAGAGGATATGTTTAGGTCCTGATGTTTTGGTTATGTACTTGTGGAAGTTTGGGATTATTTGTGGTGTCCTTATGGACTATTCAATTATTTGGTTGTATGTTCCTGCTCAGATGGCAGAAGGGGTAAGTCTAGATATGATAGATTTCATTTATTTACTATGATGGTTGGCCTGAGGCCTTATGATCTGCGTGTGTAGATGTGGTATGTTCCGGTCGTGTTGACCGATGTATAGTGGCCGTGTAGGCCTTGTATAAAAATTGGTATTGTCACCGTGCAGGAGATCTTTGTCGGATTTTCGTGCAGACTCCTCGGGCGTGATGATGTCATGTGCATTAAGCCCATAGTCCATGGTTCAATATAAGGTTTGAAAACTATTTCAAAATTATTTTGAAAAACTTTGGTATAGTCTATCTTTTGATAGAAGTAACAATTAATGGTGTTGATACAAAGTGAGCTCAAAACAATGAAGTTTTTCTCATTTTTTAACTTTGTATCAGTCTCACTACTTTGTGGGTAAATTATTTTTCAAATATTTTTCACCCATTGTATTTGTCATAAATATTATACATATGAATTTTCATGATTTTTTGTATTATGTATAATTACTTATGAATTTTTGAAAATTCAATTCTGATTTCTAATTTCTGCATTTTGCAGATATCAGTCGACTGATGCTTGATGTCAGTCGACTGATGCATAGGGCAGTCAACTGATTATTGTCAGAGTCAACTGCAAACGCTGATTTTGGGTAAACAATGATGTTTAGCCCATGTTTCAACTATGGTAGGCTACCCTAATTGCTTATAACTCTAGGATATGCTTTGGAAAGCATTGGAAAGGGTGAAAATCCATTGGATATGGATTAGGAGAGTTGTTTAGGGTGTGTATCAATTTTTAGGTGTGTGAAAGTTCATGTTTGAACTTTTTCCCTTAATTTTGATAGTTTAGTGTTCTTATAGGCTTAAAGGCTCTCTAAGGACATTGTTGGTGCAATAGTCAAGGGGAAGCAAGTATTTAGAGGGAGGTATCCATCATGAGATGATGGATGTGTTCTTTCTCATGAGGGAGAGAAATGGGATGTGAGATGCCCAATTTAGAAATTGGGAGAGTTTATAGGAAGTCTCTCTTAAGTGATATGGGACTTATCACTAGGAAGAGTGAAGACATCCTAAGTGTTTTTGACCAAGGGGGAGATTGTAAGATCTCATTGGAATATGAGACATCGACACTCTTGGGGAGAGAACATTTTTTATGTATGTCAAAAACGGGGATAATTGACACGGGAGAATTAACGGAATTACCAATTTGAGAGAATTGGTAAGGAGATTTGAGTTAGGTGGCCTAACTCAATATTTTGTTTGTGGTTTTTGTCAAACATAAAAAATGGAGAGATTATTGGTGCAATCGGCCCAAGTTATGATTGACCAAACTTGTGTTGGACTCGAGTAGTATTTTGATGTTTGACAATAGTTTGGGGAGATTGTTGGTACAATCGATCCGGGTCATGATTGACCATACTCGAGTGGTATTTTGATATCTGACGATGGTTTGACCATTGTTTGACTATATGGTTGACATGGGGTTGACCATATGATGGAAAGTCCAAGTCATTGGTACTTAGCAATGGAAAGTCTAAGCATGGGTCTTGGCAAGGAAAAATTCAGGCTTGAGTCTTGGCAATTGGAAAGTCCAACATGGGTTGGCATGGAAAGTACAAGCATGGGTCTTGGCAAGGGAAAGTTTAAGCTTGAGTCTTGGCAAGTGGAAAGTCCAACATGGGTTGGCAAAGGAA
The DNA here is from genome assembly GCA_025175895.1 of Wurfbainia villosa. Classification (NCBI taxonomy): domain Eukaryota; kingdom Viridiplantae; phylum Streptophyta; class Magnoliopsida; order Zingiberales; family Zingiberaceae; genus Wurfbainia; species Wurfbainia villosa. Next base: position 95,162 of record JAKLTH010000286.1, read on the forward strand.
GTCCAACGGGTGATATTGGCGGCGAAAAGTCCAAGGGTGGAGTCTTGGCAGCATAAGTCCAATGATTGATGGCGTAAAGTTCAAGCGGAGTCTTGGAAGCGTAAGTCCAATGTGCCTTGGCGGTAGAGTCCACGTTAGCATAACAATAGCTGATTGAAGCACCTGAAAGCTAGCGTATGGATGAACAAGTCATAGATGACTTAGAGGGATCCGATAGGCGTGAGGTTGATGGAGGTGGCTAGAAGGCTTAGGTCTAGGCTAAAGGTGGTCTAGCAAGTATGAGGGCATCATACTTGGTGTTAAAACCTCATGGATGAGGTTATCAGTCGACTGATGTGAGTCGGCTAGTGTTCAACTGCAGGAAATGACCTAGCAGTCGACTGTCAACATTAGGCAGTCGACTGATGGCCTGAGCAGTTGACTGATATGGTGATCAGTCGATTGTTGGTCGGATTTTCGGGGACAGAATATTTCCGAGTCGACTGTTAGGGTTTGACAGTCGAGTGATGACTCGATCAGTCGACTGATGGGCATGATCAGTCGACTGATGGTCTATCTTTTGGAACTTATCCAACGTGGCTCGGGTCATTGTGAGACAACGACTACAGGATCAGTCAACTGATGGTCTCGATCAGTTGATTGCTAGGTGAAAATCAGTCCGAGTTACAAGTTTAAAAGGAGCACAAAGGGAGGATTTTTGGTAGCAGTTACTAGAGCGATTTGGGGTGATTTGTTGGTGTAATTCAAGGTCTCCAAGTGCAGCTCAAGCAACCAAATAAATAAGCATCCAAAAGCACATTTATAAAGTTTTCTTTACGTTTTTTTTATGAATATTGTATTTATATTTGTTTGTTGTACTTTCATTTATTGTTGTAAACTCTTGTACGAGGTTTCTCTGCCTCTGACTTATTGTCGAGAATGAGTATTTGTGATTATAGTGGTGTTTAACATCGCTAGAGCTCATTTGAGCTCAATCTGTGGAGTAGGAACCATGAGGTTCCAAACCACGTTATATCTCGTGTACTTGTACTTGTGTTGTGTATTTATTTGTATTTTTATTATTTCCCTATGTATACTAATATTTTATAACAAGCACGATTGAATTCCATCAACATCTACCAAATCGCTATTCACCCCCCATCTAGTGGATATCACGGTCCCTACAATTACAGCTGTTGAGGTTGTCTATATGAGCACTTTCTGATTTACTTTGGTGATCAATAAAGTATATATCGTCTAAGAGTTATTTAACACTCCGTTAGAAATCCATAAGATATAGTCGATCTTCTCAGAATTCTAATTTGATGAAAGTAAAAAAAATACACACAGGTTATGATTGCAGTCTCTAGTAAAATAGGAACTCTTCTTCGGTCGTCTAATTATTATTCAATTAGTCTCAGTTGCCAAGCTATTAGTTATCATTTAATAACAATTAATTTCAAAAATAATTATACAAAAAGTTACATAGATCGTCATCTCCGAGAAATTAAAGATTATAGTAGGACAATAAAGGAGTCTTAAACTATCAATGACCAATAATTGCATTGGCAATAGTGAGAGATAGAGAAGCTTACATGACCACGGTATAATGGTAAAGTGGAGCGTCATTTTATAGATTAACATGTTCAATTTTTTATTTGGACAAATTCGATATTGAATTTCAGAAAAACTTGAACAAATGATCCTGAGTCAAGTGTAGATCGAAAATTTACCTTCTAAATGCACTATAAGAAAAATAAAAAATAGCAACAATTTTTTTTCATCGCTAAATATTATAATGACGATAATATTTCATCGCTAGAATCATCGTAATAAGCTTGTCGCTAAGAGACCTTAGCGACGAAATATTAAAATTTCGTCATTAACATTAACGACGATGAAAAAACATCGCAAAATAAAAGAATTTCGTCGCTAAATCTAGAATACCGGAAAGAAGAAAATCAGCAACTAAACATATAAATTTCGTCGTGAATAAACAGTCGACTGAAATAGTCGACTGTCTATTATTTGGCCAACCACAGAATATTTTTTAGTCGACTGGTCAATCGACTGACAAGTTTGCGATGAAATACATTCATTTAAATCTATTAGCAATGTGATCGATGGAGGAAAGCATTATTTATTAAGCACATAATGATTTTTAGTCAACTGGACAGTTAAAGAATTTTTTGAGAATTCTTTTTCTTATTCATCCTTTCGTACTTGTATCTAGGCTCCTTGCACACTGGACATGCATCCTTATTCTCGTGCTCATCCAAAAATAATATACAATCATTTTTACATACATGTATCTTCTTATATGTCAATCTTAACTCTTTTAATAATTTTTTTACTTCATTGTCAGAGTTTGGAATCACATTCGATTTAGAAAATACCTCTTGCAATAACTGAAATAACATATCAAAAGATTTATTGCTCCAGCCATTTAACACCTTCACATGCATTAGCTTCACCACAAAATTGAAAACCGAAAAAATAGTATAATTATGATACAATTTTTTTTGTGCTTCTTCCAACATTGAAGTATAACTTCGTCTACCTTCATTTGCGTTCATGTTTTCATTGATATCATCTGATTGAAGCTCATTGTTGTTTATATTTTCTACATTTCGTAAATTAGTAAACATGTCTTCAAAATCATCTACTTCAATATCAAAATCATTGATAGATGATGTAGAAGCTTCTCCATGAAAGTTCCATATTTTATATAATTTATCAAATCTCCACTTATAAAGATTCCCTCACACATAATCCAACTCATATTTAAATAAATTACTACGCCGATGATATGAATAATGAATTTTTGATAAATTCAGACTGATCATGTAATTCTCTGCCACATTTAAAAACTGATTTAACATGTTTATATATTAAGAACTAATCCGATTCTGAATCGTTATCCAATTTTTATCCATATTTTAAAACCCGGTGAAACATATATTAGATGTCAAATTATTTAATAAATAAGTCATATAGATAAGTTTTTTTGGTAACTTTTAATATAATTATTTTAGCAACTTAAATTTATTGATCACATTAAAATTAATCATAAAATTTATGATTTAAACATCAAAATAACTATTAGAATCAATATATCTAACAAATTATAATATGAGAATCAAAAAATCATATCATTATCTAATAAACTTCAAAATAATCCTAAAATGATCATCTAAATATCAAATTATCTCCAAATTTATCATCTAAGCAACCAATTAACTCTAAGCAACGCTTTGATCGTAAGCATAAAAATAAAAATAAAATTATCATGAAATAAATTATAATTCCTACTTCTTTAACTTTAACCCTAAAAATATCTATCAAACATATAGACAAATCAAGTAGATCATATACAATGGGTGGGGTTAGATGATTAGACCCTAAATTATAATCTAAGTATAAAAAATCCTAAATTTATCGTCTAAATATCCAAATATCCATAAATTTATAATCTAATCATAATAATAACATAAAAATTATCAATAATTTTATTTTAAAACCTGAAACAATTGCTACAAATTTATTTTTTTTTAAGGCTCCGAAAAAACCTAAGTTGGAGGTCGAGCTGGAGACGGAGTCGAGCAAGACGCCGAAGCCGGAGATCAGAGCTGAAGACGGAGGCAGAGCAGGAGGCAGGAGTTGGCGACATAGTTGGATAGCTAGAAGAACGTCGAAGTCAGAGCCGGAGGCCGAAGTTGGCGAGAGGCGAGAGGCGAGAGGCGAGAGGGAAATTGGGGGAAAGGCGCCGAGTCGAGCATTTGACAGAGCCGAAGTAGGAGACAGAGGAATTGTCAGAGCAAGAGTTGGAGTGGAAGAATCGCCGGAAGCGAAAGAATCGCCGGAAGAGAGGAAGGAAGAGTCGCGTGGAAATTTTGGGAGAATCGACTGTGTGAGGGTTTTTTTCATGTATATTAGCCACAAAATATTTATATTCGTCGCTAATATTTATTATATTGGTGACGAACTTTACATTTACGTCGCTAATATTATGATTATTAGTGACAAAAAATACATATCATCGCAAAAAATAGACATCATCAGTCGACTAGTGGTATACACCAATCGACTGCCCATAATTTGGTCGGTCACAGTATGTTTTTTAGTCAATCGGCCAATCGACTGAATCTTTTGCGATGAATATTTATTCCTTTAGTCACTAATCATTAGTCAATTTGAGGTATACACCAGTCGACTCCCCATAATTTGGCCAATTACTTATGTTTTTCAGTCGACTGTTAGTATTAGCGACGAATTATAGCTATATCGTCGCTAAATTTATATATATTAGCGATGAAAAATTAGTTTCGCCGCTAATACTCATTTGGACTAAAGACTAGCGACGAATATTTTTAATTCGTCGCCAATATTTTTTATTTTTGCGACGAAAATTAACCATTTCGTTGCAAATATGACATTATTCCGATAATCAATATTTTTAATACGTATATTTATGACGATCATAAAAATCGTCGGTAATTGTTACTGTTAGTGACTAATTATTAATTCGTCGCTAATATTTCGTCGTTATTTTGTTGATTTCTTATTGTGAGATATCGAAAAATAAAATACCCGTGTTAATTAGGCAAATATCCTATGGGATTTTTCAGGAATTTTTAGAATTTTTTTCTGGATTTAAACAGAATTCTTATGATATTATATAAGGAAAGATTTAACAACCTTTTACAAGGTCTGTTTGGATTATCCGTAATTGGGGGAGTTAATATGTGTTATTAACCTAAGGTTAATCACGGAAAAACCTAAATTTATTACTCCCGATTCCTTCCTATTTCTGTCGGTCCATCTTTCCCGATCGCGTGCTCACTTCGTCGACACTTCCTCTTCGCCGCAAGCGCCGATTCCCTTTCCTCATCATTCGAGCACCACCCGCTCCTCTTCTTCTGAATCTTTCTCTTCTCCACCCCGAGCTTCAAGCGTCGGCCTCTTTGAGTGGGCGATCCGATGACGACACCACCCTAGCGAGCTGCTCCTGTCGTCGATCAGTCGATTTCCCTCCTCCTTGGCACTCGTCGCCTCTCCTCTTTCCTTCAAGCGTCGCCTGAGCTACTCGTCCATCGCTGCCCCATCATCGCCATGAGCCAGCTCGACATTGGACTCCTCTTCGTCGTCCCTGGGTTGTTCTCTGTGGTGTCTCTAACCAGGATCGTCGCTATGTCAACCTCAAGACCTTCTAGATCCAGATTGAGATATCCCTGTGGTGTTTCCGATCCAGACCGCTGCTATCTCAAGGCCTTCCTCGTCTGGATCTCAGGTTTTTTCCAGATTTGTGAGCTGATCAAGAGTCAAGAAGGAGAACTGGTAATTGGATCTTCGTGACACATCCTATTCTGGAGCACAATCTTGCTTGATTCCGATGATCAGCGACTCCTGTGGGTCCAGTCGTGCTCTGGTCATGGCAGGGAAGAATAGAAGAAGCACAGAATGTGGTTTCATACAGTGTCAACTCCAGTATTCCTTTGTTGTGTATTTGGCTTGACCTTATCGACACCTGCACTACTGGCCGCTTGGTAAATTCTTCAACTCAATCATCTTTGATGCTGTCCATTTTACCTTCTCTTCTATGTTCAGGGGAGGTGGGCGATCAGAGCAAAGATTTTGGGTAGATAGATTTGATTGTTTCATATCTGAGACCATCAATCGTTGATCCAGAAGCTGTGCAGCTAAGAGTAAGAAAGGTGTAACTTGCTAAGTGATTGAAGTTAAGCTGGCAGGTTTTTCTTTCTACCGTAGCATGCAAGAGAATGGAGGTAAGTGTTGTTTATCTTCTACTGGTTGGATTGAGTGGGAAGGCGATAGATCAACAGAAGTCTTATGCTATTTCAGTTGTAGGTACTAATTGCATTGGAGTTGAGATTGAACTTGGCCACAGTTCCATTGATTGGTGCTGATCAGAGTTTCTTTTGTATCAAGGAATCGATTGTGGTTGATTTGAACAGTGTGGTAAGTGAACCTTGAGCTAATATTTTGGTGATGAAATATAGGGATGGATGTGAATGGTTAATTAGGTTAATTGGATAACTAAATCAACCTTATGGTTTGAGATACGAAGTCGATGTGGGGTTTGATTCGATTATGCGATGTACAATAGAACTTAATTATGTTCTATGTTGTGTACAGGATGTTGAATCGAGATAAATTCTTAGACGTGAAGACAAATGATATTTCCATATAGTCTACATTATCAGGTGGGTAATATTCCTACCCTGGTCAGATAGTAACTAAACCCTGAAGTATGTAACTTCATATTATTATCAAGTTGACCTTAAATTCACTCTAGTTTTTTTTTATGCTTGATACTTGCCTTTGCACTTAAATACTCTATTATTGTTGTTATCTATTCATTCATCTTTGTTATGAATTATAGATATTATGGTAAGTGGACCTGTAGTGGTTTACCTATGTGTACGTAGCTAAATTCGGTTGGAAAACTGAATTATGCAATTTAGATAAATCATCCGGGGGTGAATGATTCTAGAAGTAAAGTTGAGTTTCCAAGTTATATCCTGATGTTGTGTATTTATCCACTATGGATCATGTAGTCGTGTATGGACGTGTAATTTGTCGATATAGCGTCGCTACGAACTAGAGGACCTAGCTTGGTGTTGTCAATTGTATATGTCTCTCTATAGAATAGAGTGTGTGTTGATCAGTCGAGTATGACTATCTGCAGGATAGAGAGTGTTTTGATCAGTTAAGTACAACTCTCTACAGGATAGAGAGTGTGTTGATCTGTTGAGTATGCCTCTCTATAAAATAGAGAGTGTGTTGTGGACATATGTATGGTCATGTGAATTGTGGATAGTGTGTCGCTACAGACCGGTGGTCCTAGCTTATTATGATCAGTTGAGTACAACTCTCTGTAGGATAGAGAGTGTATTGATCAGATTGGTATGACTCTCTATAGAATAGAGAGTCTGTGGTGGATGTCTGTATGTGTGACTGTGCATTCATGTCATTTGCATGCATGTTGGCGACATGGTCTCCCTTGTGGTTGAGAGGGTCATCAGTCATCCTGCCTTCCAGGTTACTCATGGAGGAGTAACTGGTGTGAGGGCAGAGCATTTATTGTGTCGCATTCTACCACTATAGACAGTGGTAGTTGGAGTTGCATACAGTTGTCCTGGGTGCGTGGCACTCAACCACTCACGAGTTGTGTCAGTCGGAGTGGTCAGTAGCAGGGACCCCCGTTGTGTAGCTAGCTCTTTACGCTTATATGCTACTTGTTCATACTGCCCACTCGGCTACTCGAGAGCAATGGTTGGTGTTGAGTTAGGATAGTTGTCGTGTTTTGCCACCTAGGCCACACTGGGGGCGTGGTAGCGAGTAGGGGTGCACAGGCATGACCATGCATCTGCATTGTCGTGGTAGATGGTGTTTGCATATATATATATATATATAGTCGAGTGTGATGAGAATATATATAGCTAGATTCTATATATATGATCGTTGATTATTGCATTTGTTTGTACTATGTTTGCTGCATTTGATTGTACATCATCTTGCATTCTACTTGCATATTCTGTATGGTCGTGTATGGATTACCAGTATTGAGTTTGTCAGACGATTGTATACCTTTGACCAGTACCTTGAGGTGATACGGGATGGACCCGGTTCTTTGCGTATTGGACATAGATCGGTAGTATGTCGGTGTTATGGTTTATAGAGTTAGTATTTACTCTACCATGTTGTAGGTGATGTAGTATGATATTTATACTCAGGTTGTATGAGTTGCATCATAGTTGATCCTCAAGTATGTTAGTACCTTTTATTGCTATTGTTGACCTGTTTAGTTATACAGTTGTTATATTATGCTAGTGTATATTTGTTATACCTGTAGACAACATATAGTTGATTCGAATGTGATATATAAATTATGCATGCACTTTTATTCTGATTACCGCCGAGTTATACTCACCACCACAGACCCTGGGTTTTCTTGTCGCCCAGGTAACAGGTAGCCAACTTCGTGATGAACTTAGAGCATCGTTGGTTGAGATCGTCTCATCTCACATCCAAGGGTTTGAGTTTTGGGTTTTCCGTATGTTTTGTTATGTACTTGGAGTTTTACGTGGTGTTATGTGTTATGAACTTGTTATGTGATGTACACACTTGTGGATTCAAGTTTTGCTGATGTTTCCTTTATGTTGTAGTGTCAGTCATACTGGTATGCACTGTGTGTAGGTTGTGATGTCGTTTGTGTTATTTTCCATTGTGCTTTGTTGTATTTACATTATATATGTTGTTGTGATTATGGTCAGAAGGCCTTGTATTAACAAGATATGTTGTCACGTATAGGGGAGATGTTGTCCATTTACTTTTCGACTCGGCATGCTCTCAGGGCATGACAACTTTAGTAGTATCATAGTCATAGGTTATGCGATGTCATACAATGATTTTTTTCGTTGAGTCTTGGATTCTCGGGAGTCGATTTGTTTTCGGTTTTGGTTTTGTGAGATGAGACTGACAACGGCATGAGCTCCGAGCAGCACGAAGTAAGAATTCCTGATAATTCATATTTTGTTAAATACTTATCTAAACTTCTTCAATAGGTATATACAGTCAAAATTATGATACTTGTACAGACTTGTAGTAGGGGTCGTCCACCGAGGCTATCAACCGGAGTTACCTTTAGTATTTATACTCTCGATTTTGTTGGCTATGCAATTAATGTTTATAACAGGGAATAACATATAGTGTGTTGGTTATTATTCATAATTGTGGTATCAGTTGACCACGGGAACGACCTGTTGAATATGAGTCTTGAACCTATGTCGAAAAGGTGAATTTCCTTTGAGAGCCGATTGATACCGAGCCGGAAAGCAGGGGTTAAGTCGTCACATTTCTTATGGAAATTAGAGACTACAGTCTTAAGAATTTTCACTAATTATGTTAGTCAGATTATTACCTGTTGGGTAATGGACAAGACGGGTAAGCTATTGTTGATGCTGTAATATATCAAAAATAAATAAATAAAAATAATATAATATAATAATATATAAAAAAATGAGATAAATAAAATAAATTTATTCTACTAGATGGAAATTAGTTATTTATTAGTATTGTAAGTGATAATTTCGGAATAAGTTTTTATTAGATTGAATTAAGTTTAATTAGCTTTATCCAATAATAAAATTGATTGTTACAAAAACAGAATTTAGTTATTAAATATTTATTAGAAATTCCGGGATAAAATTTTATTAGATTGGGTTAAATCTAATTAAATTTTATCCAAGATATTGATTAAGTCAAGTAACTTAGGATTATATAAATTAGAACCTAGGTTAGGATTTTAAATAGATAACCTTAAGGTTGATTAAGTCAATTAGCTTAATTATATAATTAAGCCCTACTTTTGATTTTCGTTCAATTTTTGGGAAAATCTTGTTCTTCCGTCGCACCTCCTTTTCTCGCGTTGCATCCACCGTCGCATCGCCGCCGCTCGAGCTCGCCCCATCTCCGTCGCTTCAACTGTTTCTCCTTTGCCCAACCCGTTGATCGCCGCTTCTTAATCGCGCCACTGCCTCCGGGCTAGCTGAGGAGCCATCAAGCGGCCAGCGCCGCCAACGCGCACAGCGGCCTCCCGCTGCGACCTCAACGTCACCCACCGCTCCGCCATCCTCTTCTTGCCAAGCTGCACCTCCAACCATTGTCGCGCTCTGATTCGTGCTCACAGAGGAGTCATGACCAAGAGATCACCCGTACCGCTGACACGCTGACCAGCGACCCGCGCCGCATGCGTCCATAGCCTCCGATGCGTCAACCTCGGCTCACCGGAGCCACCCGAGTATGTCGCCGTCTCCCGCTCAACTGGGATCGAAATCCAACGATTGCCGGTGGAAATCACAAATAGGGAAGCAGACGTTCGGAGTTAGACGGCGAGGCAACTGGAGTCTTGGCTAGGGTAGATGTCCATAATCTAGAAGTGGAGCGATAGCCGGGGTTTCAAGCTTTGGAGGTGACCGAGGTTGTGCTAGTGTTGAGGATTGTTGACCTGGTGTTGTTTGATAAGTATGTGGAGGATGATAGAGAGCTGGATACAACTGACCTTGATACAGAGTTACTTCTCGTTGGCTTAGCAGGACTCTCTCTCTCTTATTGTGACAGAGATAACTGGAAAAGATTTGAGAACAGATGCAAAGCTTCGGATTGGAAGATTACTAGGACGCTTTCTGATCAGGTGGGTGGATTCTATAATTTCATAATTTAGTGCATATTTGTATTGGTTATATTGGTTATGCGGTTTACTTAGATGGTATAATGTTTTCACTTTGTGATTTGTCTAGTATTGTTTTAACCTTATATCTGTTAGACTGTTAGATTTTTAGGTTGCTGATTTATCGTTAGCATATGGTTATTAATTGTTATTATTGTTATACGTAGCTAGTTATAATTGAGATATAAATGATTAGATATTATTGGTAGATGTTTAGCTCTTAATTGTTGGACTAGTATTAGGATTAGACTAGTAGAATAATATGACTAAGATAGATACATTCTTAGAAGGTATACATATAGGCTCTTTGACTCCCTAGATCCTAGTGCATGATGACATTATTATATTGCTTACGTAGTTTAGGATATATATATAGGCACCTGATGCTTTATTTAGTATTGCCTTGACTTTGTACTGGCATGACCCCTTTAGTTATACACTAATTAGTTTCAGCTATTGATCTCCATCAATGTGTTTTTGCTGTTGTTATTAGACATCATGGTTAAATGCTTATTTGGTTATGTATGGTCGCGGTTGATACCATGATTGAGACTAGTAGATAATATAACTTAGATGAGGTCATTCTGTATGAGCGGATCTCAGGAATGAAACGACACTAATAGAACCCTAGGTGTTGGAACCCTAGGCATAATAACTCGGATGTGCTTATTGGTAGATGCTACTGGTATATGTTTGATCTACTCATTGGTTCGGTGGATATTGTGATTGAACTGTTAGAGGTAGTATGATCCTTAGAGGGGATATACCATTTCTCATATCTCGGCTGTCAACTAGGTCTCTCATTCGTAGTTGAGAAAGTGTACAGTAGAGTTTTCCTATGGTTGCTTTGTATATCTGTGGTCGATCATGTCTCCCAATCATGGTTGAGATGACCTATCGTAAAGTCATACTTTGGTATTATTCGTTCGGAGTTAGTGATAATTGAAATCGTATATTCGGTTGTAGCTAAATGACCACCTTACATCTTAAGTACCCACGAGACCTGTTCGTGTAGCATGTTGTAGCATGCATGATTGAATTGGTAGAAATGGTATAATTTAGACTTAATCATCTCGATGTGTTTATGAGAAGGTTTATGATCTTATCGGCCGTGATAAGTGTTCATGTTAGAAGGGTTGGAACCCTAGGCTTAACCACCTCGGTGTACTTATTTGCAGATCGATGATCTTTATCGACTTTGATAGACGTTCTATGCTATATGTATTGGATAACCCTAGGCTTAACACCTTAGGATAATCGAATTCCCACGAGACCCATTCGTGGTAGAATGCGGTTGCATGCAATCGATAACTAGATAGATATTTACTCTAACTGCCCACGAGACCCATTCGTGGTAGCATAATGTTGCGTGTAGACAACGCTTTGTATATTGCTTGTCTTCATATGAGTCTCGTTCATGGTAGTTCGTAGATAGTTCCTTTTGTATTACCTCGAGAGTCACGAGGCTTTGTCGCGGTATCTTGATGTGTATTGCTTGTAGATTTGGTTGGTGCAATCGGCCCAGGTCACGATTGACCAGGACTCGAGTTTGACTCGAGTGATGTTTTGATGTTTTGACAAAAACATATGACAATGTAATTGTCATTTGGTAAAGTCCAAGTCTTGAGTACTTGGCATGGAAAGTCCAAGTAGGACACTTGGCATTGGGAAAAGTCCAAGCATGGGTCTTGGCAATGTAAAGTCCAACATGGGTTGGCAAGGAAAGTCCAAGCATGGTCTTGGCATGAAAAGTCCAACATGGGTTGGCAAGGAAAGTCCAAGCATGGTCTTGGCATGGAAAGTCCAACATGGGTTGGCAAGGTAAAGTCCAAGCGGGAGTCTTGGCAGCATAAGTCCAATGGTTAGCGGCGTAAAGTCCAAGCGGAGTCTTGGCGGCGTAAGTCCAAAGTTCCTTGGCGGTGTAGACACCGTTAGCATGACATAGCCGATGGAAGCACCTGAAGGCTAGCGCGATGGATGAACAAGTCATGGATGACCTGGAGGGATCCGAGAGGCGTGAGGTTGATGGAGGTGGCTAGAAGGCTTAGGTCTAGGCTAAGGGTGGTCTAGCAAGTATGGTGGAACCATACTTGGGTTAAAACCTCATGTTTGAGGTGTGCCAGTCGACTGGTGCCATGTGGCAGTCGACTGGACCGAGTCAACTAGGGTTTGACTGCGGGTTATGGCCTGCGATCATTGCGAGGTGGGCGGTCGATCGATGGCTCAGCGATCGGATCGTGTGATGACCGTGGTGCTCGAGAAATCGGCCATAGAATGGAGTCGAGACTCGACTGGTCGAGTGAGGACTCCATCAGTCGACTGATGGTCACAATCAGTCGACTGATGAAGGTTTCATTGGACTTATCCAGTGTGGATCTAGCCGTTGTCTCACGACAACAGTGGCATCAGTCGACTGATTGTTCCGATCAGTCGACTGATCGACTTTTTCCAGCACAGGTTGAAGCTATATATGGAGCTCGTGAAAGAGAAAAAACCTAATCGATTTCTTGGACGTCTTGAGGCGATTTGCTGTTGCAAATCAGGGTCTTCAACCACGATTCAAGCGATCAACAAGCAAGCAATCCAAAGGCATTTGTAAAGTTGTTTTCTTTACTAGTTTTGCATTGTATTATTGTATATTTCTTGTATTTATATCTTATTGTTGTAAGATTACTTGTAAGGGGTTTCTCCACCTCCGACTTGTGTCGAGAAGGAGTATTTGTCATTAGTGAGTGTGTGTGCATCACTAGAGCTCATAGAGCTCGATCCGTGGAGTAGGAACCGTGCGGTTCCGAACCACGTTATATCGTTGTGTTAGCGTGTTGTGCATTTCGTTATCGTTATTACTTTTCTATTTCCGCTGCGCTAACGAAATTGTAGAAACAAACGCGAAAGAATTCCATTGACGCTATTCACTCCCCCCCCTCTAGCGTTCCAAACGATCCCTAACAAGTGGTATCAGAGCCCGGGGCTCTTCTACGGACTAACCGCCGGGAGCTAAGACAAAAAGCTAGAGGGTGAAGATGGAAGGGCAATTAGGATGGGACATCAACACACCGGTCCCTTATTCATTCTATGGACGAGAAGGTTTCAATTCTTGGAAGGCGAGAATTGAAGAGTTTTTGATGATGAGAGACCTTGAGGAATGGTCCGCCTTGATGGAAGGATTTGAATATCCTAAGGGACCAAAGGGGGGATGTCTCAAGAAGAAGAAATGGAGTGAAGAACAACTACGACAATTCAAGAAAAATAAGAAGGTAATCAAGTTTATATTTGATTTAATTCCTAATGACATCTTGTGTAGCCTAGGTGACTATGGGGATTGTAAAGACGCCAAATAGGTATGGAACATATTGGCAAAATTCCATGAAGAGCCTCATTCAATCCAAGAAGACAAGGAGGATGAAGAGGAGAGCTCATCTTCAAGTGAGAGTGAGGAATCGGAAGTTGAGATGGAGTCAACTTCGAAAAGAAGAAGTAGAAGAGGTGGAAGAAGCATCTACTTCTAGGATTGAGGGGGAGGAAAGGATCTCCACTCCGGAGCGACAAGAAGAAGCTTCAACATCCGATCAAGATGAGGAAGCTCAAAATTCAACTCCGGCACCTACCACCACCCTAGGTAACTCAAACACTTTATCTTCCAATAAAAATCATATTATGTGTTTTGAGTGTAGGGAATTTGGGCACTATAAGAGCAAGTGCCCAAAGAAGGTTAGGAAAGCTCCACTGGCACCAAAGGCCAAGGATGTCGGTCCCTCAAGTCAAAAGAGCAAGGAGCATATTATATGCTTCAAGTGCAACTCAAAGGGACATTATCGGAGTCAATGTCCAAGGGGAAAGAAGAAAGGGCAAGAAGGAGCAACACAAGTAGGGGGAGCCTCCAAGGCAAACCCTAAGGTAAAATTTATTAATGCACCTTCAATTTCTAGGGATAAGAAGCATGCTAGGAATAATTTTAATAGTCTTGCTATTGTGCATGAAAAACATGCTAGAAATAATAGATATATTTGCCTAGGAGCTAAGAGTGTTCACTTAGGAAATAAGAAGAAATTTGGGACTAATGTCCCTAAAAATATATTATCTAAGGAAAGCATTAAGAAAATAGGAGAACATCTAGGCTTTAATGCTAAGAAATCTAGACATATGCCTAGAAATAAAAATATCTCAAGAGAAAATGAAAAATCAAAAATTGAGATATTAGAAAAGGAAAATCAAGCCTTGAGATCAAAGCTTGAAAAACTTGAAAAGACCCTTAAGGTTATGCAAAATCAAATGCAAGGGTCAATTAGTCAAACTTCTAGGTCCAAAAGTCAAAGTCAACACCTAGGACCTAAGAGTCAAAAGTCAACCAAGGGCAAGCAAGGTTTGGGTCACAAACCTAAGCCTAAGGTGGCTTACCATAGTGTTCCATTTGATTATGGAACACAAACTAGGTCTAGGAAGACTAAGGTCAATAGGGAAGTCATCCCTAGAGTTGACCAAGGGTTGTGCCTAGTGGCTAAGGTTTCTAGGAAACCTAGGGTGGCCACTAAGAAGGTTGCAAGGGGAGTTACCCCTAGAGTCAACCTAGGTAAGACTCAAATGACCAAGGCTAATAAGCCTAGGAGGGTCATTAGGAAGGTATCTAGGGAGGTTATCCCTAAGGAATACCTAATTAACCCTAGGAGCTCAAATCGGTTTTGGGTTCCTAAGAGCGTGATTGATTCACGCTAGATGGGTTAGGGTGTGCCAACCTTAAATGGATGGGTAGTTAACTCAACCATGGCAAAGGTGGCACTTTAGGTTATTTCCAAGGTTATGGATACCTTGGAAATAGATTTGAATTATCATCCTAAAAGATTTTAGGGTGTGCCAATATTATTTGAGAAGCTTGATAAAATTGTCAAATTGGCACAATTTAGGTTTAGAGGTCGTAGTGTGTCATTTTGGGTTTTTGGCACACTTGGGAAAATTTAGGTTAATATGGCAAAATATACTTAATTATATCAAATGGCAATTAATATTAAAATTTAGGTATTACCATACCTATATATTTTATTTGTCATGCCTTGATTGCCATATGCCATGACATCATATTTTTTTTTAATCATTCTATATGTCATGTACATGTTTAGGATTAAGGATTAAATGTCATGTGTTTTTAGATTTCATATTATGCCATGACATCATGATTATGAGCATGTGTTTATCTATATCATCTCTAATGTCATAATCACTCATGCATTTAAGATAATTTGATTGAAATTGATTTAAGGACAATGACATGACTTGGAGTCCCATTTATAAGGGAATCAAGTAGGGTTGCCTTAGAAAAATGCATGAAACCCTAGATTAAATGAACCAAAACCCACATCTCACATCTAATTGACATGTATGTGTATTTATACACTATAGATACATGTGAGATGCTAGGATATGAGTTAAGTTCAAGGTGTATAGTTTTTGCATCTAGATGAACTAAAACTCATCTAATTCTAAATGTGGATCATTGGGAAAGCTTGTGTACAAGTCATGTACATTGAGCCCAAGGAATATGATCCAAAATAAGGTTTTGAAAACATTTTAAAATCATTTTGAAAAACCTTGGTGAAGTCTATCTTTTGATAGCAATCACCATTGATGAAGTTGATACAAAATAGGGCCAAAACATTGAAAATTTCAATGGTTTTGAGTTTTGTATCAAATTCACTATTTTATGGGTAAAATAATTTTCAAACATCTTTCACCCATTGTATTGGTCATAAGTATTATACGTACCAAATTTCGTGATTTTTCGATATACGTATAATTATTTATGATTTTTTGAAATTCAACTCGATAAGCAAATTGAAATTTCAATTATCGATCGCTATATTAATTGGCGATCACGATGGAGTGTCGGTCATTGATTTCTGAATCACTCGACTGATTGCCTGATTTCGGGATAACCAAGGTTGGTTAACCCGATTTCAGCTGCGGTTAAGGTCCCTAACCACTCCTAACCCTAGGATATGCTTTGAGAAGCATGATGAAGGGTGAAAATCCATTGGATATGGATTAGGAGAGTTGTTTAGGGTTTGTATCAATGTTAAGATGTTGGAAAGTTCAATGTTGAATTTCTAACCTTAATTTTGATGGTTTAAAATGTTGGGGATATTTAGAACGGCTAGAGGGGGGGTGAATAGTGTTGAATTCATACGTCGATGGAATTCGTTCGCGATCGTCTCTACAAAACTCGTTATGCGCAGCGGAATAGAAATAATAAAAGCAATAACGAAAAGATACAATCACAACACAAGCACAACACGAGATATAACGTGGTTCGGAACCGAAACGGTTCCTACTCCACGGATTGAGCTCTAGCGATGTCAATGCAATCACTAATCAATAAACTCCTTCTCGACAACAAGTCGGAGGCGGAGAAACCTCGTACAAACGTTTACAACAATAAACGAAAGAAATACAAGCAAATACAAAGGAAATGTAAAGAACACTTTACAAACTAGGGTTTTGAGCGCTTGCTTGTTGGTTGCTTGGATGAGCTTGAAGGACCCTGAAATGCACCTGCAAATCGCCTTCAAATCGCCTCACCAAAGCTCCCAAAATGAATGCTCCCTTTATCCTCGCGCGGCCGATTTCGCCTATCACCGATCGCCATAAGTCCTCCGATCGATGCCACCGCTTGTCGTGAGACAACGGCTCAATCCACGCTGGACAAGTTCCAACGGACTTTGGCAATGATCGCCAACTGCAGAGTCGATCGCCACCACGGCCATGGAGCATTCTGCGTCACACCGAACTAGCAATGATCGCCGACCCTTGGCGGGCCGATCAGAACATCACCGATCGCTCAATGAGCAATCGAACGCCAGAGCGCCTACTTTAAACCGCAAATAACTCGTCGACTCACGGCAGTCGAACCGACCATAATGTCAGTCGACTGCCAACCTCAAGGATGAGGTTTTAACCTAAAGTATGGTGCCCCCATACTTGCTAGACCACCCTTAGCCTAGACCTAAGCCTTCTAGCCACCTCCATCAGCCTCACGCCTCTCGGATCCCTCCAAGTCATCCATGACTTGTTCATCCATCGCGCTAGCCTCCAGGTGCTTCCCTCGGCTATGTCATGCTAACGGTGTCTACACCGCCAAGGCACATTGGACTTACGCCGCCAAGACTCCGCTTGGACTTTACGCTGCCAACCATTGGTCTTATGCTGCCAAGACTCCCGCTTGGACTTTACGCTGCCAATATCAAACCCTTGGACTTCTCAAATGCCAAGACTCAAGCTTGTACTTTCCCTTGCCAACCCATGTTGGACTTTCCATGCCAAGACCATGCTTGGACTTTCCTTGCCAACCCATGTTGGACTTTTCATGCCAAGACCATGCTTGGACTTTCCTTGCCAACCCATGTTGAACTTTACATTGCCAAGACCCATGCTTGGACTTTTACATTGCCAAGACCCATGCTTGGACTTTTCATGTGCCAAGTGTCCCACTTGGACTTTTCATGCCAAGTACTCAAGACTTGGACTTTACCAAATGCCAAGTGTTCCACTTGGACTTTCCCATGACAATTACATTGTCATATGTTTTTGTCGAAACATCAAAACATCACTCGAGTCAAACTCGAGTCCTGGTCAATCGTGACCTGGGCCGATTGCACCAACATAAAATTCCTATTGGCTTAGGGACTTCCCAAGGACATTGTTGGTGCAATGGTCAAGGGGGAGCAAGCTTTTAGGGGGAGGTATCCATCTTGGGATGATGGATGTGTTTTTCTCCTTGAAGAGGAGAAGTTATTGGGAGAATATGACATCAATTGGAAAATTGATGGGACTTTTGAGAGACCCAATTTGGAAATTGGGAAAGTAAATGGGATTGTCTCTCTTGAGTGATATTGGACTTATCACTAGGAAGATGGTAGGCATCCTAAGTATTTTTGGACCAAGGGGGAGATTGTAAGATCTCATTGGGACATGAGACATTGACCCTCTTGGGGAGAAAACTTTTTTGATGTTAGTCAAAAAGGAGGAGAACATTTGGAGAGTATTTACCAATTTGGGATAATTGGTAAGGGATTTGAGTTAGTGTTCTAACTCAATAATTTGTTTGGTTTTTGTCAAACATCAAAAAGGGGGAGATTGTTGGTGCAATCGGCCCAGGTCACGATTGACCAGGACTCGAGTTTAACTCGAGTGATGTTTTAATGTTTCAACAAAAACATATGACAATGTAATTGTCATTTGGTAAAGTCCAAGTCTTGAGTACTTGGCATGGAAAGTCCAAGTGAGACACTTGGCATTGGGAAAAGTCCAAGCATGGGTCTTGGCAATGTAAAGTCCAACATGGGTTGGCAAGGAAAGTTCAAGCATGGTCTTGGCATAAAAAGTCCAACATGGGTTGGCAAGGAAAGTCCAAGCATGGTCTTGGCATGGAAAGTCCAACATGGGTTGGCAAGGTAAAGTCCAAGCGGGAGTCTTGGCAGCATAAGTTCAATGGTTGGCGGCGTAAGTCCAAAGTGCCTTGGCGGTGTAGACACCGTTAGCATGACATAGCCGATGGAAGCACCTGAAGGCTAGCGCGATGGATGAACAAGTCATGGATGACCTGGAGGGATCCGAGAGGCGTGAGGCTGATGGAGGTGGCTAGAAGGCTTAGGTCTAGGCTAAGGGTGGTCTAGCAAGTATGGGGGAACCATACTTGGGTTAAAACCTTATGTTTGAGGTGTGCCAGTCGACTGGTGCCATGTGGCAGTCGACTGGACCGAGTCAACTAGGGTTTGACTGCGGGTTATGGCCTAGCAGTCGACTGCCAGAGGTGGGCAGTCGACTGATCGTGTGATCAGTCGACTGGTGCTCGAGAAATCGGCCACAGAATGGAGTCGAGACTCGACTGGTCGAGTGAGGACTCCATCAGTCGACTGATGGTCACAATCAGTCGACTGATGAAGGTTCCGTTGGACTTATCCAGCGTGGATCTAGCTGTTGTCTCACGACAACAGTGGCATCAGTCGACTGATGGTTCCGATCAGTCGACTGATCGACTTTTTCCAGCACAGGTTGAAGCTATATATGGAGCTTGTGATGGAGAAAAAAACTAATCGATTTCTTGGACGTCTTGAGGCGATTTGCTGTTGCAAATCAGGGTCTTCAACCACGATTCAAGCGATCAACAAGCAAGCAATCCAAAGGCATTTGTAAAGTTGTTTTCTTTACTAGTTTTGCATTGTATTATTGTATATTGCTTGTATTTATATCTTATTGTTGTAAGATTACTTGTAAGGGGTTTCTCCACCTCCGACTTGTGTCGAGAAGGAGTATTTGTCATTAGTGAGTGCGTGTGCTCACTAGAGCTCGATCCGTGGAGTAGGAACCGTGCGGTTCTGAACCACGTTATATCGTTGTGTTAGCGTGTTGTGCATTTCGTTATCGTTATTACTTTTCTATTTCCGCTGTGCTAACGAAATTGTAGAAACAAACGCGAAAGAATTCCATTGACGCTATTCACCCCCCCTCTAGCATTCCAAACGATCCCTAACAGATTTGAGTGAATAATGAATATACCTTACATACAAACTTATGTACTTAGGCTATTTGATATGGGCTCTTATTGGACATACCATAGGTAGCCATGGGTGATAGGTGTATCGTGCATTAGTGACATACACCATCTTGCATTATTGCATGTGTCACGCCCCGATGGAGTCCCCGCCAGACGAAAATCCGGCAGCATCTCCCCTGTACGGGTAACAATACCAATTTACATACAAGGCCTACACGACCACTATACATCGGTCAACACGACCGGAATCCAAACAACCCACGCAGATAATAAATTAGGCCTCTGGCCATCAACCAAAATAGATAGGTAACATCTATCATAACTAGACTTACCCCTTCTGCCATCTGAGCAGGAATACTCAACCAAAACCAATCCAAACAAAATCCGAATAAGGTCCATAAGGACGCCAAAAATCCACGAATACAAATATCCAACTCCAATCCTAAACATGTCCTCAAATCAAAATATCCAAACCATAGAAACAAATAAAAACTTTCACGAGTGAGTGGGTTTGGCATGGACTCTCTGTGACCTTCATCCTGAAATAGATATAAATCAACGGGGTAAGTTCAAAGAACTCAGTGGGTATAGTCGATATGCAAAGTAAGATATAGCTAACAATAGAAATCATGTCAGTACAGTCTCACATATAGGGTAAGCAAGAAATAAATTCAAAAGGACTATACTCACCTGAATCTCCTACCCTGATATAGGAGCATGTGCCCTACTATAAGAGATAAAGTCATCACCATATACGAATATGAATCCTGTATGCATGGAAATCATATGCAACATCCAAGGCATCAATAAAATAATGCAGCAAACACAATAAAATAATGCAGCAAACATAATAAAATGTGATCCGTGCAAAGTGCATGCCATGCAAATGACATGGTCACCTCGGCCTTGACCACCACACGCGATGGTGAAGCCGAGTGGGTAGGGCTATGACAATGTGCACTCGCCATCACTACTCTGAGTGACCGAGTGGACGGGATCTTTGTCAGTACACCTATCCTCCCCCCCAAGCAGTGGGGAGCTAAACTCTCATCTCCGTGTCATAGACTGGAGGAGGGATCCTGCCGCTACCACGCCGCCTCATCGCTACCCATGAGCGGACCGGTGGAGCTCGACAGAGCAAGCACACACCCTCGATGTACCACTAACCCATGAGTGGTAGTATTATGCGAGCCATATGTAGGCTGATGGACTCAACAATTAAGGAACCCCGTCCAGCCAACATGCAATCATGCAAGATGGTGCATGATACTAAAGCATGTAAATCCAACTAAATACACCTATCCGAATAATATGCACAATCAATATGTACATATCCATAATCCAAATAACTATGATCCAAATAAAACAGGGAAGGTATAATCATAACCTATCACATGTATGTATCAAGTAGGCACCAAAAACATACTAGGCATATAAACATGAAAATTATTGCAAGCTATCATAACTAGCATATCAACTTGACTATATCTAGGAGATAAGTCAAAATACCCGCCTGATAATATAACCGCAAAAGAACCAGATCGTCACGACCGGGGACCTGCCTCGTGACCAAAACCTGCATAATGCATAACTATTGTTAAGCACAAAATACCATTCACCGACAAATCGAATACTTAATCGATTCCTTCCATAACCAAATAATCCAAAGTAAATCCATCAAATCTAAGCACACGACAACGTGCTAAATTACTACTATGTATCCTCAAGTAGACCCTCAACCCCTAGGTCACAAATTGTGATTAACTCCTCAATCCAAGAACATATCCTTGCAATTAATCAAATCGAATCCTACATCAACCTCGTATCCGATCCACTAGACTGATTTAATTATCCTCTTCAACCTAATCCATCCTCCATACATAATTACAAAACTGATCAGAAGTATAAATCCAACCTAACCCTAGGTGACATACACACAGCTCAACCAAACCTTGCCTCAAACTCGATCCAACCCTTGGATCCCACAAATTGGCACCCATTTCTTTCCCCCAAATCGAATCCCCAACTCAATTTCCTAAATTCACAGCCGACAACACCACACAATCCATCCATAGGACAAAAATGGACAGAAAAGAAGCAATCAAAATGTATACCAACCCTAGACAACACAAATCAACCAATGGCTAATTGGAAAGAAGGAGATAGATCAGTTACCAACCCTAGTAACTCCACCGGCGGCACTCCCCCAATTGTAGCAACATTACAGCCGAACAAACTTTAATAAGGAAAGAAAAATCAATCAGCTTACCAGAAATTTAGACTCCTCCGACAGTAACTCCTCTACCCTGTTCATTGGAGAAAAATTCTGGCTGCCCTAACTCACTGCCCAACCATGAAGGATCAAAAATTAGGACAAGAAATCCACAGCTAGATGGAGAAGGTCGACCTCTTACCTTGCTTTGGCGACCACCGGCGCAGTGAAATCTGTTGGTGCAACAATGCTCCAAGCATTTATATATGTTTTGATGTTTGGATAATCATCTAAGTTAGGCAATGTTTTGTGATCTAATTGTGAATATGTTTAGGTGACAGGGAAATCCAAGGATGAAGCCTTGGTAAAAGAGAAGTCCAAGTATGATCTTGGCAAGGAAAGTCCAAGGGACGGACTTGGTAGCATAAGACCAAGCTTGTAGTCTTGGCAGCGTAAGGTCCAAAGTGAACCTTGGCAAAGGAAGACCAAGTATGATCTTGGCAAGGAAAGTCCAAGGGATAGACTTGGCAGCGTAAGACCAAGCTTGTAGTCTTGGCAGCATAAAGTCCAAGTGAACCTTGGCAAAGGAAGTCCAAAGTAAGGTCTTGGCAGCATAAGTCCAAACTTGGAGTCTTGGCGGCATAAAGTCCAAGCATTTGGCAACCCAAGACATGACGAAACCAAAGGAAGATCCTGGAAGCAAGCGCAAAGGATGAACAAGTCACGGACTCGGAGGGATCCTGAAGACGCAAGGCTTAATGAGGAGCTAGAAGGTTAAGTCTAGGTCTAGGTGTAAAATCAAGTGTGAATCTGAAAAACCATCACCGATCGATGATGGCGGATCGATCGATTACCATCGATCGACCGATCGATGGCGTCGATCGATCAACGCAAAATGAGCACGAATATAGTCGACTGATCGGCCTCGATCACTGATCGTGATCCTCCATCGATCCGACCGGAGGGGATCCGACCGATCGATCACGGCCATTGGAAATTGTGGCATCACGAATCTCCGCGGAGATCTTGGTTGAAGTCATTGGCTTGGCGAATGATCGTGATGGTAAGCATCACTTGGTCGATCGAGGCCCAACGGGAAAAACAACCCCTCTTCTATAAAAAGGGGCCTTGGAGAGCTTGGTGAAGCTAGTGCTCTCATTCCTAACTACACCCTCGTGCTCACCAAGCTTTCCCAAGTGTTTTAGCAATTCAAAACCTCCTCTTCTCTAGTTCTTAATCATCCATCATTGTAAAGAAGAGGAGAGCATTGTAAGAAAGGTTTCTCCACCTTAGTTCATCCAAAGGAGAATATAGTGAAGCTTGGCTAGGACTAATCCACCTTATGGATTGCCGTGGAGTAGGAGCGTCATCTCCGAACCACATACATCAGTGTTGCTTTCATCTTTTTCTTACTTGTATTCTTATTCGTATTTGTATTGCTTCTGCTAACTTGCTTGTAGAAACGGAGAAAGGCTAATCACCCCCCTCTAGCCGTTACAAAGATCCTAACAAGTGGTATCAGAGCCCGGATAGCTTGGAAGATCTCACCATCAACCAAGGCATCAATGGCTCTTCAAGAGGGATATAGCACCGCCAAGCCACCGCTCTTCGATGGGAGTCATTTTGCGTATTGGAAAGGTAGGATGAAGTACTATCTAATGAGTAATATTGAAATTTGGCATAGCATTGTAGATGGCTTCGAGGAACCGGTGGATGAACATGGAAATCTTATTCCAAGCAAGGATTGGACAAGGGAAATAAATAAGAAATTTGAATCAAATGCAAAGGCGGTACTCACCATTCAATGCGGCATTACAATGGAGCAACTCAACAAGGTGGGGTCTTTCGAATCCGCCAAGGAGTTATAGGAAAAACTCATTGAGCTAAATGAAGGTTCCAAAGAGTCAAAGAGGGCCAAGAAGGACCTACTAATTGGACAACTTCAAGCCTTCCAAATGAAGATGCATGAAACCGTAAGCCAAATGCATGGAAGGTTCAAGGAGATTGTGAATGGACTTCACATCATAGGTGAGCGAGTTGACAACCGGGACTTGGTAAGATACATACTTCAAGCATTTCCTAGAAATTCTTTATGGACTTCTATAGTTGATGCCATTAAGGTAACTAGGGATCTTTCTCAAATTAAAATTGATGAATTATTTTGTGAGTTTGAATTACATGAGCAAACTAACATGTCCTCTAAGGAAAAGGGTTTAGCTCTATTTGTTGAAAAGAAGGAAAAGAAGAAGAAGGAAAGAAAAGAAGTATCATCATCATCCGAATCGGAGCATAACTCAAGTAGTGATGAAGACTCATCTAGTGAGATGGCCAATTTTGTCAAGAAGCTCTATAGGAAATCAAAGGAGTTCAAGAGTAGAGAAGCAAGGAAGGGGTCTCATTCTTCAAAAGGTAAGTTTAGTGGTAATTCAAGTTTCAATAACAATGTGATTTGCCATGCTTGCAACAAGAAGGGGCACATAAAGCCAAATTGCCCGGAGCTAAAGAAGAAGGAGGAAAAAGAAAAGAAAAAGAAGGACAAAAAGAAGAAGAAGAAGAAGGAGGCTATGGTAGCTCAAACCACATGGGACACACCAAGTGTTGAAGACTCCTCCTCCGATGATGAGCTTTGCCACATCACACGCCATGTGACACTCATGGCCCTAGGAGATGATTCCGATACATCAAGCCAAGAAGACTCCTCAAGTGATGAATTGTCATCTAGTGACGATGAGGTAATGAACTCTCCCAAAGTTAAGCTTCTCTATAAATCAATTGTCTATCTTAAAGAAGCTCTAGATAAGTCTAAATCTAAGGTTAAGAGCATGAAAGTAGAACTAAAGGCCATTAGGAATGAAAAACCTTCACATGTTGATTCTTGCATGCTTAAGGAAGAAAATGACAAACTTAAGGATGAGGTTAGTGAATTAAAAATATGTTTAGAAAAATTTTCAAATGGCTCAAAATATCTTGATATGATCCTTAGTCGACAAAGAGTCATTTACAACAAGGTCGGTTTAGGATATAAGCCAAAAGAAAAAGAAGTTGCTTATATTTCATTGATTAATAGGAAAGCAACCATTAAGGGAAAGGTTAAAAAAGCATGGGTACCTAAGAAGTTTTTACTTAATGTTACCGGTCCAAATGTTTGGGTACCAAAAGCTTGTGTTTTTCATGTGATTTAGGTAGGAGAGCAAGGTATGTGGATTGTGGATAGCGGTTGCTCAACACATATGACAGGGGATGTGAGCAAGTTCTCCACAATTAAGTATGTGAAGAAGGGAGCGGTGTCCTTTGGGAATAGTGGAAAACTCAAGATATTAGGTAGAGGTACAATTGAGGTATCCCCTAAAATTGTCATTCACAAAGTCTTACTAGTTGAAAATATGAAATTTAATTTATTAAGTGTTAGTCAACTTTGTGATGCAAACTATCATGTCTCGTTTGAATCCTCTAAATGCATGATTAGGCACAAGGAATTAAATGATTGTATGTTAGTGGGATATAGGAAGTCAAATATTTATTATGTTGATCTTTCATATGCTTCTAACATTTCTACTAAGTGTCTTGTTGCAAAAGAAGAAGAAAGTTGGCTATGACATAGGAGATTGGGGCACATCAACATGAAAAACATAGCCAAGGTAGCCAAGATGGAGTTGGTCAAACGGCTACCAAAGATCAAGTATGTCAAGAACAAAATGTGTGATGCATGCCAAGAAGGAAAACAAACAAAGGCATCACACAAAGGTAAAACCTTAACTAATACTTCCTTACCATTAGAATTATTGCATCTTGACTTATTTGATTGTCATAGTACTCCATCTTTAAGTGGTAACAAATATTGTTTGGTTATAGTAGATGATTTTTCTAGATATACTTGGGTCTACTTTATGAAACATAAGGATGATACCTTAAAAATAATCATAGGATTTAGTAAAAGGGTTGAAAATAAAAAGAGTCTCAAAATCAACCGGATCCGTAGTGATCATGGTGGTGAATTTGAGAACTCAAAATTTTCACAATTTTGTTTAGAGCAAGGGTACAAGCATGAGTTCTCTTGTCCTAGAACACCCCAACAAAATGGGGTGGTGGAAAGGAGAAATCGTGTCTTACAAGAGGCGGCTAGGACTATGCTTAATGCATATTCTTTACCTAGCTACTTGTGGAGGCGGTTAATACAGCTATATCCAAAATAGGATTCAAATCCATAGGTTTTAGGAAAGACACCATTTGAATTATGGAATGGGACTATCCACAATTCATTATTTCAAAGTCTTTGGATGTAAAGTGTATATTCTAAACACCAAGGATAACTTAGGAAAATTTGAATCCAAAGCGGATCGAGGAATCCTAGTTGGATACTCATCCACAAGTAGAGGTATAGAGTCTACAATAAGAGAACCCAAGGAATTGAGGAATCTTCTAATGTTCAATTTGATAAAACCACTAGTACCTACCCTAGAAAGTCCTCCATTGATAAGGATATTAATGACAATAATCAAGGAATTACCCAAAAACTTCAAAATTTGACCATAAGGGGTAATGATCAAGGGGGAGAAAGAGGAGATTCCGATGATGAAAGGAGGGTAGAAGATAATAATGATCAATTTGAAACCCCTTCTAGAACCCTAAGAGTTCATCAAGATCATCCACTTGACCAAGTAGTAGGAGATCTATCTCAAGGAGTAAGAACTAGGTCATTTCATAGACTCTTACTAGTCAAGTAGCTCTTATTTCACAAATTGAGCCCAAATCAATCAATGATGCATTACATGATCCGGATTGGATTTTGGCAATGCAAGATGAATTGGCCCAATTTGAGAGAAGTCAAGTATGGGAATTAGTACCTAGACCCAATGATAGCACCATAATTACTACAAGATGGGTCTTTAGGAATAAGCTAGATGACCAAGGAAATATCACTAGAAATAAGGCTAGGTTGGTTGCTAGGGGATTTAATCAAGTTGAGGGGCTTGACTATGATGAG
The DNA here is from genome assembly GCA_025175895.1 of Wurfbainia villosa. Classification (NCBI taxonomy): domain Eukaryota; kingdom Viridiplantae; phylum Streptophyta; class Magnoliopsida; order Zingiberales; family Zingiberaceae; genus Wurfbainia; species Wurfbainia villosa. The sequence goes on from JAKLTH010000286.1 coordinate 122,133, forward strand.
ACTTATGCCCCGGTTGCTAGGTTAGAATCTATTAGAATTCTCTTAGGGTATGCTTCCTATATGGGATTTAAAGTTTACCAAATGGATGTTAAATCGGCATTCTTAAATGGTTATATTAAGGAGGAAGTATATGTAGAGCAACCACCTGGATTTGAGAACATAGATTATCAAAACCATGTATGTAAGCTTAGGAAAGCATTATATGGGTTAAAACAAGCTCCTCGGGCATGGTATGAAAGATTGTCATCTTTCTTAATTTCTAAGGATTTTAGAAGAGGCCAAGTAGATCAAACGTTGTTTATAAAGTCAACATTAAAGGATATATTCATAGCCCAAGTATATGTTGATGACATTATTTTTGGGTCAACAAATGATGATCTTCTCCAAGATTTTATAAAAACCATGGAAAATGAATTTGAAATGAGTTTAGTTGGAGAGCTTACCTTTTTCCTAGGTTTACAAGTCAAGCAAACTAATGAAGGGATTCACATTTATCAAACCAAATATGCAAATGAAATGATCAAGAAATTTGGTTTGGAAAATGCCAAAATTATAACCACTCCTATGGCCACTAGCACTAGAATAGATAGCGATCATGAAGGTAAATCAATTGATCTTAAACTTTATAGGAGTATGATTGGTAGCCTACTATACCTAACCGCTAGTAGACCCGATATCTTATTTGCGGTAGGTATGTGTGCAAGATACCAATCTTGTGCCAAAGAATCACATTTAGTAGCCGTTAAGAGAATTTTAAGATATATTAAAGGCACCCTAAATGTAGGACTTTGGTATCCTAGGACTAGGTCGTTTGAATTGCTTGGCTATACCAATTCCGATTATGCCGGATGCAAATTAGATAGGAAGAGTACTAGTGGTGGATGCCAATTTCTTGGGTCCTCCCTAGTTAGTTGGAGTAGTAGGAAGCAACATTGTGTTGCTTTATCAACCACCGAAGCCGAATATGTGGCTATGGGTGGTTGTGTAGCTCAATTACTTTGGATGAGGCATACCCTTGTGGACTATGAGCTACACTACTCTAACATTAAAGTTTATTGTGATAATGTGAGTACCATCAACTTGACCAAAAATTTGGTACATCACTCTAGGACCAAGCACATTGAAGTGAAACATCACTTCATAAGAGATCATGTGGCAAGAGGGGACATTGAACTAAATTATGTAGAATCTAAGTCCAACCTTGCCGATATCTTCACCAAAGCTCTTCCCGAAACCGAATTTTCATCATTAAGGAGAGAGCTTGGTATGTGCTTTGTAGAGTAAAATTCTAGGTATGCATGATCCTATATTTATATGTTAGCGTTATACCTTGATACATCTCACAAAAGCCTTAAGAAACCTTGATTTTTGTATTGAGACACTTAGAAACATGTGAGATGATAGGGAAGGTGTACTTGGCTCATCATGCTTGTTATGATGCATTACTATGAGCCAATGACACACCTAGAGACATGAATACCTTATGGACCAATCATTGGGAAGGCTTGTATTCAAGTAATGAATACATAGCTCTAAAAACATGGTTGGAAATTCCAAATTATATATAGTTTAAACTATGTTCATCATATTTTGAAAAACAGTTTTCAAGTGGAACACAAAAGTGATACAAAGTTTGCAAAATCTTTAGAACTTTTGTTAGGTTCCAAGTTTGTATCAATATTGAAATCTGGAAAACATATATTTTTCAAACTATTTTTCCTTAATAAAGTATGATCTCAGAAATGTGTACACAAAATTTCGTGATTTTTTGAGGTTTCTAGAATTTCTAACGCATTTCTGAAGTTGGGATGAAAAGGCTGAAATTTCGATTTAGATTTGATGATCGTTCGTAAACTAGTTTAGAAACTCCATTTTCTGATATTTAGTGTATCTTTGACATCCTAAAACTATAGTATGATAATATTGCGTATACACAAAGTTTTAGAATTTGTTTATTGCAGTGTTTTAGGGGGAGTTTCATAAATTATATCATTTTCATCCCCAAAATCCATTGTTGGTGCAAAGTTAGGACTTAATTTTTTGAAGTTTTGTTATGCTTTGCTTCAAATATTGTTTACACATTATAAAGCATATCTTGGATTAAGGGGGAGCTTAATTTCAATCTTATACCTTAGTCCAAGATCCAACACATTATTTTTTTTCATGTTTGAATCCTTCTCTTTTTGATGTATGTCAAAGGGGGAGAAGGAGTGTTTAAGTTATAATTCATATTGAAAATATGATTATGTGCGTATTTTTAAAGACCTAACTTAAATGATTGTCAAACATCAAAAAGGGGGAGATTGTTGGTGCAACAATGCTCCAAGCATTTATATATGTTTTGATGTTTGGATAATCATCTAAGTTAGGCAATGTTTTGTGATCTAATTGCGAATATGTTTAAGTGACAGGGAAATCCAAGGATGAAGCCTTGGTAAAAGAGAAGTCCAAGTATGATCTTGGCAAGGAAAGTCCAAGGGATGGACTTGGCAGCATAAGACCAAGCTTGTAGTCTTGGCAGCGTAAGGTCCAAAGTGAACCTTGGCAAAGGAAGACCAAGTATGATCTTGGCAAGGAAAGTCCAAGGGATGGACTTGGCAGCGTAAGACCAAGCTTGTAGTCTTGGCAGCATAAAGTCCAAGTGAACCTTGGCAAAGGAAGTCCAAAGTAAGGTCTTGGCAGCATAAGTCCAAACTTGGAGTCTTGGCGGCATAAAGTCCAAGCATTTGGCAACCCAAGACATGACGAAACCAAAGGAAGCTCCTGGAAGCAAGCGCAAAGGATGAACAAGTCACGGACTCGGAGGGATCCTGAAGACGCAAGGCTTAATGAGGAGCTAGAAGGTTAAGTCTAGGTCTAGGGTGTAAAATCAAGTGTGAATTACTCACACTTGATGAGTATCAATCGCGTGATCGATGTATCGATCGGCCGAGTCGGTTGAAACCACGACCATCGATCGCGATTTGGCGATTAGCGGTCGGTGATGTTACCATCGATCGGCCCGACAAGATGGCGGTCGGATCAACGCAAAAATGAGCACAGAATGTAGTCGCACTCGACTGCGGCCTGCGATCACTCGACTGATCGCTCCATCAGTCGACTGATCACCTGGCCGTTGGAAATTGCGGCTACGAATCTCCGCGGAGATCTTGGTTCAGAAGTCGTTGGCTTCGGCGGCAGTCGACTGATGGTAAGCATCAGTCGACTGATCGAGGCCCAACGGGAAAAACAGCCCCTCTTCTATAAAAAGGGGCCTTGGAGAGCTTGGTGAAGCTAGTGCTCTCATTCCTAACTACACCCTCGTGCTCACCAAGCTTTCCCAAGTGTTTTAGCAATTCAAAACCTCCTCTTCTCTAGTTCTTAATCATCCATCATTGTAAAGAAGAGGAGAGCATTGTAAGAAAGGTTTCTCCACCTTGGTTCATCCAAAGGAGAATATAGTGAAGCTTGGCTAGGACTAATCCACCTTACGGATTGCCGTGGAGTAGGAGCGTCATCTCCGAACCACGTACATCGGGTGTTAGCGTTGCTTTCATCGTTTTCTTACTTGTATTCTTATTCGTATTTGTATTGCTTCCGCTAACTTGCTTGTAGAAACGGAGAAAGGCTAATCACCCCCCCTCTAGCCGTTACAAAGATCCTAACAAAATCCACAATCCGCGTGAAAATCCCCAAATCGCGGCCCCCTTGCGGCGCTGACAACGCCTACTCGTTGTCGCCACGTCTGTGGACACCGACGAGGACACGGTGGAGCTGCCACCGACGCAACCTCCCTAGCCGTCGACTGCCACGAGCGCCGACTGCCGCGAGGAGACTCCTTGTTGTTCTTGTCCGCAGGGATCGTCGAGGACGATCCAGTCGCCGCCGTCAGCCGCGGGGAGACTCCCTGCTGCCACTCATCCGTAGGGATCATCGAGGACGATGAAGTCATCGCCGTCCGCAGCGAAGAGAAACGGAAGAGAGGGAGAGGGAAGGATCGCGTGGTTTGGTCGCGAGAAAAGAGATCGTGTGAACGAAATGTCGGGTGCGACGAGGAAACAAATTAACCAAGATTCGACAATTAAATGGGATAAGTTAATTAAAGATCGGTTGGATTAATTAACCCTAACCATTAGGTTTTCCATTAATCCAAAATCTTTATCCCTAGGTTTTTAGTTAACGCATTAACCCCTCAAAATTGATATTTCAAATAGGCCCTCCAAAAGTCTATTTATTTTATCCCCGTAATTATCTCGTACAAGCTCCGTTTAATCCAGAAAAATTTCGAAAAAATTCCTAAAATTTCCTAAAAAATCCCGAAAAATTTCCAAGATTATTTTTCTTAAATTTTTGGCCATTTAATTTATATTTTAAATTTTCCGTATTTAACATTCTCCCCCACTAATAAAAATTTGGTCCCCAATTTTCCTGCTCATGTACGAGTACGAGATGTCACAACAACCATCTCAAGCCTCTAGAGACAAGTCACACCTCAAGTGACCAAGTGGGGTTACTGATATCCCCTAAAATCTATCACATCTGCTTCTAGCAACCCTTCCAAAGTATGAATAGTATCTTCATATCGACCACCTATCAAAAAGTACCTAACTATACCAGAGTGGAGCTCGATATTCGTGACCTGTTAAAGACTTTACCATAACCCTAAGGTAAATCATGAATCGTTATCGCATACGACACTAAAAGATACTTCATGAACTGAAAATCTCCACAGTATAACCTATCCAGCGATCCAACAAACTCGTCGTATGGATCGGACGAAAATGAGCGGACTTAGCTAATCATACTAAGTCCTTTCCGAATTCCAAATAATCTCCCAACACTGTCCCTCATACTAGGCTTTCACGTCCATCTCGGTATAGAACCTTGTTGATTATTTATATACCACCTTTACCACTGCACACCAGACTGCAAAATCAACTATGTCCCACATGTCGTTCCACCACGAAGAACGTGTCTATACTTACGATTTTCCGGATACAATCCGAATACATCTGCAACATATAGAACCTATTGCAATCTTCAGCAATACTTATCAAAATATCATGACCAAGCCTCGTGGCTCTCGGAGTAATGCCAAAGGCACTACTTACGGGCAACGACATGCTACCACAACCGGGACTCGTAGCCAGTCAAGATGTCAGGTAGCTATCTAGCCACCTACGACATACAAATTCCAATTTCACTAATTCTGAACCGGTAGAGCAAGAGTACAACTCTATACTAGATGCTCTCTATCATCACAACAGGAATCTATCTGTTGTTTCTGAATCAATAGTAACTCTTCCTAAATTCGAATGCAACTATAAAACCCACCATTCATCTCGGAGACGGAGAAATATTTCCTCACAAGAGAAACCTACTTTCAAAAATCCACTCTATCGCACAAAAACGGGAGGTGACTGGGAGACTATTATGACCGATCTCCCTAGTTGCAACTATCCGTGTTCTAACAACTCATGCAGCTACCTAGTAGCTAGCCAAAACCCCATGAGTATTCCGACTCCTCACCTATACAAAACAACATAATCACTGCTACATCCACGTCATATATATGACAACCCATCTCGTAGTTTCTCATTTGACGTAAACAGGGGATACGTCTTGATCAACTACATCAGAAACGCTCCATTCTCTGAAACATTGCATCCGCATACAATACCCTTCCTTCCACCCGAGAATGATCAAACAACTCTGGTGTAAAAGTCAACCATCGTCTGAGCCCTGAAACTAGTTTCACAAGCTTCAGACCAAGTAAATTCCATCACCAATCAGAGGTGTAGTACCACTAGAGCATCCTCTCCATATCTATGGTAATAATCAAATCAATACCAGAAAAATCACCATCTACGATGGCCGAGTGCTCAACTCCGAATACCACCATCACAAATGATCCAATCATGTCCAGAATACACGATTTCCCAAATCCCTGGACGACTACGTCGTCATAAGTCTAATAAGATAATCAAACCTCATACAATTCTCCATACCAATCCCCAAATTGACCTCGTCAAAAATCCTCGAATTTTCGAAACATAAAAATCGTCGGAAATCCATACCAATCCAAATTTTTCCTAATTGCCTCGTAAAACCTGCCAAATGTGGCGAACTCCGAAAAATCCAAAAACCCCTAGGAACTCGAAAACCTAGGGCTCTGATACCAAATAAATTGTCATGCCCCGATGGAGTCCCCGCCAGACGAAAATCTGGCAGCATCTCCCCTGTACGGGTGACAATACCAATTTACATACAAGGCCTACACGGCCACTATACATCGGTCAACACGATCGGAATCTAAACAACCCACGCAGATAATAAATTAGGCCTCTAGCCATTAACCAAAATAGATAGGTAACATCTATCACAACTAGACTTACCCCTTCTGCCATCTGAGCAGGAATACTCAACCAAAACCAATCCAAACAAAATCCGAATAAGGTCCATAAGGACGCCAAAAATCCACGAATACAAATATCCAACTCCAATCCTAAACATGTCCTCAAATCAAAATATCCAAACCATAGAAACAAATAAAAACTTTCACGACGAGTGGGGTTTGGCAACTGGACTCTCCTAACAGCTTCATCCTGAAATAGATATAAATCAACGGGATAAGTTCAAAGAACTCAGCGGGTATAGTCGATATGCAAAGTAAGATATAGCTAACAATAGAAATCATACCAGTACAGTCTCACATATAGGGTAAGCAAGAAATAAATGCAAAAGGACTATACTCACCTGAATCTCCTACCCTGATATAAGAGCATGTGCCCTACTATAAGAGATAAAGTCATCACCATATACGAATATGAATCCTGTATGCATGGCAATCATATGCAACATCCAAGGCATCAATAAAATAATGCAGTAAACACAATACAAATGTGATCCGTGCAAAGTGTATGTCGTGCAAATGACATGGTCACCCCTGACACCAGTCAGCCGCCTCACACGCGATGGTGAAGCTAAGTGGGTAGGGCTATGACAACTGTGCACTATGTCATCACTGCTCCTGAGTGACCGAGTGGACAGGATGCTATCGGAGTACACCTATCCTCCTACCCCAAACAGAGTGGGGGAGCTAAGCTCTCATCTCCCGGTGTCATAGACCAGAGGAGGGATCTCTTCCCACTACCATGCTGCCTCATCGCTACCCATGAGCAGACCAGCGGAGCCTGACATAGCAACTGCACACACCCTCCTGATGTACCACTAACCCATGGGTGGCAGTGTGTGCAGGCCATGTAACTGGCTGCGGGCTCAACAATAAAGGAACCCCGTCCAGTCAGCATGCAATCATGCAAGATGGTGCATGATACTAAAGCATGTAAATCCAACTAAATACACCTATCCGAATAATATGCACAATCAATATGTACATATCCATAATCCAAATAACTATGATCCAAATAAAACAGGGAAGGTATAATCATAACCTATCACATGTATGTATCAAGTAGGCACCAAAAACATACTAAGCATATAAACATGAAAATTATTGCAAGTTATCCTAACTAGCATATCAACTTGACTATATCTAGGAGATAAGTCAAAATACTCGCCTGATAATATAACCGCAAAAGAACCAGATCGTCACGACCGGGGACCTGCCTCGTGACCAAAACCTGCATAATGCATAACTATTGTTAAGCATAAAATATCATTCACCGACAAATCGAATACTTAATCGATTCCTTCCATAACCAAATAATCCAAAGTAAATCCATCAAATCCAAGCACACAACAACGTGCTAAATTACTACTATGTATCCTCAAGTAGACCCTCAACCCCTAGGTCACAAATTGTGATTAACTCCTCAATCCAAGAACATATCCTTGCAATTAATCAAATCAAATCCTACATCGACCTCGTATCCGATCCACTAGACTGATTTAATTATCCTCTTCAACCTAATCCATCCTCCATACATAATTACAAAACCGATCAGAAGTATAAATCCAACCTAATCCTAGGTGACATACATACATTTCGACTGACCTTACCTCAAACTCAATCCAACCCTTGGATCCCACAAATTGGCACCCATTCCTTTCCCCCAAATCGAATCCCCAACTCAATTTCCTAAATTCACAGCCGACAACACCACACAATCCATCCATAAGACAAAAATGGACAGAAAAGAAGCAATCGAAATGTATACCAACCCCAAACAACACAAATCAACCAATGGCTAATTGGAAAGAAGGAGATAGATCAGTTACCAACCCTAGGAACTCCACCGACGGCACTCCCCCAATTGTAGCAACATTACAGCCGAACAAACTTCAATAAGGAAAGAAAAATCAATCAGCTTACCAGAAATTTAGACTCCTCCTCCTCTACCATTCCAGGAGAAAAACTTGCCTAACTCACTGCCCAACCACGAAGGATCAAAAATTAGGACAAGAAATCCACAGCTAGATGGATAAGGTCAACCTCTTACCTTGCTCCGGTGACCACCGGCGCAGTGAAATCCACAATACCGGCAGAAAATCCTCGTCGACATCCCCCTTGCGGTCGCTGGCGATCCTACTCATTGCCGCCACGCTGTGGACAAGCGAGGACACAGGTGGAGTTACCGCGCGCAACCTCCTAGTCGTCGTGCCCGGCCGCGCGAGGAGACTCCTTCTTCTCGTCGCGAGGATCGTCGAGGGACGCCTCGTAGTGGGGACTCCTCTTGCCACTCATCCGCAGGGATCGTCGAGGATGATGAAGTCGTCGCCGTCCGCAGCGAAGAGAAACGGAAGAGAGGGAGAGGGAAGGATCGCGTGGTTTGGTCGCGAGAAAAGAGATCGATGCAGGATAAGTTAATTAAAGATCGGTTGGATTAATTAACCCTAACCATTAGGTTTTCCATTAATCCAAAATCTTTAACCCTAGGTTTTTAGTTAACGCATTAACTCCTCAAAATTGATATTTCAAATAGGCCCTCCAAAAGCCTATTTATTTTAGCCCCGTAATTATCTCGTACAAGCTCCGTTTAATCCAGAAAAATTCCGGAAAAATTCTTAAAATTTCCTAAAAATTTTCGAAAAATTTTCAGAATTATTTTTCTTAAATTTCTAGCCATTTAATTTATATTTTAAATTTTCCGTATTTAACAGCATGACTGACGATCATCGGCTCCTCAGTAGGAGGTGATACTACTTGGTAGTTGAGCCCATCGTCAGTTACATTATCTACACACACAACCACTCGTGGGCTAGTGGTATTTCAGTTGTGTATGTAGTTGCTCTATCAGGGCTCCACGGTGGTGGCTCAAGTGATTTGTATTGCGATGTGGTAGCAGACAGGGATCTCTCCTTTGTCGAGAGACGAGGAGATGAGACGAGGTGATTCCCCCATAAACATACATGGGGTAGGAGGGTGATACTCTGCCTGCATCCTGTCCACTCGGTCACATAGGTGTAGTGACGTCAGAGTGCACAGTTGTCACAACCCTACCTACTCGGCCGACACACATGACATGTTGGTGGCTTGACTGGCGTCAGGGGTGACACTGGTGATCGCATCATGTGCATACGTTTTTACTATATGCATTGCTTGTTGCACTTTTGGTTGTTGCATATGATTGTCATGCACATACAGGAGGTATTATGTTTGTTTGTTTTTAGTGATTCTACATATATTTGTGTGGATGTATTTTATGTCCATTTAGGTGATTTTGATATGTACCGTTTTCAGGTATATATTTAGTGTTTGTAGATTTACAGTTGGTTATATGTGTTACAGGTCTATTTATTATATTGCTGACCAGGTTAGTGGTGGACTGATATGGATACTCTGAGGTTTGAGTTACTCTAGTTTGTTTCTTTGACTTTCATTATGTTCATTATGTCCAGCCTATCCATTATGTCCATTATGATTATGCACTTTATTCTATCCACCCACTGAGTGGTTGTATTCACCCCCTCTTCTCCTATCCTCTAGGTTAGCTGATAAAGGACGAGTCCAGTTGACTTACCATTGTGTCGCTCAGAGAGTCCCTGGCCGTGCTGGTCCCACAGCATTCAATCGAAATGTCGTTCGATTTTTCTTTATTGTTATCGTAGTTTGTTTACGCATTTTGGATTTTGTTGCAATTGGTTTCAGTGTCAAGAAAAATGTATTTTACTTTTAAATGATTTATATTTAGTCGTGCATGCATGCAGTAAATAAAGTAATTATTTTGGTACTATGTCAAAGTTTTTATCAGATCCGATGCCCGTATTGTATTTTAGAATATTGTCACTAAGGGGCTCCTGCGTCATTTGGATGACGAAGATGCCCCCGGGGCATGACAGAAGCAGATAGAGGAAGGTTAGTGTACGGTGTTTCATAGGGATTTTGATCCATGAGTTTGTTGTGCTGGGTTGTATAACTTTGAAGGTACTTTTGAGTACTTAACTTGTGTTATACAAAGGAAGTAGAGTTAGTTGCATACCATTATCGGGATCAAGGCGATATTTGGTGGAAGATGCAGAAAATAACCTTCGGGGAATAATATATCACTGATCATGGTTTAGTGATGTTGTGAGAGGGTATTTTCCCCGTGTTATTCCTTTGACTTATTGTTAGGGAATTCTTGAGCTTCAAGTAGGGTGATCGTCGGTAACGGGAATACCATGCAAAGTCATTAGACTTGCAGAGTTTATGCTCACTTAATAGCTCAAGAGTGTAAATGGATGTCTTAAGCCACCCAAAGTTATTGGCTTACATTTGGATTAGGATGTTTGGATCTTCTACCAGATCCTGCTAGAAAACATTAGATTGAGTCAAGAGTTTAGAAATGACTTCATACAAGTGTTTAGGAGATGAAGATCGATAAGCAGACATTGCAAGTCAGATGTTGGAATGAGAAGCCTCTGAATATTGGACAAAAGGAGCAAGATCGGAGTCATCGGTCACAAGCTACTATTGGAGAGTTTTTCCGATCATAGACGACCAACCGCATATTGTCAGAACTTTCTCAGGTTATTAGCGAAAGTTGAAGAAAGACTCCGAAGGGATTATGTGTGTGCAGTGCAGGACACGATAACACGCAAAGTCAGATTATCCGTTGGATCAGATCATTTGTTGCTATTGTAAGCAATCAGTACAGTTGAGGAGGAGTATTTTGAAGACTTAGTTGAAGACTATCAATGGTGTTCCGGGAGGATGATGCACAATCTCGACAGCAGAGATCATCACAGAAGATTGGGTTATATCACCAGCAGCGACCTACTACCTCGGGCGTGGTTGGAGTTCCTTGATACTTCCCTTCAAGGGAAGTAATTTACTCAGCAGTATCAGTAGAAGACATCTTAGAAGATTCATACAGACAACAACAACGGTTACCCCCCCCCAGACGTGGATTGCCTTTGTACAGAAGAGAGAGTATACGACGATGGTCGTATCTATTCTGTATTCTACAATTGCAGCTCATAGGATTAAGTGATGGGATCAGACGATTCAGGAAAATCCCCAGGTCATTCGTCACAAAAATGCGACCGCTTTATCGCGGACTGTTGGATCTGATCTGTTGTCTTCGGGGAAAGACCGAGACCTGCGTGGAGCCTTTAGATCGGATCGACAGATAATTTATCGTTCAGGGTATTACTTTAGTTTACCCTCTGGGCTAATATATTGGGAGATACTTATAGTTTACAGGTATTTTTGTCGAGAACATTCTTAGTTCGGATTAGAAGGATTCCTATACATAGACTTGTGGGTCGGTGGTATCTCTACCATCAGGTGAGATGTTGACCAACAATTAAGAAGTCAGGGAATGCCCTTAGACTTTGATAGATATACCTTTACGGTAAACATAATCTTACGGATGGTTAAATTGTTGAGATTATGGTATGATTATGTGTCTCCGATGTGCGTATAATCCGAGAGCACTCAGATGTAGTTTCGAATGAACTTGAAGGCTTGCCACTGCATAGGCAAGCGGAGTATGTGATTGGAGTGATTTCGAGAATAGTTCCGATATCGAAGATCTCATACCGGGTGATAATTTGATTGATATTAGTGTTACTAAACACTATGGGAATTGGAAGAATGTAAGTTGTGATTACAGGAGGTGTTGGATGGGATATTTATTTGTCCCAATATTTTTCTTAAGAATATCTGGAATTCTTTGTTAGAAGAGAGACGGACCTTTGAGGTTATGCATCGATTATCGATGATGGAATGCGATAGTTGTTAAAAGTGAATATCCTTCGCTGTGGATAGATGATCTATTTAGATCAGCTAAGGACACCTGTGTATATTCTAGGGTTGATATACAACTAGGGTGTTGATATTTTAGTGACATGATGTCATACAATTATCATTGTCGTTATGATGATTGATATATCATCAATTTAAAGTAAAGATGATGCAGGTGTATAGAGACGATAATTTCATACTTGGTATGAATTTTATGAGCTTTTGATTATGTTGTTAGACTATTTAACTATTTAGTCAACCATGGATTTGAGAAATCGTGTATTCTGGACACGATTAGATCAGCTTGTGGTTATTGGAGTTGCGTAACTTGGCCACTGTTGATGGTGGTAGTTGGAGTTGCACACTCGTGTTGGGAATTGCTTCGGAGGCTCATCGGTTCCCATGTCCCCGGATTAAAATTTTCACTAATGAAAACTAATCCGGATGGGATGAGTTTCCTAAGCACAACCAATTCGTCATCATGCTAACGACTTGAGCGATCACTTGAACAAACTAGTTGTTCAAGCAACACAACTCTTCTAGCCGATTAGCCGCGGAAAAGACGACGGACGGATCGCCGGTTTTTGTGTTTGTCTTCGGGGTCCATGATTATACAAATACATACAAATGTAAACTAGTATAATCAACACATACTAACATAAAGAACATAAGCTAGCATATCAATAAGAACATGCAAAGATCAATAATAAAAGTTGTAAAACTTTTATACCTCTCGATCTTCTATCGTATGTCCTATCCTCCTCGTGGACGTCGTGTGGGCGAATATCCTCCACGAGTTGAAACTTCCTAGATCACGTTCTTCCCTTCCTTGCTCGCTCCGAACAAAGAGAAGAACCAAACAAAACTCCTTCTCCTATCTAGAACCGGCCACCAAGCCAAGGAACTTGATATAACCGTCGGCCAAGGAGTAGCTTCTTGAGCACCGACCAACCTTGAAGAATAGTTGCCGCCGGCCACCAAGGAGAAAAGAAGAGGGCGCCGGCCAAGAGCTCCAAGGATAAAACCTAGCCCTTGTTTCCACCAGCCAAAAAGAAAAGGAAGAAGGGAAGAGCGCCGGCCAAGGTTGAAAGGAAGAAGAGGGATAGGCGCCGGCCACACCTTAGGAAGAAAAAGGGATCTTCTCCTCTTGTTGCCACCTACTCCTAACTCCAAACCCTAGCCGCCCAACCAAAAGCTTCCTTAGGGTTTCTTGCCGCCCAAGCTTAGGTAGGCAAAACCCTAATCTCTCAAGGAAAACTAACAACCTTTTCATTAAGTTGTTGCCGCCCACCTTAGAGCCTTATTTATAGAGTTAGGCTTAGGCTTCCTTTCAATCTCCACCGTCGGATCTAGGGTTTTCATCCCAACCGTCGGATCTAGGGTTTCATCCCAACCGTCAGATCTAGGGTTTCATCCCAACCGTCGGATCTAGGGATTCATCCCAACCGTCAAATCTAGGGTTTCATCCCAACCGTCGGATCTAGGGATTTAATCTTAACCGTCGGTTCTAGGGATTTAATCTCAACCGTCAGTTCTAGAGATTTAATCTCAACCGTCAGATCTAGAGATTTAATCTCAACCGTCGGTTCTAGGGATTTAATATCAACCGTCGGTTCTAGAGATTTAATCTCCACCGTCGAATCTAGAGATTTAATCTTAACCGTCGATTCTAGAGTTTTATTTTACATCCTTGGATCTAGAGCTTCATGAGGATTATATTAGGCTACGATAGGGACCATGAGGAGGAGTTGGATCTTGGCCACCCGATGGATCGGAACCACACAAACTTGATCCATCAATGATGTTCCATTCCACTAGAGGATCATCATTGAATTACCTCACCAACCCCATAAATTAATATGGGCTCCATATATTATTTGTACATCCATCTCCCCGTGTTTAAGATATCGAGATGTCAAATCGATTAATTGATTCTTGACCATCGATTAATTAACATCTAATTCCTCAGTAGTACCACTCAACCTTATCATCATGTTGACTAAGTCAACCCAGTTTGGGTTACATGATGAACCTTATGAGGCTCCTCGAGGACATCATCAACCTAATATATAGGACCACGGTTTCCTCCTATAATCAATGACACACCATGTAAATAATATCATTTCCCAACTTAGGCATATTGATTTAATCCATCTAAATCTCACCCCTTTGGTAAATCAAAGAAATAAATACTAAGTACATGTGCCCGTTATTATATCGGGATTAAGAGCATGTACAACATAATATCAAAGTCGATTCAATTATGTAGTCGAATAAATTGAATCACCTCTATGTCAGTCTGCTCAATACACCTAAGTGTACTAGTGTAACTCTATGTTCAAGACAAAACAATACCAAGCTACACTACAACCATGCCAATGGTTTGTCAGAAACCATCTTGGTTGTGAGCCTCTACTTATATTTTACAAGGGTGATAACATGATCTTTACATGCCACACAAGCACCATGTTATCTACAATGTAAAATATTAGACAATATGCACACATATAATAAATATAAAGTGCAAACAATGATCATGTGATTCTTATTTCAAAATAAAATGTTCATACAAAAGGCTAGGCTTTCAGTATACATCCCAACAATCTCCCACTTATACTAAAAGACTATGCTGTCATCACACTGCCATACATCTGATCCCCATGTCCTCCACATGCCTATCAAACGCTTTCTTTGGAAGGGCCTTAGTGAATGGATCCACCAGGTTATCCTCTGATGCAATCTTGGCGACAGCTACTTCTCCTCGCTTTACGATCTCTCGTATCAGGTGGTACTTGCGCTCTATGTGTTTACTCGCCTTATGGGCTCATGGTTCCTTGAGTTTACCATTTGCTGCTGCTATTATCACAATAAATTGTGATAGTTACAGGCAAACCGGGAATCACATCAAGTCCATCAAAGTTCTGAGCCATCTGACTTCCTTGGCTGCCTCGGAGGCCACATACTCGGCTTCCATGGTAGAGTCCGCCGCGCATTTACGCTTGACACTCCTCCATACTATGGCTCCACCTCCAAAAGTAAATACAAAACCAGAGGTAGACTTACTGTTATCCCTATCTCATTGGAAATCAGAATCCGTGTATCCCACAGGGACAAATAGATCTGCCCGGGAAACCAGCAAAAAATCCCTAGTCCTTTTCAGGTACTTCATTATATGCTTTACCGCAGTCCAATGTCCCTGTCCAGGATTACTCTGATATCTGCTAACCATGCCCACGACAAAGCAGATATCGGTCTAAATGCATGCATAGCATACATGAGGCTTCCCTCTTTGGAAGCATAAGGAACCACCTTCATCTCCTCTATCTCCTTTGATGTTTTGGGACACATCTCTTTAGATAAAGGTACTCCATGCCTAAAAGGTAGAAAACCTTTCTTGGAGTTCTGCATGCTAAAACGAGCTAGGACCGTGTCTATGTATGAAGCTTGAGATAAGCACAACATTCTTTTCTTGCGATCCCTTATAACTTTGATCCCAAGGATGTGTCCCACTTCTCCCAAGTCCTTCATGTCAAACTGTTTGGACAACCATACCCTTACATTTGATAACACTTTGATATTGTTGCCAACTAACAAAATGTCATCTACGTATAGTACAATAAATACTACTACGTTTCCGTCACATCTTTTGTATACACATGGCTCATCCGGATTTTGAATAAATCCATATGACTGGATTACCTCATCAAAACGGATGTTCCAAGATCTCAAAGCTTGCTTCAATCCATAAATGGACCGATTAAGCTTACACACTAGATGCTCTTTGCCTTTAGCAATGAATCCCTCTGGTTGCTGCATATAAATGTTCTCCTCAAGACTTCCGTTAAGGAAAGCTGTCTTGACATCCATCTGCCAAATCTCATAATCCATATGAGCAGCTATAGATAAGAGAATCCGGATAGACTTAAGCATAGCTACCGGCAAAAAGGTCTCCTCATAATCGATACCCTCTTTCTGAGTATACCCTTTCGCAATAAGCCTAGCTTTGAAGGTCTCAACCTTCTCGTCTACTCCTCTCTTTCTCTTGTAGATCCACTTGCATCCAATGGCTTTCACACCATCAGGTGGTTCTACTAGCTCCCAGACATGATTAGAATCCATAGATTCTATCTCTGAATTCATCGCTCTTTGCCAAGATACCGCATCTCTATCTTGGAGTGCCTCATCATATGTCCAGGGATCAGGTTCATGTTCGCTAGGGACCAAATCAGAAGATTCTCCCAAGAACATGAATCTATCAGGCTGTCTAACAACCCTCCCACTACGACGAGGTATCACCTGTGTATCCTCTGTGGCACGCAGTGCAGTGACTTGTGGTATATCCTCTTGTACCGGTGGTACTGAAATAGCGACTTCCCCTCTTAATTCCTCCAGAACAATCATACTCTTGGGCTTGTGGTTCATCATATAGTCTTCCTCTAGAAATCGGGCGTTCGTGCTAACGATCACCCTCTGATCTCTAGGATTATAAAACAAATCACCTTTCGTTCCTTTAGGGTAGCCCACGAACATGCATATACATGCAGGTTCCAACTTACCAAGATCGCCTTTCAAAGACTCCGGACTCCCCCATATCCGAATATGTCTCAGACTAGGCTTTCGCCCAGTCCACAATTCTACGGGGATAGAAGGCACTGATTTAGATGGAAACAAGTTCAGAATATACATTGTCGAATCCAGCGCATACCCCCAGAACGAACCTGGCAACTCAGAATAACTCATCATTGATCTAACCATCTCCATAAGAGTCCTATTCCTTCGCTCCGCTACACCATTCTGCTGGGGTGTGCCAGGTGTAGACAATTGGGATTGAATCTCAGCCTCTGATAAGTAATTCCTAAACTCTCCCAAGAGGTACTCACTGTTGGATCGAAGCGGATCGCTAGAGGGGGGGTGAATAGCGATAAAAACTTTTCTTTTAAATCGTTCGATAAACAATTAAACGCAGCGGAAATGTAAATAAAAACTAAATGAGACAAATAGTTTTTTTACTTGGTTCGTAGCCTTCGGCTACTACTCCAAGGCCCTAACGGTCCTAGACCGTGTACGGAGGGCAATTCACTAAAACACTCCTCCTCGTTGGAGGTAGGAGTTTTACGATTACAAAAGCCTTCGAAGCAAAAAGATAGAGAGACAAACCCTCTCTTCTATTAAAGTAAAATGCAACGAAAAGCCTCGATTAAAAAGAATTGCAATATTGAAAGCAATAACAAATTAAGATTATACCAACAACTAAACAAAAGAAACTTTAAGCTAGGGTTGTTGGCAGCACTTCGTTGTTGTAGAGTCGTCGGAGAGTTGCAGCGTAACGGAGGCTTTTGAGAACTTAGAATTGAGGATGAAACCCTAGGTTTGGCCCTCCTTTTATATCCTTTAAGCCCCTCAACGAATGGGTCTTCAACCAATCACAAATGGGCACAAAACTCCTTGAAAAATGGTGATAAATCTTGACTCCTCGAGGTTGATTTTTGACCACCGGTTGAACTGGCAGTTGAGCTCTTCGTTCCAGTTGCATGTTACTTTTCTTGTTTGATAGCGGTTAACTCAAATACTCACCTCGGTCGAGAGAGGATTCCTCGAGGAAGCACTTGAAAAGAATTTATATACTCCTACTCATTCATGCATAATCTCATACTTATTTTTGTCTTAACTTTGTATGTGGGTTTGCCATAAATCAAAAAGGGGGAGATTGTTGGTGCAGTGGGCACCTAAGTCGAACCTAAGTTTTGATTATAGCAAACGATATAAAGTTAAGCTTATTGTTATCTCACGAGCTAAATCAAGTGTGCGAGAAAAGTCTCAATCTTTGGGTGAAGGCTAGCGACACGGAGGAAGCCGGTGGTGGGCGACACTCGAGTTACGGAGGGAGCCGAAGGAATCGAGTGGAAGGCGGAAGCAAAAGCGACACGTAAGTATCGAGGTAAGCTCGTGTGTGCGAGCGTAAGTGAGGTCGTATCCTCTTTACGGGGATGATCTTAGGCGACGATCCGACCCAAGACTTCCCATGGAAGGTCTATGTTGAGATCGGACGACAAGTGGCCATCGAATCCACTTATATTTTGAGCTAACTCTTTATTGTAGTCAAAAATCCTGGCCATCAGTTCAACCGACCAGTTCAACCGGCGCCAGTTCAACCGGCCAGTTCAACCGGTGGTCAAAAATCAGCCTCGAGGAGTCAAGCTTTATCACCATTTTTCAAGGAGTTTTGTGCCCATTTGTGATTGGTTGAAGACCCATTCGTTGAGGGGCTTAAAGGCTATAAAAGGAGGGCCAAATCTAGGGTTTCATCCTCAATTCTAAGTGCTCAAAAGCCTCAGATTCTGTTGCAACTCTCAAGCGACTCTACAACAACGAAGTGCTGCCAACAACCCTAGCTTAAAGTTTCTTTTGTTTAGTTGTTGGTATAATCTTAATTTGTTATTGCTTTCAATATTGCAATTCTTTTTAATCGAGGCTTTTCGTTGCATTTTACTTTAATAGAAGAGAGGGTTTGTCTCTCTATCTTTTTGCTTCGAAGGCTTTTGTAATCGTAAAACTCCTACCTCCAACGAGGAGGAGTGTTTTAGTGAATTACCCTTCGTACACGGTCTAGGACCGTTAGGGCCTTGGAGTAGTAGCCGAAGGCTACGAACCAAGTAAAAAAACTATTTGTCTCATTTAGTTTTTATTTACATTTCCGCTGCGTTTAATTGTCTATCGAACGATTTAAAAGAAAAGTTTTTATCGCTATTCACCCCCCCCCTCTAGCGATCCGCTTCGATCCAACAATTGGTATTGTTGGTGCAGTGGGCACCTAAGTCGAACCTAAGTTTTGATTATAGCAAACGATACAAAGTTAAGCTTATATTGTTATCTCACGAGCTAAATCAAGTGTGCAGAAAAGTCTCAATGTTGGAGCTGAAGGCTAGCGACACCCGGAGGAAGCCGCGGTGGTCGGGCGACACTCGAGTTACTTCGGAGGGAGCCGAAGGAATCGAGTGGAAGGCCGGAAGCAAAAGAGACACGTAAGTATCGAGGTAAGCTCGTGTGTGCGAGCGTAAGTGAGGTCGTATCCTCTTTACGGGGATGATCTTAGGCGACGATCCGACCCAAGACTTCCCATGGAAGGTCTATGTTGAGATCGGACGGCAATCCGTTATATTTTGAGCTAACTTTTTATTGTAGTCAAAAATCCTAACCATCAGTTCAACCGGCCAGTTCAACCAGTGGTCAAAAATCAGCCTCGAGGAGTCAAGCTTTATCACCATTTTTCAAGGAGTTTTGTGCCCATTTGTGATTGGTTGAAGACCCATTCGTTGAGGGGCTTAAAGGCTATAAAAGGAGGGTCAAACCTAGGGTTTCATCCTCAATTCTAAGTGCTCAAAAGCCTCGATTCTGTTGCAACTCTCGACGACTCTACAACAGCAACCCTATCTTAAAGTTTCTTTTGTTTAGTTGTTGGTATAATCTTAATTTGTTATTGCTTTCAATATTGCAATTCTTTTTAATCGAGGCTTTTCGTTGCATTTTACTTTAATAGAAGAGAGGTTTGTCTCTCTATCTTTTGCTTGAAGGCTTTTTGTAATCGTAAAACTCCTACCTCCAGCGAGGAGTGTTTTAGTGAATTGCCCTCCGTGACGGTCTAGGACCGTTAGGGCCTTGGAGTAGTAGAAGGCTCTGAACTAAATAAAAAACTATTTGTCTCATTTAGTTTTTATTTACATTTCCGCTGCGTTTAATTGTCTATCGAACGATTTAAAAGAAAAGTTTTTATCGCTATTCACCCCCCCCCCTCTAGCGATCCGCTTCGATCCAACAATTGATATCAGAGCCGGGGGTTGCTAAGATTTGGTGAAACCACCAATCTAGCCATTTTTCACAGATTTATTTTTCTTTTATTTCTGTTTATTTCTGATTTATTTCGCTTTGTTAAATTTACTCCCGCACTACTAATCCAAGACGCGAGTCTTGGTACCTTGTTTTGTGTTTTTGTCGTTGCTAGTTTCTTCGTCTTTGTCCCTTTTTGTCTTTTGTTCTAATGGCCCATCTCGAGGGTTTTAGCACCGTCCGACCTCTGTTTTACAATGGAGATGACTTCCGTTATTGGAAGGGTCGGATGGAATGCTTTCTCAAAACCCAAATCGAGATGTGGATCATAATCCAAACAGGTTTCACACTTCCGACTAATGAAGTTGGTGACTCCTTGGATTATGATCAATGGACCATTGCGACAAAACGACAAGTCGAAGCCGGCGCCAAGGCAACACAAATCCTCCAATGCGGCTTGTCCAAGGAGGAGTTAAATCGCGTCGGCCCCTTCATTAGCGCAAAGGACCTTTGGACAAAGCTGATCGAGTTACACGAAGGATCGGATCAAGCTAAGGTTTGCAAACGTGATTTGTTGTTCAATAAATTGTACACACTAAAAATGCAGGAACACGAGTCCGCGACGCAACTCCACGCTCGTGTCCAAGACATAGTCAACAACCTACACGCAATCGGGCAAAAGGTCGAAAACCGCGACCTTATAAGGTATGTTCTAAACTCTTTTTCGAGGACTACCTTGTGGGCATCCATGGTCGATGCCTACAAGGTCTCCAAGGACCTTTCTAAACTTAGATTAGATGAACTCTTTTCGGATTTTGAATTACATGAGCAGTCCAACTGAACCCGAGAGGTATAGCCTTGTTTGCGAGTTCAAAGAA
The DNA here is from genome assembly GCA_025175895.1 of Wurfbainia villosa. Classification (NCBI taxonomy): domain Eukaryota; kingdom Viridiplantae; phylum Streptophyta; class Magnoliopsida; order Zingiberales; family Zingiberaceae; genus Wurfbainia; species Wurfbainia villosa. The sequence continues at coordinate 143,004 of JAKLTH010000286.1, forward strand.
GAAGAAAATCGCAAGCAAGCCACCACCAACCGAGGAGGAAGATGAGTCAGAAGAAGAAGTTGACCGGAATTATTGCGAACTATTGAACCTAGCTCGATGGATAGCCAAGTGTCGAAAGCGATCCACAACTCGACCCAACCAAGGTAAGCCTAAAAGTTCTAATATTAGGTGTTATGAGTGTAACAGGTTTGTACATATAAAGTCCGAGTGCCCCAACCTCAACCACCAAGCACCTAAGCACAAGAAGGCCCTCAATGCGACATGGGAAGAAGCGTCATCCGAAGAAGACGAAGACCACGTCTTCATGGCGAAATCGATTGAGTCCGACACAGAGACCGAACCTGAACTTGAGTCAGAACCTGAGGATGACTCGGACTACGAAGCTACCTTCAAGTCAAGCCACGGATACGCATCCGGTTCAAAAGATACCCTTAAGGTGAGTCGAACCTTATTTAATACTTTACATAATACGGTTAGGTTTTTGTCTAGGAAGTTAGCTAAGTCCGAGTCCAAGGTCGAGACCCTGGTTGAGGAAGTTAAACTCCTCAAACACGAGGTCTCCCTAACCTCTTCGACTAGTCGAGTTCAAGAGAAGGACTCAACTCGGGTTGAAAAACTCGAAGTTGAGAACTCACTCTTGAAAAGTCAAGTCGAAGATCTTAGGAATACGTTGGAAAGGTTTACTTTGGGATCCAAAGGACTTGACCTCCTACTTGGATCGCAAAGGGCCGTGTACAACAAGGTCGGACTAGGGTTTAGCTCAAACACGACCAATAAGTCGTAAGTAGACATAAAAAATGTGTCCAAGCATGGGTCCCTAAGACCACTTTGATTTCAACTCTAGGATCCAACTCGTACTGGGTTCCCAAGGACCAAATCCACTATGTGGATAGACCGAACCGATTCAACGGTCTAGGGGGAGCCAGTACAAAACATGTTTGTGTTTTAACTTAGAAATTGCATGCTTAGATTTTTTCCTTTCGTGAACTCACTTAGAACACGTAAATAACCAACTAAAATCCTTGAAAGATTGAGCCTCAGCCTCTTTTCAAATAACCAACTAAAATCCTTGAAAAGATTGAGCCTCGGGGAGCCTCTTTTCAAATAATCAACTAAAATCCTTCGAAAAGATTGAGCCTCGGGGAGTCTCTTTTCAAAAATAACTAGTTAGACGAGGAAATAATTTTAGGTGAGTCAAGTCATCATTTTCTTGAAAATGGCTTTGTCTAAGGAAGTGGTCGATGATCCGATAAAAGAAGGCCCCTATGCCTCGCCACGACACGAAGTCATGATCTTGAAAAGGTAAACTTGACAAGCCTAGGGTCAAATCCAAATCTAACATTACTTAAACATAAATGCACTTAATCAACTTAATTGGAAGTCATCTCACAAAAAACACATAAGTATAACATGATTGATCATATAGACACAGGTGAGATGACCTAGGTTTAACAACTTACAACCAATTTTTTTAAAAAAAATCTAACATCCAATCCAACCACCTTGTGTGTAGGATCAATGGATGTTGGACAGCGGTTGCTCCCGACACATGACCGGGGATCAACTCAAATTCACAAAGCTTCGATTCAAACGACAAGGATCGGTAGCCTTTGGGAATAACGGCAAGCTCAAAATCATCGGATCAGGTGATATCGAACTTAACTCAAATTTTGTTATTAAAAATGTATTACTTGTAGAGAATTTTGAATATAACCTGCTTAGCGTAAGCCAATTATGTGACAATAACTATAAGGTCATATTTTTAGAAAATGAATGTGTAATTAAAACAAATAAAACAGCTAAAACAATACTCAAAGGAACTAGGACAAATAACATTTACACAATTAACTTAATCAAATCCTCAGCCAAATGTCTTATGACACAGGAAGAGGAATCATGGTTGTGGCACCGACGACTCGGTCACTCGCACCCAAGACTCGTCCACAAGATGAGTCGAGTGGCTTAGTCGAGGCTTACCCAACCTCAACAACTTGGTTAATAAAATCAGAATGCTTGTCAACAAGGAAAACAACCTAGGACACAACACAAGTTAACTAACCAAGAACGAACCTCAAGTGTACTTGAGCTCCCGCATATGGATCTATTCGATTCACATGGAGCCAAGTCACTCAATAAAAGTCAATATTGCTTAGTCATAATTGACGACTACTCCGGTGTTTACAGGTTAGGTTCATCAAACATAAAAATGATACCCTAGATCAATTAATCAATTTATTCAAATTAATCGAGAATCAAAAAAATCTTAAGGTTAAAAGAATTAGAAGCGGTCATGGTGGTGAATTCGAAAATCAAAGGTTCACCGATTTCTGTAACCTAAACGGATACCACCATGAATTCTCTTGCCCTAGGACCCCTCAACAAAATGGCCTAGTGGAGCGGAAAAACCGAACTCTACAAGAAGCCGCTAGGACCATGTTGAACGAATATGACCTACCCGATAGGTTTTGGGCAGAAGCCGTGAGTACGGCATGCTATGTCCAAAATAGAATCCTTATGGTAAAGAGGCACCTTAAGACCTCATACGAGATTTATCACGATAAAATACCTAACATCAAGTACTTTAGGGTATTTGGGTGTAAGGTACATATCCTAAACACTAAGGATTACCTAGGGAAATTTACATCCAAGACCACGACCGAAATCTTTCTAGGATACTCGACTACAAGTCGAGCTTATAGAGTATATAACCACGACACCCTTAGAGTCGAGGAGACTATCAATGTAGTATTTGATGAAGGACATGAACCTACAAAACCCCCGGCAACCCCAATTAGCGAGCCAATTCATACTAGACCTAACTCTGATCCGGAGATCAGGTCTAGTGTTAATCCTAACCTAAGTCAACCAAGTCACTCTATTGATCAAGTGATAGATGACTCCAACCAAACTAATATTCAACCAAGTCACCCCATTGATCAAGCATTAGGTGACACAAACCCAACCCAATCTAGGATTCAGACTAACCACCCTATCGATCAAGTGATAGGAGATCCTAATCTAGGAGTTCGAACTAGAGCATCCTATAGGAACCTTAGTCAAATTTCCTTAATTTCAAAGATAGAACCCAAATCAATTGAACAAGCTCTTCTTGATCCCGATTGGATTATTGCAATGCAAGAAGAGCTAGCTCAATTTACTAGGAATGAAGTGTGGGAATTAGTACCACCACCTAAAGACAAAACGATAATTGGAACAAGGTGGGTGTTTCGAAATAAGCTTGATGATAAAGGTGAAGTAGTTAGAAACAAGGCTAGGTTAGTCGCCAAAGGGTTTAACCAAGGCTTAGTTGACCCAACTCTCTTCGTAAAAACCTTAGGTAAAGAAATATTCATAGCTCAAATTTACGTAGACGATATAATTTTTGGAACCTCTAACTCTGAGTTTGTTTCACTCATGGAAAGTGAGTTTGAAATGAACTTGGTAGGCGAGTTAAGTTTCTTTTTAGGTCTACAAATTAAACAAACTAAGGATGGTATATACCTATATCAACAAAAATACACTAAGGAGTTAATTAAAAGATTTGGAATGCAAGACGCTAAGATAATAAACACCCCAATGGCGATTAATGTTAACATAGGAGAAGACCTAGAAAGTAAGTCCATTGACTTAAAGTACTATAGGAGCGCGATAGGAAGTCTCCTATACTTAACTGCGAGTCGACCCGACATCCTATTCGCAATAAGTATGTGCGCCAGGTTTCAAACCTGTGCTAAGGAGTCTCACCTAACCCTAGTTAAGCGTATCCTTAGATATCTTAAGGGTACACTTAACGTTGGTATTTGGTACCCTAGATCTACGGAGTTCGAACTAATCGGTTACTCCGATTCGGATTATGCCGGTAGTAAACTCGATAGAAAGAGCACGAGTGGTTGTTGTCAACTACTCGGCTCAAGTCTAGTGAGTTGGTGCAATAGGAAGCAACATTGTGTTGCTTTATCTACCACCGAAGCCGAATACGTTGCGATGGGTGAGTGTGTAACTCAGCTTCTTTGAATGAAGCACACTCTCCGAGACTTTAGGTTGGACTTCACCAAAACTAAAATTTTTGTAGACAACATAAGTTCGATAAATCTAACTAAGAACCCTATATGCCATTCAAGGACAAAGCATATAGAGGTAAAACACCATTTCATTCGAGAACATGTAGCCAACGGCTCCATACAACTCGAATATGTTGACTCGAAGTCTAACCTAGCAGACATATTTACTAAACCACTACCCGAAGCCGAATTTAGTCTCTTGAGACGAAGATTAGGCATTTGCGTAATAGAATAGGAACTTGCAAATTATATTTTCTTACTACTATTTCTTACTTTTTTTCATGGAACTAGCATAGGACATACCTTAGATATCATGCACCTATAGATTTAAGGAGTCAATACATCTCACAACACATAGGACTAATGTGTTTGTGTACTTAGCCACGTAGATGGGCGTGAGATGTTAGGACCTTACTCCTGGTTCCAGATGTAGAGCTAGTGCATCGATATGAACCACGGAGTATAATCATACATACTAACCGACTCTGACCAGGACTGGTTGATCCTTCATATCAATCAAGCCAAATATGAGTCGAACATTTTATAGATGAACTTATTTTCAGTATATTATTTTTAAAAATAAAAATGTGGAACATGCTTGGACTTTAAATTTAACATTTATTTTGTTTTCCACACACCCCTTACTCTTTTCGATATACGGCAAAAGGGGGAGAAAAAGGAGAAAAAGGATAAAAGTTAAGGGGTCAAAAAAAAATTTTTATAACTTAACTCTTACTTCATAATTAAACCAAAAGTTAACTTTAAGTTTTGAAAACTTATTTAACTTTTAAAGGCCAAGGTTAAGAAATCATTTGGTTTCCTAACTTAAAACTTATTTTAAACACTATGGCCAATATTAAGTAATTTCGGTTACTTAATTCTTTTTCTTAGTAGCAAATATCAAGGGGGAGAGTTAAAACCCTTTCTCAAGTACTCACCCTCGGTCAAGGGGGAGGATTCCTCAAGGGGGAGCACTTGAAAAAGAATTTTTATATACTCCTACTCATTCATGCATAATCTCATACTTATTTTTGTCTTAACTTTGTATGTGGGTTTGCCATAAATCAAAAAGGGGGAGATTGTTGGTGCAGTGGGCACCTAAGTCGAACCTAAGTTTTGATTATAGCAAACGATACAAAGTTAAGCTTATATTGTTATCTCACGAGCTAAATCAAGTGTGCAGAAAAGTCTCAATGCTGGAGCTGAAGGCTAGCGACACCCGGAGGAAGCCGCGGTTGTCGGGCGACACTCGAGTTAATTCGGAGGGAGCCGAAGGAATCGAGTGGAAGGTCGGAAGCAAAAGCGACACGTAAGTATCGAGGTAAGCTCGTGTGTGCGAGCATAAGTGAGGTCGTATCCTCTTTACAGGGATGATCTTAGGCGACGATCCGACCCAAGACTTCCCATGGAAGGTCTATGTTGAGATCGGACGGCAAGTGGGTGTCGAATCCGCTTATATTTTGAGCTAACTCTTTATTGTAGTCAAAAATCCTGGCCATCATCAATGGCCAGTTCAATGCTTGATTCAACCGGTGGTCAAAAATCAGCCTCGAGGAGTCAAGCTTTATCACCATTTTTCAAGGAGTTTTGTGCCCATTTGTGATTGGTTGAAGACCCATTCGTTGAGGGGCTTAAAGGCTATAAAAGGAGGGCCAAACCTAGGGTTTCATCCTCAATTCTAAGTGCTCAAAAGCCTCCGTTATGCTGCAACTCTCCGATGACTCTACAACAACGAAGTGCTGCCAACAACCCTAGCTTAAAGTTTCTTTTGTTTAGTTGTTGGTATAATCTTAATTTGTTATTGCTTTCAATATTGCAATTCTTTTTAATCGAGGCTTTTCGTTGCATTTTACTTTAATAGAAGAGAGGGTTTGTCTCTCTATCTTTTTGCTTCGAAGGCTTTTGTAATCGTAAAACTCCTACCTCCAACGAGGAGGAGTGTTTTAGTGAATTGCCCTCCGTACACGGTCTAGGACCGTTAGGGCCTTGGAGTAGTAGCCGAAGGCTATGAACCAAGTAAAAAAACTATTTATCTCATTTAGTTTTTATTTACATTTCCGCTGCGTTTAATTGTCTATCGAACGATTTAAAAGAAAAGTTTTTATCGCTATTCACCCCCCCCCCCCTCTAGCGATCCGCTTCGATCCAACAATTCTTTTTCTTAGTAGCACATATCAAAGGGGAGAGTTAAAACCTAGGTTGTTAAATACTGGAAAATTTAAAATATTAAATTAAATGGCCAAATAATTAAGGAAATAATCCTGGAAAATTTTCGGGATTTTTAGAGAATTTTAGGAATTTTTCTGGAATTAAACGGACTCCGTACGAGATTTTTACGGGGATAAAGTAAACGGGCTTTAGAGGGGTTTATTTAAAGGGGATAAATACACGATAGAAAACCTAAATTCTATTTCCCTTTTCTTTTTATTTTTCCCCGCCGCTTACTCCTTCGGCAGTTTCTCCTCGCGCGAGTTCATCTTCCCCGAGCCCTTTTCTCCGCCGACGATCTCGCCATCGCTGATTTCTTTCCCTACGCCCGAAGTCGTCGCCTCTTCCCTTCGTCGGCGACGCTTTCTTCTCCGGCCGAGCCTCTCTCCCCCATCGCAGCCCTCGTTTGCGCTCCCACGAGCACCGCCACCCGACGTCGCGAGTTCGCCGTCCACCACCGCACGCGCGTCGGCCACGACTGGTCTTCCCTTCGCCGTCCGACGCCTAGGTTTGGCCGGGGCCGCTGCTCACCGACAGTGTATGCCTTCCGCCACTGCTTCTCCTCGTGCGCTCGCCGTCCACAGCCACCGCCGCCTCTGCCCTTCTGACTGAGCGTCGCCGGAGTTTGGTGAGTTGGTGCTTCTCTTCTTCGATCTTGGACGAGATTTCAGGGTTACGATGGTTTTATTTCACTGAAATCCTTCTGTGGTTTGGGCAGACTGAGAAAATGGGGGAAAAGAACTGACGGGGGAAGGTTCCAATTTGCAGGTATAATTCGAACTATCTCCTCCTTTTTGTAAGTTGTTTATTTTGGTTTGGTTGTTGATTGTTGTGGTATTGATTTCTGTCGACTGTTATTGGAGTTTACCGTTGATGGAGTCAGCTGTGAGGTTCCGTTTAGGGAGGTATGGTTATAACGAGTGTTGTTGGCTGTAAATGGATTGTGGGTGTCAAGTGGTGGGATCCAAGTGTTGGATCGTGTTTTGAGGTAAGGATTGGTTGAGTCGTGTGTATGTCACCTAGAGTTAGGTTGGATTCATATTTATGATCGGTTCTGTAATTATGTATGGAGGATTGATTAGGTTGAATAGAATAATTTAAATCAATCTAATGGATCGGATATGAGGTCGATGTAGGATTTGAATCGATCATTTGTTGTGAGATGGATACTATTTTCATATGATGAGTATTAATCATGGTGAGATTAATTGCAAGGATATGTTCTTGGATTGAGGAGTTAATCACAATTTGTGACCTACGGATTGAGGGTATACTTGGAGATACATAGTAGTACTTAGCACGTTGTCGTGTATTTGGATTTGATGGATTTATTTTGGATTAATTGGTTATGGAAGGAATCGATTATGTATTCGATTTGTCGGTGAATGTTATTTTGTGCTTAATAATAGTTATGTGTTATGCAGGTTTCGGTCACGAGGCAAGATCACGGTCGTGACGATCTGGTTCTCTTTGCGGATATTTGGCAGGCAGGTATTTTGACTTAACTTTTAGATTAAGTCAGGTTGATATGCTAGTTAGGATAGCTTACAATAACTTTTTCATGTTTATATGCCTGGTATGCTTTTGGTGCCTACTAGATACATGCATGTGATAGAATATGATTATATTTCCCAGTTTGACTTGGATCATAGTTATTTGGATTATAGATATGTACATATTGATTGTACATATTATTCGGATAGGTATTTTGAGTAGGATTTACATGCTTTAGTATCATGCACCATTTTTGCATGATTGCATGCTGGCTGGACGGGGTTCCATTATTGTTGAGCCCGCGTACATGGCTCGCACACACCGCCACTCATGGGTTAGTGGTACATCGGGAGGTGTGCGATTGCTCTGTCGAGCTCATTGGTCCGCTCATGGGTAGCGATGAGGCAGCGTGGTAGCGGGCAGGGATCCCTCCTCTGGCCTATGACACCGGGAGATGAGAGATTAGCTTCCCCACTATGTTTGGGGCAGGAGGATAGGTGTACTCCGACAGCATCCTGTCCACTCGGTCACTCAGGAGCAGTGATGGCAGAGTGCACAGTTATCATAGCCCTACCCACTCGGCTTCACCATTGCGTGTGAGGCGGTGGTAGCGTCGAGGTGACCATGTCATTGGCACGGCATGCATTTTGCACGGATTGCATTTTGTATTGTGTTTGCTGCATTATTGTATTGATGCCTTGGATGTGCATATGATTGTCATGCATACAGGATACATGTTTATATATGGTCAGGACTCTATTACTTCTAGTCAGGCACATGCTCCTATATCAGGGTAGGAGATTCAGGTAAGTACAGTCATTTTGTATTTCTTGCTTGCATACCCTATTTATTTGAGACTGTACTGGCATGATATTTTTATTGTTAGCTATACCTTACTTTGCATATCTACTATACCCACAGAGTTCTTTGAACTCACCCCGTTGATTATATCTATTTCAGGATGAAGTTGTCAGGAGAGTCCAGCTGCCAAACCCCCTCGTCGTGAAAGTTTTGATTGGTTATTTGTTTCTATGGTTTGGATATTTTGGTTAGAGGACATGTTTGATATTGGAGTTCGATATTTGTATTTGTGGATCTTTGGTGTCCTTAGGGACTTTATTCGGAGTTTTGTTCTGGATGGATTTCAGTTGAGTATTCCTGTCCAGATGGCAGAAGGGGTAGGTTTAGATGTGATAGATTGTTTATTTATTTACTTTGATTGTTGGCCTGAGGCCTGATTTATTATCTGCGTGGGTGTTTGGATTCCGATCGTGTTGACCGATGTATAGTGGTCGTGTAGGCCTTGTATGTAAATTTGGGATTGTCACCCGTACAGGGGAGATGCTGTCGGATTTTCGTCTGGCGAGGTCTCCTTCAGGGCGTGACAATTTATTTGGTATCAGAGCGCCTAGGTTTTCGAGTTCCTAGGGGTTTTTGGATTTTTTGGAGTTCGCCATGTATTGGCAGGTTTTTGCGAGGCAATTTGGAAAATTTTGGATTTGTATGGATTTCCGATGATTTTTATATTTCGGAATTTGAGGATTTATGACGAGGTCAATATGGGGATTTGGCAGCGACAGAACCTCTCCTGCGGCAAAATAGGTATGATGAAAATTTTATATATTTTTACTTCTAGTAACATCTGTTCTAGTAGCATTTGTAATAATTTAACAGATATGAGACGAGGCGCACACTGCCGAGACGTGGTGCAGGTAACCACGCAAGAGGACAAATGAGATCTCTGGTTATGGAGTTGTCAGAAAGGGTCTATTGAGTTTTGACTCATGTGCAGACTCGTAGTAGGGGTCGCCCACCAAGGTGACCAGCCGGAGTTGCCGTAGTGTTTATACTCCAGGTTAGATTTGGCTATGTGTTTAGTGGATAACCGAAAATAACATTCCGTGTGTTGGTCACTATTCGTAATCGTAGATGGAGTTGACCACGTGAACAACCTGTTCAGGCTGTAAGTCTTGAACCTGTATCGAAAAGATGAATTGTCTTTGAGAGATGACTGATCGAGTCGAGCGGTGTCAAGTCACATTGGTTGTGGAAATCAAGGACTACAGTGTCAGAGATTTTCACTGATTATGCTAGGCAGATTATTACTCTGTGGGGCAATGGACAAAGAATGTATACTATTGTTGATACAGTCCTTGGAGGTTTAAGTTACGAAGTTCCATAGGGATTTTAATCCTTGAGCGGCTTGAGCCTTAGATTGATAACATTGAAGGTACTGTTAAGTACCTAACGGGTATTTATCTAGGAGTGGAGATAGTTTCTTACTATTGCAATGATCAAGTTGTTACTTGGTGGAATATGTAGAAGGAATTTATTTGGAGAAATAACTCATTACGGGATCACGGGTTCAGGATGTTTTCGAGAGACAGTATTTCTCCAGGTTATTTTGTATGACTCATTGTTGAGGAATTCTTGAGTCTTAAGTTGAGTGATCAATTATTAATGGAGTTCACTATAGAGTTTACCCCCACTTAACGGCTCAAGTTAGTGATTGAGTTGTTTTCAATCACTCACGATTTATTGGTTTACATTTGGATTAGGATAGTTGGATCTTCCATCAGATCCTATCGGGAGGCATTAGGGTGAGTCATATTTATAAAAATGACTGCAATAAGTGTCTCAAGAGAATAGTGTAGTCAATCTATGTGATAATAACCTACACTTCGGATAAGGCAAAGGTAGAAGCCGTGAACGTGCTCTTCTAGCTAAATTCACGTGGCATTATTTTGTTCTCAGGTTGTTGCTCGATATTGATCAGGTCTGTTGCTAGAGGTGGTAATTTGATATTGATGATTAAAGTTTACAATCTCTTGAGTGATTGAGGGATTAGTTGGAATTTTAGTTTATTTTGGTAGGTGATCAAGGCTCTGTCTTGAGAATGAAGGATTTATGAAACACTTCAATTCCCAGCGAAAAACAAGAATAGAGATTAAAGCTTTCTCCTCAGATTTATGTGTCTATCAGAAGTGGTTTGTGCACTTGTGGAGATATGAGGTTGGTTGTATGGTTTTTTGAAGAAAATGATAGGAAGAGGTGTATACACCTAGATGCATACAGTTATCGAATTCTTTTTCTAGATTACTGTGAAATAGGGAATCCGTTAAGAGCAGAACTTGGATGAGTTTACATTTTTACTCGAAAGGAATTGTAGATGGTTGAAGGATTGATCATTGACGTATTGCTATAATTTACCTTGATGATATATTGAGAGGTACAGGTGTTTACAAATATCTATGGTTAAAACATGTACAGATAGGATTAAAAGGATTTTTATATTTGGATCATGTGGATTAATAGTGTTTCCACTGATAGGTGAGATCTTTGAGATGATTCTTGTGATGATTATCACAGGTATGAAAATGATTTTGGATGTTTAGAGGTTGATTGATGAAAATGTTATATTATGGTGAGAGAGTTGACTTAATTGTTTTATAGTTGACTTGGTTGATATGATGTGAATATCTGGATATTAACTTGGAGATTATGCTTGTGACATGATGGTATAAGAAGGTCTCTCGGATGCCTGTATAATTCGAGAGTAATCAGATGTAGTGTTAGAGAAACTTCTAGGCTTGCCGCTGTATAGGCAAGTAGAGTAGGCGATCGGAGTGATTTCGAAAATAGTTTCGATATCGAAGATCCCCTACTGTGAGATAATTTATTTGGTACTGAGGTAATGTTATTTTTACGAGCTAATATTTTTACTTATGGTGCATTGGCTGAGGGCTAGTGTAAAGCGCACAAGGTTGTTAAAGCTCGTGATGTACTCAAGGCAATGTCATTCAATTGGCTGTAAGCCAATCGAGTTGCTTAGATACCGTCATCGATCGGTCTTTCAGAATTGGCAAGGTTGATGATGCCAAGAGGTATTTGTTAGAATGATGATTTTTCAGGGGATAATTTAGTTGGTATCAGTGTTGCTTAACACTATGGGAATTGGAAGAATCTAAGTTCCAATTAAAGGAGGTATTGGATGGGATATTTGTTGTCCCAGTATTTTATTTCTTGAGAAGCTCTGGAACTTGTTGTTCAAAGAGATATGAACCTTTGAGGTTATACATCAATTATTGATGATGGAATGCGGTAGTGGTAGAAGGAAAAGAATATCCTTCATGGAGGATCGAGGATCTATTTAGATCAACTATAGGACACCTGTGTATACTCTAGGATTGATTTATGATTGATGTGTTGATATTGTAGTGACAGGGAGTCATACAATTATCAAAGTCGTAGGGATGATTGATATATCATCAGCCTAGAGTAAAGAGGATGTAGGTGTGTAGCAATGACAATTTCATACTTGGTATGAATTGTACGAGGTTTGATTATCTTGTTTGATTGATGATGACTTGTCGTCCAGGGATTTAGGAAATCGTGTATTCTGGACACGATTGGATCATTTATGATGGTGACAGTTGGAATTGAGCACTCGGCCACCTATGATGATGGTTTTCTCGTATGGATTTGATTATTACCATAGATATGGATAGGATGCTCTAGCGGTATTACACCGCCGATTGGTGATGAAATTTACTTGATGAAAGCTTGTGAAACTAGTTTGAGGCTCGACGATGGTTGACTTTTACACCGAGTTATTTGATCATTCTCGGGTGGAAGGAAGGGTATTGTATGCGGATGCAATGTTTGAGAAGGAGCGTTTGATTTAGTTGATTGAGACGTATCCCATGGTTATGTCAAATGAGGAACTACGAGATGGGTTGTCATATATATATATGACGTGGACCTAGCAGGAGTTGTTATGTTGTTTTGTAGAGGTGAGGAGCAGAAATGTTTATGAGGTTTTAGCTAGCTACTGTGTAGTTGCATTTGAATTTAGGAAGAGTTACTATTGATTCAGGAACAACAGATAGATTCCTGTTGTGATGATAGAGAGCATCTACCATAGAGTTGTACTTTTGCTCTACCGGTTCGGAATTAGTGATATTGGAATTTGTATGTAGTAGGTGGCTAGATAGCTATCTGACATCTTGACTGGCTATGAGTCCCGGTCGTAGTAGCATGTCGTTGCCTGTAAGTAGTGCCTTTGGTATTACCTCGAGAGTCACGAGGCTTTATCATGATATTTTGATAAGTATTGTTGAAGATTGCAATAGGTTATGTATGTTGCAGATGTATAGGATTGTATTCGGAAAATAGTAAGTATTAAAAACGTTCTCCGTGGTGGAACGACATGTGGAACATAGTTGATTTGGAAGTCCGGTAAAGGTGGTATATAAATAATCAGCAAGGTTTTGTACCGAGATGGACGTGAAAGTATAGTATGATGGACAGTGTTGGGAGATTATTTGGAATTCGGAAAGGACTTAGTATGATTAGCTAAGTCCGCTCATTTTCGTTCGACCCATACGATGAGTTTGTTGGATCGCTGGATAGGTTATACTATGGCGATTTCTAGTTCATGGAGGATCTGTGAGTATCGTATGTGATAGCGGTTCAGGATTTACCTTCGGATTATGGATAGTCTTTAACAGGTCACGGATATAGAGATCCACTCAGTGCTGATTAGGTACTTGTTATAGGATACTATTCATATTTTGGAAGGGCTGCTAGAAGCAAGTGTGATTTGATGTTAAGGGATATCAGTAACCCCACTTAGTCACTTGAGGTGTGACTTGTCTCCAGATGCTTGAGATGGTTGTTGGGACATCTCGTACTAATATACGAGTAGGAAATTTGGGGACCAAATTTTTATTAGTGGGGGAGAATATTAAATACTGGAAAATTTAAAATATTAAATTAAATGGCCAAATAATTAAGGAAATAATCCTGGAAATTTTTCGGGATTTTTAGGGATTTTCCCGGAATTAAACGGACTCCGTACGAGATTTTTACGGGGATAAAGTAAACGGGCTTTAGAGGGGTTTATTTAAAGGGGATAAATACACGATAGAAAACCTAAATTCTATTTCCCTTTTCTTTTTATTTTTCCCCGCCGCTTACTCCTTCGGCAGTTTCTCCTCGCGCGAGTTCATCTTCCCTGAGCCCTTTTCTCCGCCGGCGATCTCGCCATCGCCGATTTCTTTCCCTACGCCCGAAGTCGTCGCCTCTTCCCTTCGCCGGCGATGCTTTCTTCTCCGGCCGAGCCTTCTCTCCCCCATCGCAGCCCTCGTTTGCGCTCCCGCGAGCACCGCTGCCCGACGCCGCGAGTTCGCCGTCCACCACCGCACGCGCGTCGGCCATGTGAGTCTTCCTTCGCCGTCAAGCGCCTAGGTTTGGCGGGCGCTTCTCTTCTTGATCTTGGGCGAGATTTCAGATTCTGATGGTTTTATTTCACTTTGAAATCCTTACGTGGTTTGGGCGAGTGATGGTTTGGTGAGAAAATGGGGAAAGAAAAAGCGGGAAGGTTCCAATTTGCAGGTATAATTCGAACTATCTCCTCCTTTTTGTAAGTTGTTTATTTTGGTTTGGTTGTTGATTGTTGTGGTATTGATTTAATCATTGTTATTGGAGTTTACCTGATTGATGGAGTCACCGTGAGGTTCCGCGTTTAGGAGGTATGGTTATAACAGTGTTGTTGGTAAATGGATTGTGGGTGTCAAGTGGTGGGATCCAAGTGTTGGATCGTGTTTTGAGGTAAGGATTGGTTGAGTCGTGTGTATGTCACCTAGAGTTAGGTTGGATTCATATTTATGATCGGTTTCTGTAATTATGTATGGAGGATTGATTAGGTTGAATAGAATAATTTAAATCAATCTAATGGATCGGATATGAAATTCGATGTAGGATTTGAATCGATCATTTGTTGTGAGATGGATACTATTTGTATATGATGTGTATTAATCATGGTGAGATTAATTGCAAGGATATGTTCTTGGATTGAGAAGTTAATCACAATTTGTGACCTACAGATTGAGGGTATACTTGGAGATACATAGTAGTACTTAGCGTTATCGTGTATTTGGATTTGATGGATTTATTTTGGATTAATTGGTTATGGAAGGAATCGATTATGTATTCGATTTGTCGGTGAATGGTATTTTGTGCTTAATAATAGTTATGTGTTATGCGAGTTTTTGATCCTGGCGGGATCACGATCGTGACGATCTGGTTCTCTTGGATATTTGGCGGGTATTTTGACTTAACTTTTAGATTAAGTCGGGTTGATATGCTAGTTAGGATAGCTTACAATAACTTTTTCATGTTTATATGCAGTATGCTTTTGGTGCCTACTAGATACATTGTGCTTCGTTCAGTTACGTATTGCTCTGTTTGACTTGAATCATGTTATTTGGATTATGGATATGTACATATTGATTGTAATATTATTGGATATATTTTGAGTAGGATTTACATGCTTTAGTATCATACATTTTGCATGATTGCATCTTTCTGGATAGTTCCATTATTGTTGAGCATGACCATTACATATTTGTGTTACCACTCATGGGTTAGTGGTGTACAGAGTGTTGTCTGTTTATCGGCTCATTTAATTATCATGGGTAGTGATGAAACGTGTAGCCAGCGAGGATCCCTCTGCCCTAATCAGGAGATGAGCTTGGCTCCCATATGTTTGAGAGGATAGGTGTACTCAGGACATCCTTTCGGTCACTCGAGGCTTGATGGCAGTCGATTATAGAGCTCTAACTTCACCATTGCGTGTGTATTTAGCGTCGAGTGACCATGTCGTGCATGCATTTTAAGATTGCATTTTGTATTGTGTTTCTATTATTGTATTGATGCCTTGGATGTAATGATTGTCATGCATCTGAGGATACATGTTTATATATAGTTAGGACTCTATTACTTCTAGTGACCAGCTCCTATATCGAGTAGATTATAAATCTGATCATTTGTATTTCTTGCTTGCATACCCTATTTATTTGAGGCTATCTTGGCATGATATTTTTAGCTATACCTTACTTTGCATATCTACTATACATGAGTTCTTTGAACTCACCGTTGATTATATCTATTTCAGGATGAAGTTGTCAGAAGAGTCCAGCTGCCAAACCCCCTCGTCGTGAAAGTTTTGATTGGTTATTTGTTTCTATGGTTTGGATATTTTGGTTAGAGGACATGTTTGATATTGGAGTTCGATATTTGTATTTGTGGATCTTTGGTGTCCTTAGGGACTTTATTCGGAGTTTTGTTCTGGATGGATTTCAGTTGAGTATTCCTGCCCAGATGGCAGAAGGGGTAGGTTTAGATGTGATAGATTGTTTATTTATTTACTTTGATTGTTGGCCTGAGGCCTGATTTATTATCTGCGTGGGTGTTTGGATTCCGGTCGTGTTGACCGATGTATAGTGGCCGTGTAGGCCTTGTATGTAAATTTGGGATTGTCACCGTCTGAGAGATCTTTGTCAGTTTTAAATGCAGAGTCTCCTTCGGGGCGTGACATAGGTTGTTTTCCTCATTGATCAAGCATTAGGTGACACAAACCCAACCCAATCTAGGATTCAGACTAACCACCCTATCGATCAAGTGATAGGAGATCCTAATCTAGGAGTTCGAACTAGAGCATCCTATAGGAAACTTAGTCAAATTTCCTTAATTTCAAAGATAGAATCCAAATCAATTGAACAAGCTCTTCTTGATCCCGATTGGATTATTGCAATGCAAGAAGAGCTAGCTCAATTTACTAGGAATGAAGTGTGGGAATTAGTACCACCACCTAAAGACAAAACGGTAGTTAGAAACAAGGCTAGGTTAGTCGCCAAAGGGTTTAGTCAAGTCGAAGGCTTAGATTACGACGAAACCTATGCCCCAGTAGCTAGACTCGAATCCATTCGAATGTTGCTAGCTTATGCATCGAGGATTTAAGGTATTTCAAATGGATGTTAAGTCGGCATTCTTAAATGGATACATTAAAGAAGAAGTTTATGTTAGCCTGACCCGGATTGAAAATCTAGATAAACCCGACCATGTTCTAAAACTTAAGAAAGCTCTCTATGGACTTAAACAAGCTCCTCGAGCTTGGTACGAGAGACTTTCAATCCATCTTAAGTCAAAAGGGTTTAACCAAGGCTTAGTTGACCCAACTCTCTTCGTAAAAACTTTAGGTAAAGAAATATTCATAGCTCAAATTTACATAGACGATATAATTTTTGGAACCTCTAACTCAGCCTTACTAAACGAGTTCGTTTCACTCATGGAAAGTGAGTTCGAAATGAACTTGGTAGTTAAGTTTCTTTAGGTCTACAAATTAAACAAACTAAGGATGGTATATACCTATATCAACAAAAATACACTAAGGAGTTAATTAAAAGATTTGGAATGCAAGACGCTAAGAAAATAAACACCCCAATGGCGATTAATGTTAACATAGGAGAAGACCTAGAAAGTAAGTCCATTGACTTAAAAGTACTATAGGGAGCGATAGAAGTCTCCTATACTTAGCTATTGAGTCGACGACATCCTATTCGATAAGTATGTGCGGAGTTTCAAAGCACATGCTAAGGAGTCTCACCTAACCTAGTTAAGCTTTATCTCAGATATCTTAAGGGTACACTTAACGCTGGTATTTGGTACCCTAGATCTACGGAGTTCGAACTAATCGGCTACCCGATTCGGATTATGCCGTAGTAAACTCGATAGAAAGAGCACGAGTGGTTGTTGTCAACTACTCTACCAAGTCTAGTGAGTTGGTGCGAGGGAAGCAACATTGTGTTGCCTTATCTACCACCGAAGTCGAATACGTTGTGATGGGTGAGTGTGTAACTCAGCTTCTTTGGATGAAGCACACTCTCCGAGACTTTAGGTTGGACTTCACCAAAACTAAAATTTTTGTAGACAACATAAGTTCGATAAATCTAACTAAGAACCCTATATGCCATTCAAGGACAAAGCATATAGAGGTAAAACACCATTTCATTCGAGAACATGTAGCCAACGGCTCCATACAACTCGAATATGTTGACTCGAAGTCTAACCTAGCAGACATATTTACTAAACCACTACCCGAAGCCGAATTTAGTCTCTTGAGACGAAGATTAGGCATGTGCGTAATAGAATAGGAACTTGCAAATTATATTTTCTTACTACTATTTCTTACTTTTTTTTCATGGAACTAGTATAGGACATACCTTAGATATCATGAACCTATAGATTTAAGGAGTCAATACATCTCACAACACATAGGACTAATGTGTTTGTGTACTTAGCCACGTAGATGGGCGTGAGATGTTAGGACCTTACTCCTGGTTCCAGATGTAGAGCTAGTGCATCGCTATGAACCACGGAGTATAATCATACCGACTCTGACCAGGACTGGTTGATCCTTCATATCAATCAAGCCAAATATGAGTCGAACATTTTATAGATGAACTTATTTTCAGTATATTATTTTTAAAAATAAAAATGTGGAACATGCTTGGACTTTAAATTTAACATTTATTTTGTTTTCCACACACCCCTTACTCTTTTCGATATACGGCAAAAGGGGGAGAAAAAGGAGAAAAAGGACAAAAGTTAAGGGGTCAAAAAAAAATTTTTGATAACTTAACTCTTACTTCATAATTAAACCAAAAGTTAACTTTAAGTTTTGAAAACTTATTTAACTTTTAACAAAAGGCCAAGGTTAAGAAATCATTTGGTTTCTTAACTTAAAACTTATTTTAAACACTATGGCCAATATTAAGTAATTTCGGTTACTTAATTCTTTTTCTTAGTAGCAAATATCAAGGGGGAGAGTTAAAACCCTTTCTCAAGTACTCACCCTCGGTCAAGGGGGAGCACTTGAAAAAGAATTTTTATATACTCCTACTCATTCATGCAAAATCTCATACTTATTTTTGTCTTAACTTTGTATGTGGGTTTTCCATAAATCAAAAAGGGGGAGATTGTTGGTGCAGTGGGCACCTAAGTCGAACCTAAGTTTTGATTATAGCAAACGATATAAAGTTAAGCTTATATTGTTATCTCACGAGCTAAATCAAGTGTGCAGAAAAGTCTCAATGCTGGAGCTGAAGGCTAGCGACACCCGGAGGAAGTCGCGGTGGTCGGGCGACACTCGAGTTACTTCGGAGGGAGCCGAAGGAATCGAGTGGAAGGCCGGAAGCAAAAGCGACACGTAAGTATTGAGGTAAGCTCGTGTGTGCGATCGTAAGTGAGGTCGTATCCTCTTTACGGGGATGATCTTAGGCGACGATCCGACCCAAGACTTCCCATGGAAGGTCTATGTTGAGATCGGACGGCAAGTGGCCGTCGAATACACTTATATTTTGAGCTAACTCTTTATTGTAGTCAAAAATCCTGGCCATCAGTTCAACCGGCCAGTTCAACCGGCGCCAGTTCAACCGGCCAGTTCAACCGGTGGTCAAAAATCAGCCTCGAGGAGTCAAGCTTTATCACCATTTTTCAAGGAGTTTTGTGCCCATTTGTGATTGGTTGAAGACCCATTCGTTGAGGGGCTTAAAGGCTATAAAAGGAGGGCCAAACCTAGGGTTTCATCCTCAATTCTAAGTGCTCAAAAGCCTCCGTTACGCTGCAACTCTCCGACGACTCTACAACAACGAAGTGCTGCCAACAACCTTAGCTTAAAGTTTCTTTTGTTTAGTTGTTGGTATAATCTTAATTTGTTATTGCTTTCAAGGGTTTCTTTTGTGCCCATTTGTGATTGGTTGAAGACCCATTCGTTGAGGAGCTTAAAGGCTATAAAAGGAGGGCCAAACCTAGGGTTTAATCCTCAATTCTAAGTGCTCAAAAGCCTCCGTTACGCTGCAACACTCTGACGACACTACAACAACGAAGTGCTGCCAACAACCCTAGCTTAAAGTTTCTTTTGTTTAGTTGTTGGTATAATCTTAATTTGTTATTGCTTTCTATATTGCAATTCTTTTTAATCGAGGCTTTTCATTGCATTTTACTTTAATAGAAGAGAGGGTTTGTCTCTCTATCTTTTTGCTTCGAAGGCTTTTGTAATCGTAAAACTCCTACCTCCAACGAGGAGGAGTGTTTTAGTGAATTGCCCTCCGTACACGGTCTAGGACCGTTAGGGCCTTGGAGTAGTAGCCGAAGGCTACGAACCAAGTAAAAAAACTATTTGTCTCATTTAGTTTTTATTTACATTTCCGCTGCGTTTAATTGTCTGTCGAACGATTTAAAAGAAAAGTTTTTATCGCTATTCACCCCCCCCCTCTAGCGATCCGCTTCGATCCAACAATTGGTATCAGAGCTGGGGGTTTAGTCAAGTCGAAGGCTTAGATTACGACGAAACCTATGCCCCAGTAGCTAGACTCGAATCCATTCGAATGTTGCTAGCTTATGTCGCACATCGAGGATTTAAGCTGTTTCAAATGGATGTTAAGTCGGCATTCTTAAATGGATACATTAAAGAAGAAGTTTATGTTAGCCAACCCCCCGGATTCGACAATCTAGATAAACCCGACCATGTTCTAAAACTTAAGAAAGCTCTCTATGGACTTAAACAAGCTCCTCGAGCTTGGTACGAGAGACTTTCAATCCATCTTAAGTCAAAAGGGTTTAACCAAGGCTTAGTTGACCCAACTCTCTTCGTAAAAACCTTAGGTAAAGAAATATTCATAGCTCAAATTTACGTAGACGATATAATTTTTGGAACCTCTAACTCAGCCTTACTAAACGAGTTCGTTTCACTCATGGAAAGTGAGTTTGAAATGAACTTGGTAGGCGAGTTAAGTTTCTTTTTAGGTCTACAAATTAAACAAACTAAGGATGGTATATACCTATATCAACAAAAATACACTAAGGAGTTAATTAAAAGATTTGGAATGCAAGACGCTAAGATAATAAACACTCCAATGGCGATTAATGTTAACATAGGAGAAGACCTAGAAAGTAAGTCCATTGACTTAAAGTACTATAGGAGCGCGATAGGAAGTCTCCTATACTTAGCTAGTGAAGAGCTCCTATTCACGAGAAGTATGTGCGAGTTTCAAACACATGCTAAGGAGTCTCACCTAACCTAGTTAAGTGTATCCTTAGATATCTTAAGGGTACACTTAATGTTGGTATTTAGTACCCTAGATCTACGGAGTTGAACTAATCGGCTACTCGATTCGGATTATGCGGTAGTAAACTCGATAGAAAGAGCACGAGTGGTTGTTGTCAACTACTCGGCTCAAGTCTAGTGAGTTGGTGCAGTAGGAAGCAACATTGTGTTGCCTTATCTACCACCGAAGCCGAATATGTTGTGATGGGTGAGTGTGTAACTCAGCTTCTTTGGATGAAGCACACTCTCCGAGACTTTAGGTTGGACTTCACCAAAACTAAAATTTTTGTAGACAACATAAGTTCAATAAATCTAACTAAGAACCCTATATGTCATTCAAGGACAAAGCATATAGAGGTAAAACACAATTTCATTCGAGAACATGTAGCCAACGGCTCCATACAACTCGAATATGTTGACTCGAAGTCTAACCTAGCAGACATATTTACTAAACCACTACCCGAAGCTGAATTTAGTCTCTTGAGACGAAGATTAGGCATGTGCGTAATAGAATAGGAACTTGCAAATTATATTTTCTTACTACTATTTCTTACTTTTTTTTCATGGAACTAGCATAGGACATACCTTAGATATCATGCACTTATAGATTTAAGGAGCCAATACATCTCACAACACATAGGACTAATGTGTTTGTATACTTAGCCACGTAGATGGGCGTGAGATGTTAGGACCTTACTCCTGGTTCCAGATGTAGAGCTAGTGCATCGCTATGAACCATGGAGTATAATCATACCGACTCTGACCAAGACTGGTTGATCCTTCATATCAATCAAGCCAAATATGAGTCGAACATTTTATAGATGAACTTATTTTCAGTATATTATTTTTAAAAATAAAAATGTGGAACATGCTTGGACTTTAAATTTAACATTTATTTTGTTTTCCACACACCCCTTACTCTTTTCGATATACGGCAAAAGGGGGAGAAAAAGGACAAAAGTTAAGGGGTCAAAAAAAAATTTTTGATAACTTAACTCTTACTTCATAATTAAACCAAAAGTTAACTTTAAGTTTTGAAAACTTATTTAACTTTTAACAAAAGGCCAAGGTTAAGAAATCATTTGGTTTCCTAACTTAAAACTTATTTTAAACACTATGGCCAATATTAAGTAATTTCGGTTACTTAATTCTTTTTCTTAGTAGCAAATATCAAGGGGGAGAGTTAAAACCCTTTCTCAAGTACTCACCCTCGGTCAAGGGGGAGGATTCCTCAAGAGCACTTGAAAAGAATTTTTATATACTCCTACTCATTCATGCATAATCTCATACTTATTTTTGTCTTAACTTTGTATGTGGGTTTGCCATAAATCAAAAAGGGGGAGATTGTTGGTGCAGTGGGCACCTAAGTCGAACCTAAGTTTTGATTATAGCAAACGATATAAAGTTAAGCTTATATTGTTATCTCATGAGCTAAATCAAGTGTGCAGAAAAGTCTCAATGCTGGAGCTGAAGGCTAGCGACACCCGGAGGAAGCCGCGGTGGTCGGGCGACACTCGAGTTACTTCGGAGGAGCGAAGGAATCGAGTGGAAGGCGGAAGCAAAGCGACACGTAAGTATCGAGGTAAGCTCGTGTGTGCGAGCGTAAGTGAGGTCGTATCCTCTTTACGGGGATGATCTTAGGCGACGATCCGACCCAAGACTTCCCATGGAAGGTCTATGTTGAGATCGGACATCAAGTGGCCGTCGAATCCACTTATATTTTGAGCTAACTCTTTATTGTAGTCAAAAATCCTGGCCATCGATTCAACGCCAGGCATTCAGCGCCTTGATTCAACCGGTGGTCAAAAATCAGCCTCGAGGAGTCAAGCTTTATCACCATTTTTCAAGGAGTTTTGTGCCCATTTGTGATTGGTTGAAGACCCATTCGTTGAGGGGCTCAAAGGCTATAAAAGGAGGGCCAAACCTAGGGTTTCATCCTCAATTCTAAGTGCTCAAAAGCCTCCGTTACGCTGCAACTCTCCGACGACTCTACAACAACGAAGTGCTGCCAACAACCCTAGCTTAAAGTTTCTTTTGTTTAGTTGTTGGTATAATCTTAATTTGTTATTGCTTTCAAGGGTTTCTTTTGTGCCCATTTGTGATTGGTTGAAGACTCATTCGTTGAGGGGCTTAAAGGCTATTAAAGGAGGGCCAAACCTAGGGTTTAATCCTCAATTCTAAGTGCTCAAAAGCCTCCGTTACACTGCAACTCTCCGACGACTCTACAACAACGAAGTGCTGCCAACAACCCTAGCTTAAAGTTTCTTTTGTTTAGTTGTTGGTATAATCTTAATTTGTTATTGCTTTCTATATTGCAATTCTTTTTAATCGAGGCTTTTCGTTGCATTTTACTTTAATAGAAGAGAGGGTTTGTCTCTCTATCTTTTTGCTTCGAAGGCTTTTGTAATCGTAAAACTCCTACCTCCAACGAGGAGGAGTGTTTTAGTGAATTGCCCTCCGTACACGGTCTAGGACCGTTAGGGCCTTGGAGTAGTAGCCGAAGGCTACGAACCAAGTAAAAAAACTATTTGTCTCATTTAGTTTTTATTTACATTTCCGCTGCGTTTAATTGTCTGTCGAATGATTTAAAAGAAAAGTTTTTATCTCTATTCACCCCCCCCTCTAGCGATCCGCTTCGATCCAACAATTGGTATCATAGCCGGGGGTTTAGTCAAGTCGAAGGCTTAGATTACGACGAAACCTATGCCCCAGTAGCTAGACTCGAATCCATTCGAATGTTGCTAGCTTATGCCGCACATCGAGGATTTAAGCTGTTTCAAATGGATGTTAAGTCGGCATTCTTAAATGGATACATTAAAGAAGAAGTTTATGTTAGCCAACCCCCCAGATTCGAAAATCTAGATAAACCCGACCATGTTCTAAAACTTAAGAAAGCTCTCTATGGACTTAAACAAGCTCCTCGAGCTTGGTACGAGAGACTTTCAATCCATCTTAAGTCAAAAGGGTTTAACCAAGGCTTAGTTGACCCAACTCTCTTCGTAAAAACCTTAGGTAAAGAAATATTCATAGCTCAAATTTACGTAGACGATATAATTTTTGGAACCTCTAACTCAGCCTTACTAAACGAGTTCGTTTCACTCATGGAAAGTGAGTTTGAAATGAACTTGGTAGGCGAGTTAAGTTTCTTTTTAGGTCTACAAATTAAACAAACTAAGGATGGTATATACCTATATCAACAAAAATACACTAAGGAGTTAATTAAAAGATTTGGAATGCAAGACGCTAAGATAATAAACACCCCAATGGCGATTAATGTTAACATAGGAGAAGACCTAGAAAGTAAGTCCATTGACTTAAAGTACTATAGGAGCGCGATAGGAAGTCTCCTATACTTAACTGCGAGTCGACCCGACATCCTATTCGCAGTAAGTATGTGCGCCAGGTTTCAAACCTGTGCTAAGGAGTCTCACCTAACCCTAGTTAAGCGTATCCTTAGATATCTTAAGGGTACACTTAACGTTGGTATTTGGTACCCTAGATCTACGGAGTTCGAACTAATCGGCTACTCCGATTCGGATTATGCCGGTAGTAAACTCGATAGAAAGCACGAGTGGTTGTTGTCAACTACTCGGCTCAAGTCTAGTGAGTTGGTGCAGTAGGAAGCAACATTGTGTTGCGTTATCTACCACCGAAGTCGAATATGTTGTGATGGGTGAGTGTGTAACTCAGCTTCTTTGGATGAAGCACACTCTCCGAGACTTTAGGTTGGACTTCACCAAAACTAAAATTTTTGTAGACAACATAAGTTCGATAAATCTAACTAAGAACCCTATATGCCATTCAAGGACAAAGCATATAGAGGTAAAACACCATTTCATTCGAGAACATGTAGCCAACGGCTCCATACAACTCGAATATGTTGACTCGAAGTCTAACCTAGCAGACATATTTACTAAACCACTACCCGAAGCCGAATTTAGTCTCTTGAGACGAAGATTAGGCATGTGCGTAATAGAATAGGAACTTGCAAATTATATTTTCTTACTACTATTTCTTACTTTTTTTTCATGGAACTAGCATAGGACATACCTTAGATATCATGCACCTATAGATTTAAGGAGCCAATACATCTCACAACACATAGGACTAATGTGTTTGTATACTTAGCCACGTAGATGGGCGTGAGATGTTAGGACCTTACTCCTGGTTCCAGATGTAGAGCTAGTGCATCGCTATGAACCACGGAGTATAATCATACCGACTCTGACCAGGACTGGTTGATCCTTCATATCAATCAAGCCAAATATGAGTCGAACATTTTATAGATGAACTTATTTTCAGTATATTATTTTAAAAAATAAAAATGTGGAACATGCTTGGACTTTAAATTTAACATTTATTTTGTTTTCTACACACCCCTTACTCTTTTCGATATACGGCAAAAGGGGGAGAAAAAGGACAAAAGTTAAGGGGTCAAAAAAAATTTTTTGATAACTTAACTCTTACTTCATAATTAAACCAAAATTTAACTTTAAGTTTTGAAAACTTATTTAACTTTTAACAAAAGGCCAAGGTTAAGAAATCATTTGGTTTCCTAACTTAAAACTTATTTTAAACACTATGGCCAATATTAAGTAATTTCGGTTACATAATTCTTTTTCTTAGTAGCAAATATCAAGGGGGAGAGTTAAAACCCTTTCTCAAGTACTCACCCTCGGTCAAGGGAGGATTCCTCAAGGGGAGCACTTGAAAAGAATTTTTATATACTCCTACTCATTCATTCATAATCTCATACTTATTTTTGTCTTAACTTTGTATGTGGGTTTGCCATAAATCAAAAGGAGAGATTGTTGGTGCGGTGGGCACCTAAGTGAACCTAAGTTTTGATTATAGCAAGCGATATAAAGTTAAGCTTATATTGTTATCTCACGAGCTAAATCAAGTGTGCGAAAAGTCTCAACGCGAGTCATGAAGGCTAGCGACACCGAGGAAGCGCGGTGGTCGGGGCGACACTCGAGTTACTCGGAGGGAGCCGAAGGAATCGAGTGGAAGGCGAAGCAAAGCGACACATAAGTATCGAGGTAAGCTCGTGTGTGCGAGCGTAAGTGAGGTCGTATCCTCTTTACGGGGATGATCTTAGGCGACGATCCGACCCAAGACTTCCCATGGAAGGTCTATGTTGAGATCGGACGGCAAGTGGTCGTCGAATCCACTTATATTTTGAGCTAACTCTTTATTGTAGTCAAAAATCCTGGCCATCGGTTCAAGCGGCAGTTCAGCTTGATTCAGCCGGTGGTCAAAAATCGACCTCGAGGAGTCAAGCTTTATCACCATTTTTCAAGGAGTTTTGTGCCCATTTGTGATTGGTTGAAGACCCATTCGTTGAGGGCTTAAAGGCTATAAAGGAGGGCCAAACCTAGGGTTTCATCCTCAATTCTAACTGCAACTCTCCGACGACTCTACAACAACGAAGTGCTGCCAACAACCCTAGCTTAAAGTTTCTTTTGTTTAGTTGTTGGTATAATCTTAATTTGTTATTGCTTTCAAGGGTTTCTTTTGTGCCCATTTGTGATTGGTTGAAGACCCATTCGTTGAGGGGCTTAAAGGCTATAAAAGGAGGGCCAAACCTAGGGTTTAATCCTCAATTCTAAGTGCTCAAAAGCCTCCGTTACGCTGCAACTCTCCGACGACTCTACAACAACGAAGTGCTGCCAACAACCCTAGCTTAAAGTTTCTTTTGTTTAGTTGTTGGTATAATCTTAATTTGTTATTGCTTTCTATATTGCAATTCTTTTTAATCGAGGCTTTTCGTTGCATTTTACTTTAATAGAAGAGAGGGTTTGTCTCTCTATCTTTTTGCTTCGAAGGCTTTTGTAATCGTAAAACTCCTACCTCCAACGAGGAGGAGTGTTTTAGTGAATTGCCCTCCGTACACGGTCTAGGACCGTTAGGGCCTTGGAGTAGTAGCCGAAGGCTACGAACCAAGTAAAAAAACTATTTGTCTCATTTAGTTTTTATTTACATTTCCGCTGCGTTTAATTGTCTGTCGAACGATTTAAAAGAAAAGTTTTTATCGCTATTCACCCCCCCCCCCTCTAGCGATCCGCTTCGATCCAACAATTGGTATCATAGCCGGGGGTTTAGTCAAGTCGAAGGCTTAGATTACGACGAAACCTATGCCCCAGTAGCTAGACTCGAATCCATTCGAATGTTGCTAGCTTATGCCGCACATCGAGGATTTAAGCTGTTTCAAATGGATGTTAAGTCGGCATTCTTAAATGGATACATTAAAGAAGAAGTTTATGTTAGCCAACCCCCCGGATTCGAAAATCTAGATAAACCCGACCATGTTCTAAAACTTAAGAAAGCTCTCTATGGACTTAAACAAGCTCCTCGAGCTTGGTACGAGAGACTTTCAATCCATCTTAAGTCAAAAGGGTTTAACCAAGGCTTAGTTGACCCAACTCTCTTCGTAAAAACTCTAGGTAAAGAAATATTCATAGCTCAAATTTACATAGACGATATAATTTTTGGAACCTCTAACTCAGCCTTACTAAACGAGTTCGTTTCACTCATGGAAAGTGAGTTTGAAATGAACTTGGTAGGCGAGTTAAGTTTCTTTTTAGGTCTACAAATTAAACAAACTAAGGATGGTATATACCTATATCAACAAAAATACACTAAGGAGTTAATTAAAAGATTTGGAATGCAAGACGCTAAGAAAATAAACACCCCAATGGCGATTAATGTTAACATAGGAGAAGACCTAGAAAGTAAGTCCATTGACTTAAAGTACTATAGGAGCGCGATAGGAAGTCTCCTATACTTAACTGCGAGTCGACCCGACATCCTATTCGCAGTAAGTATGTGCGCCAGGTTTCAAACCTGTGCTAAGGAGTCTCACCTAACCCTAGTTAAGCGTATCCTTAGATGTCTTAAGGGTACACTTAACGTTGGTATTTGGTACCCTAGATCTACGGAGTTCGAACTAATCGGCTACTCCGATTCGGATTATGCCGGTAGTAAACTCGATAGAAAGAGCACGAGTGGTTGTTGTCAACTACTCGGCTCAAGTCTAGTGAGTTGGTGCAGTAGGAAGCAACATTGTGTTGCGTTATCTACCACCGAAGTCGAATATGTTGTGATGGGTGAGTGTGTAACTCAACTTCTTTGGATGAAGCACACTCTCCGAGACTTTAGGTTGGACTTCACCAAAACTAAAATTTTTGTAGACAACATAAGTTCGATAAATCTAACTAAGAACCCTATATGCCATTCAAGGACAAAGCATATAGAGGTAAAACACCATTTCATTCGAGAACATGTAGCCAACGGCTCCATACAACTCGAATATGTTGACTCGAAGTCTAACCTAGCAGACATATTTACTAAACCACTACCCGAAGATGAATTTAGTCTCTTGAGACGAAGATTAGGCATGTGCGTAATAGAATAGGAACTTGCAAATTATATTTTCTTACTACTATTTCTTACTTTTTTTTCATGGAACTAGCATAGGACATACCTTAGGTATCATGCACTTATAGATTTAAGGAGCCAATACATCTCACAACACATAGGACTAATGTGTTTGTGTACTCAGCCACGTAGATGGGCTTGAGATGTTAGGACCTTACTCCTGGTTCCAGATGTAGAGCTAGTGCATCGCTATGAACCACGGAGTATAATCATACCGACTCTGACCAGGACTGGTTGATCCTTCATATCAATCAAGCCAAATATGAGTCAAACATTTTATAGATGAACTTATTTTCAGTATATTATTTTTAAAAATAAAAATGTGGAACATGCTTAGACTTTAAATTTAACATTTATTTTGTTTTCCACACACCCCTTACTCTTTTCGATATACGGCAAAAGGGGGAGAAAAAGGAGAAAAAGGACAAAAGTTAAGGGGTCAAAAAAAAATTTTTGATAACTTAACTCTTACTTCATAATTAAACCAAAAGTTAACTTTAAGTTTTGAAAACTTATTTAACTTTTAACAAAAGGCCAAGGTTAAGAAATCATTTGGTTTCCTAACTTAAAACTTATTTTAAACACTATGGCCAATATTAAGTAATTTCGGTTACTTAATTCTTTTTCTTAGTAGCACATATCAAGGGGGAGAGTTAAAACCCTTTCTCAAGTACTCACCCTTGGTCAAGGGGGAGGATTCCTCAAGGAGCACTTGAAAAGAATTTTTATATACTCCTACTCATTCATGCATAATCTCATACTTATTTTTGTCTTAACTTTGTATGTGGGTTTGCCATAAATCAAAGGGAGATTGTTGGTGCGTGGGCACCAAGTCGAACCTAAGTTTTGATTATAAGCGATATAAAGTTAAGCTTATATTGTTATCTCACGAGCTAAATCAAGTGTGCGAGAAAAGTCTCAATCTTTGGGTGAAGGCTAGCGACACCGGAGGAAGCGCGGTGGTTGGCGACACTCGAGTTACTTCGGAGGGAGCCGAAGGAATCGAGTGGAAGGCCGGAAGCAAAAGCAACACATAAGTATCGAGGTAAGCTCGTGTGTGCGAGCGTAAGTGAGGTCGTATCCTCTTTACGGGGATGATCTTAGGCGACGATCCGACCCAAGACTTCCCATGGAAGGTCTATGTTGAGATCGGACGGCAAGTGGCCGTCGAGTCCACTTATATTTTGAGCTAACTCTTTATTGTAGTCAAAAATCCTGGCCATCAGTTCAACCGGCCAGTTCAACCGGTGGTCAAAAATCAGCCTCGAGGAGTCAAGCTTTATCACCATTTTTCAAGGAGTTTTGTGCCCATTTGTGATTGGTTGAAGACCCATTCGTTGAGGGGCTTAAAGGCTATAAAAGGAGGGTCAAACCTAGGGTTTCATCCTCAATTCTAAGTGCTCAAAATATAAGTGGATTCGACGGCTACTTGCCGTCCGATCTCAACATAGACCTTCCATGGGAAGTCTTGGGTCGGATCGTCGCCTAAGATCATCCCCGTAAAGAGGATACGACCTCACTTACGCTCGCACACACGAGCTTACCTCGATACTTACGTGTCGCTTTTGCTTTCGGCCTTCCACTCGATTCCTTCGGCTCCCTCCGAAGTAACTCGAGTGTCGCCCGACCACCGCGGCCTCCTCCGGGTGTCGCTAGCCTTCAGCTCCAGCATTGAGACTTTTCTGCACACTTGATTTAGCTCGTGAGATAACAATATAAGCTTAACTTTATATCGTTTGCTATAATCAAAACTTAGGTTCGACTTAGGTGCCCACTGCACCAACACTCACCACCACGATCAGATCGTAGGGTCTTGATACTTTTACCTTGACGGTTCTCCACATCAGCCTTGAATTCTTTGAACCTGTCAAAGCATTCAGACTTGCGGCGCATCAAGTAAATGCATCCATATCTTGAATAATCGTCTATAAAAGAGATGAAATATTCAAAACTACCTCTAGCCTGGATAGACATAGGACCGCACAAATCAGTATGAACCAATTCTGACACATCTTTGGCTCTATACCCCTTGGCCTTGAAAGGCCTCTTGGTCATTTTACCTTCCAAGCAAGATTCGCAGGTTGGGAGATCCTCCACCACTAATGAACCCAAAGGTCCATCAGCTATCAACCTTTGAATTCTACTCAGGTTAATATGACCAAGCCTTAGATGCCAAAGATATGTCTGGTTCATCTTCGAAGGTTCTTTTCTCTTATTGGAATTAGAAGATGAGTTATTTACTTCTATATGCATCGTGGGAGCTTTTGGTTCAAGAGTATACAAATTGCCAACCAATGTACCTGAACAGATAATCTCTCTATTTCTTTTTATAACAACTCTGTCATTAAAAGAAACAGAATATCCATCCATAAACAATTTAGAAACCGAAATCAAATTCTTTCTAAATGTAGGTACATAAAGACAATTTCTCAAAACAAAACTTTATTTCTATCAAAGCGATAAATGAGCGTCTCCCCGCTATAGCCGCCACCTTTGTAGCATTGCCCATGTAGACGGTAATTTCTCCTTGACTAGTCGTCGGGTTTCTGGAACCCAGAAGAATTGTAGACATGATCAGTGGCTCCCGTATCTACACACCAGGTACCGGTAGATAACACCACTAAACATGTTTCAACGACCAAGCCAAAAGATATACCTTTGTTCTGCTTTAGGTTGGGGAAGTCTTTCTTCCCATGCCCAGTCTGCTTACAAGTGAAGCACTTGCCTTTCGGCTTCTTCACTCCTCTCTGAGGTCCACCCGCCACTTTTGCTCCACCTTGTTTCTTCTTCTTCTTGCCTTTCGGCTTAGAAGTAGAAACCTTCTGAGCAACCATGGCTTCCTGCCTTGCATCCCGATTCTGGTATCCGAAAAGTTCCTTTTCCCCAGAATCATCCGCAGGCCTAGGAGGACACTCATCGACAGTTAAGACACTATCCAAATTTCTTTTCCGATCAATATTATTTGGGTACAGTAAGTTTATTTCTTTTAATATCACAGCAAGTGGGTTGAAAGCCATTTGAAAATCCTAAGAATCACAATGATCAAAATATTAGATTTCAAATATTATTGATTCCTCAAAACAATAAAATTCCGAAATCAACCAACACCTCAAAACACCGAGAATATCGCATGCCACGCTAGTGTGGACGTATACGAATTCTACATTTGCAAGAGGAGGTTTTACCCATTAATTTTATTATCTTGTCAACCTTACTTTTTGACAAATAAAATTAATAGTTGGTTCCTCTTTGGCCCTACAAATAAAAGCAGTGACTCCGATGGGGAGGATACTTTTATTTGCATCTAAGTGTGCACCATTACACGATACTAAGGGAATTATTTCGGATTATGTGCCTTACCGCTGTGGAAGTACACACGCTCCTAGATAATTTTCTATAACCATTATTTGACCTAGTGATCCGCAAACAAACCCATTCGCAAGGAGGAAGGCACTCAGAGCCGACACGCAAGTTTGTTGCATCACACATCAAATTGTAATGAAGGCCGCGGGAATTAATTAAAATATCCCTCTCCCACTTAGTAAATTGAAAATGAGGAATTTTCAAGCACACACAACATGCATATAAAACAAATCAGCAATAAATATGGAAAAAAACAGAATTTTTCCAACTATTATGGCTTTGTTCTCCAATATGCGTCCCGTCGTGTCGCCACCTCGTCCGCTCCACCTTTTCCCGTGCGCAAGTCACCAAAGAGATCCGAGCTGAGATAAACTATTTTAATTTACATCCATCGATCCTATACTCCACGAAGGAGTGTACAAACTATCTAGATCGAAAGTAAACTAAAATGATCGGCTAAACAATGTCGTATTTAATTACAAAAATTAAATACTAATCTAGCCTCATCAACCCCGAGGATTCAAATAATATACAATCACACACAAACAATCACATACACACATATAGCCATAATAGTCGGATCTTATGCCTGCAACCAAAAAAGTTAGCCTACGCATATCCTACTATTATCCGGCATACTCAATATATGATATGTGCATGAAAGTAACCGAATCCAAAACACACAAAATCGGAAACCGTGGCTCTGATACCAATTGTTGGGAATTGCTTCGGAGGCTCATCGGTTCCCATGTCCCCGGATTAAAATTTTCACTAATGAAAACTAATCCGGATGGGATGAGTTTCTTAAGCACAACCAATTTGTCGTCATGCTAATGACTTGAGCGATCGCTTGAACAAACTAGTTGTTCAAGCAACACAACTCTTCTAGTCGATTAGCCGCGGAAGAGACGACGGACGGATCGTCGGTTTTTGTGTTTATCTTCGGGGTCCATGATTATACAAATACATACAAATGTAAACTAGTATAATCAACACATACTAACATAAAGAACATAAGCTAGCATATCAATAAGAACATGCAAAGATCAATAATAAAAGTTGTAAAACTTTTTTACCTCTCGATCTTCTATCGTATGTCCTATCCTCCTCATGGACGTCGTGTGGGTGAAGATCCTCCACGAGTTGAAGCTTCCTAGATCACGTTCTTCCCTTCCTTGCTCGCTCCGAACAAAGAGAAGAACCAAACGAAAACTCCTTCTCCTATCTAGAACCGGCCACCAAGCCAAGGAACTTGATATAACCGCCGGCCAAGGAGTAGCTTCTTGAGCACCGGCCAACCTTGAAGAATAGTTGCCGCCGGCCACCAAGGAGAAAAGAAGAGGGCGCCGGCCAAGAGCTCCAAGGATAAAACCTACCCTTGTTTCCACCGGCCAAGGAGAAAAGGAAGAAGGGAAGAGCGCCGGCCAAGGTTGAAAGGAAGAAGAGGGATAGGCGCCGGCCACACCTTAGGAAGAAGAAGGGATCTTCTCCTCTTGTTGTCGCCTACTCCTAAATCCAAACCCTAGCCGCCCAACCAAAAGCTTCCTTAGGGTTTCTTGCCGCCCAAGCTTAGGTAGGTAAAACCCTAATCTCTCAAGGAAAACTAACAACCTTTTCATTAAGTTGTTGCCGCCCACCTTAGAGCCTTATTTATAGAGTTAGGCTTAGGCTTCCTTTCAATCTCCACCGACAGATCTAGGGTTTTCATCCCAACTGTCGGATCTAGGGTTTCATCCCAACCGTCGGATCTAGAGATTTAATCTCAACCGTCGGTTCTAGGAATTTAATCTCAACCGTCGGTTCTAGAGATTTAATCTCAACCATTGGATCTAGAGATTTAATCTCAACCGTCAGTTCTAGGGATTTAATCTCAACCGTCGGTTCTAGAGATTTAATCTCCACCGTCGGATCTAGAGATTTAATCTTAACCGTCGGTTCTAGAGTTTTGTTTTACATCCTTGGATCTAGAGCTTCATGAGGATTATATTAGGCTACGATAGGGACCATGAGAAGGAGTTGGATCTTGGTCACTCGATGGATCGGAACCACACAAACTTGATCCATCAATGATGTTCCATTTCACTAGAGGATCATCATTGAATTACCTCACCAACCCCCATAAATTAATATGGGCTCCATATATTATTTGTACATCCATCTCTCCGTGTTTAAGATATCGAATGTCCGTCAATTGATTGATTTACTGACCATCAATCAATTAACATCTAACTCCTCGAGTAGTACCACTCAACCTTATCATCATATTGACTAAGTCAACCTGCAGGGTTTACATGATAAACCTTATGAGCTCCTCAAGGGGACATCATCAACCTAATATATAGGACATGGTTTCCTCCTATAATCAACGGCACACCATGTAAATAATATCATTTCCCAACTTACCGGGCATATTGATTTAATCCATAGAAATCTCACCCTCTGGTAAATCAAAGAAATAAATACTAAGTACATTTGCCCGTTATTATATCGGGATTAAGAGCATGTACAATATAATATCCGAGGTCCGATTCAATTATGTAGTCAGCAATAAATTGAATCACCTCTATGTCGGTCCTGCTCAATACACCTAAGTGTACTAGTGTAACTCTATGTTCAAGACAAAACAATACCAAGCTACACTATAACCATGCCAATGATTTGTCCAAAACCATCTTGGTTGTGAGCCTCTACTTATATTCTACAAGGAACTGATAACATGATCTTCTGTGTCACACCAAGCATCATGTTATCTACAATGTAAAATATTAGACAATATGCACACATATAATAAATATAAAGTGAAAATAATGATCATGTGATTCTTATTTCAAAATAAAATGTTCATACAAAAAGAGCTAGGCTTTCAGTATATATTCCAACAATCTCCCACTTATACTAAAAGACTATGCTGTCATCACACTGTCATACATCTGATCCCCATGTCCTCCACATGTCTATCAAACGCTTTCGCTGGAAGGGCCTCAGTGAATGGATCCGCCAGGTTATCCTCTGATGCAATCTTGGCGACAGCTACTTCTCCTCGCTTTATGATTTCTCGTATCAGATGGTACTTGCGCTCTATGTGTTTACTCGCCTTATGGGCTCGTGGTTCCTTCGAGTTTGCAACTGCACCACTGTTATCACAATAAATTGTGATAGTTCTGGGCAAACCAGGAATCACATCCAAGTCCATCAAGAAGTTCCTGAGCCATCTGGCTTCCTTGGCGCCTCAGGTGCCACATACTCGGCTTCCATGGTAGAGTCCGCCACGCATTTACGCTGACACTCCTCCATACTATGGCTCCACCTCCAAAAGTAAACACAAACCCGAAGTAGACTTCATTTGTTGTCCCTATCGATTGGAAATCGAGAATCCGTGTAACCCAGGGGACTAATTGATCTGCCCAAAACCAAAGATATAATCCTCGCCCTTCCTTCAGTACTTCAATATATGCTTTACCGCACCCAATGTCCTGTCGGGATTACTCGATATATGCTAATCATGCCTACGCAGCGATATCCGGTCTCGTCATATAGCATAGCATACATGAGGCTTCCTACTGCCGAAGCATAAGGAACCGCCTTCATCTCCTCTATCTCCTTTGATGTTTTGGGACACATCTCTTTAGATAAAGGTACTCCATGCCTAAAAGGTAGAAAACCTTTCTTAGAGTTCTGCATGCTAAAACGAGCTAGGACCGTGTCTATGTATGAAGCTTGAGATAAGCACAATATCCTTTTCTTGCGATCCCTTATAACTTTGATCCCAAGGATGTGTCCCACTTCTCCCAAGTCCTTCATGTCAAACTGTTTGGACAACCATACCCTTACGTATATAATGCTTATGTCACAGCTATGCCACCTAAGAGAATTGAGCACCCCCTAGTTGTGCCTACGCCAGACTATGACAGTGCTCCTGCTCCTATTGGTTAGTTATGTAGTTTTAAGTATGTATATTTTATTTCCTATATATTTAACTTGTTAATTGTTAACATTCTTTGATTTATAGTTCATCCGACACGTAAAGAGACACGAGGCACACACTCCGATCGGCTCCGATGGCAAATTGAGGAACGGGGTAGATTACCCATTATCTTCCTTAAGAGCGATGGTCACCCTATCGGGACAAATGCAGCTGCTTTTATGACAGAGTTATGTTTGTCAATTAAGAAGTTCGCTCCCCTACAAGCTAAGAGATGGAACCATATCCCCGTGGATAATAAACAGATGATCTATGACCGATTATCAGTAAGTACGAGTATCTTGATATTTATATAATCAACCATTATTCGTTAATAAATTTCAATATTGGTATTTTTTTAGGCTGCTTTCGATATCAATTTTGCTGAGGAGGCAACGTCGGTAAGAAAGGAGACCGACTAATTAATGAGTGTAAGGTATAAAGACAATAGAAATAAGATGCACACTCATTATAAGAGTCTACTGCATCTCCCCCTCCTACCGAGCGCTGACATCATATGTCGATCGAGTATTGTGAGACACAGAAAGATTGAAACTATATGTGTGATTTGTTTGAATCAGAGAAATTTCAGGTAACTAAATCTATACAAATTAAAATAATTGTTCTATAACTCATGTTTTATGTTTTATCCTAAGAAATTTTTATATTGTAAACACGATCGACAACAAATGCCCAAAATCGAGCACAATCATTTACCCATCGAGGTGGCTCTAAATCATTCATCCAATACAGTTACGATGGTGTAAGTACAAATTAACTTTATAGTTACAGTATATTGTTTGATATTTTTAATATTAACACATTATAATATTTTTCAGACCGATCAGTTTCAGAGAAAAGATCAGATTACTGTCTTCAATACAACACACTGTAGCTTGTCAAAAAAATGGAGTGGGGAGAGAGCTGAGGTTGCATACGTAAGATATAATTGATAAAATTTAGTAAAGTTATTTTTAAATTTGCATAATTATTTGTAAATATATTAATAATATGTTTGTTATTCTTAGGGTGATATGGTGAGACTGCGAGATGAACACATCCAATCACAAGAAACCGGAGATGACATCGATGTTGTTCAGATTGCAGATCAGATTTTTGATCAAGTCCTCGGTGTTCACTCTGGATATATTAGAGGACTTGGAAGTGGGTCAAAACTAGTTAAGTCCACTTCTTCAGATGTCAACTCCTCCAAAACAACTAACGCAGCACTGCGTGAACAACTTCAATCCACCGAGCAAAGATTAGAAAACACTCAGGCTCAATTAGCTAACACCCAAGATGAGTTAGCAACAACGAGATCAAGACAAGATATGTTTGAAGCAATTCTGAATCGACTTGCACCTAGAGCATTATAATCATTGATGCATGAGTCATCTTCAGCTCCACCTCCTCCTCCATCTTAGAGTTTGTGAATATTTATATTTTGAGCTAGTGAATTTGAATGTGTTTACATCTTAATACTATGAATTTGTGAAATTGGATATTTTTGGACTTTAAATTTGATGTTATGTTGGTTGTTTTTAAATGCATATGTTGGTTTTTATTGTTTTATTTGTAGGTTGTTAAGTTAAATTGTGTGGATGATATTGTATTACAGGATTTCAAATACAAATAAAATGGATTTTGGAAATCTGTATTTTCAAGGTTAGTGACGATTTTTTTCGATTTCGTCGCTAACTGTCGATATACGGGATCAGGAGCCACTAGAGTTTGGCATATTAATCGAGTTGACAGTTGACGTGTTCGACTGTTGTAGGATGTTAGCGACGAAATTTATATATTTTGTCGCAAAAGTGTCTCCAGTCGAGGGTCTCCCGATTCTGTGGCTGGCCAAAATTAGATAGTCGACTGTTTTCCTGCATCAATCGAGTGATGCTAGCGACGAAATAAGTTATTTTCGTCGTTAATTTGACAGTCGAGGCGCTAGTCGAGTGTTTCCCGATTCTGTCGCGGGGCAAAAAATTAGACAGTTGACTGCTTTATTGCGTCACTCGACTGATAGTTAGCGATGAGTGTTGTATATTTCGTCGCTAATATCGGTGATTTTCCTCTTTCTATCATTCAAGATTTTGTGACAAAATATTTTTTGTTAGTGACGTTTTTTTCCGTCGTTAATATTAACGACAAAAATACTTTTAATTCGTCGCTAATATTTCTTTGAAACAAGCTTATTATGACGACTCTAGCGACGAAATTTGTTCATCGTAAAATTTATTTAGCGGTGAATTATTTGCATTAGCGACGAAAATAATTCGTCGATATTTTCCATTTTTCTTGTAGTATTTATTTTTTTAAAGGCTCCGAAAAAATCTAAGTTGGAGGTCGAGCTGGAGACGGAGCCGAGCAAGATGCAGAAGCCGGAGATCGAAGCTGGAGACGAAGGCAGAGTCGGAGGCCGAAGTTGGCGAACGAGAGGCGAGAGGCAAGAGGGAAATTGAGGGAAGGGCATCGGGTCAAGCACTTGACTGAGCCGGAGTAGGAGACGGAGGAATTGTCGGAGCGGAAGAATCGCCGGAAGCGAAAGAATCGCCGGAAGAGAGGAAGGAAGAGTCGTGCGGAAAATTTGGGGGAATCGACGGTGCGAGGGTTTTTTCCACGTATATTACCGACAAAATATTTATATTTGTCACTAATATTTATTATCTTGGCGACAAACTTTACATTTTCGTCGCTAATATTATGATTATTAGTGATGAAAAATACATATCGTCGCAAAAAATAGGCACCATCAGTCGATTGGTAGTATACACCAGTCGACTGCCCATAATTTGGCCGACCACAGTATGTTTTTTAGTCAATTGGTCAATCGACTGAATCTTTTGCAATGAATATTTATTCCTTTAGTCTCTAATCATCGGTCGATTCGAGGTATACACCAGTCGACTCCCCATAATTTGGTCAATCACATATGTTTTTCAGTCGATTGTCGGTATTAGCGACGAATTATAGTTATATCGTCACTAAATTTATATATATTAGCGACGACATATTAGTTTCACCGCTAATACTCATTTGGACTAAAGACTTGCGACGAATATTTTTAATTCGTCTCCAATATTTTTTATTTTTGCGACGAAAAATAACTATTTCATCGCAAATATAGAAGTATTCCAATAATCAATATTTTTAATACGTATATTTACGACGATCATAAAAATCGTCGATAATTCTTACTGTTAGCGACGAATTATTAATTCGTCGCTAATATTTCGTCGTTATTTTGTTGCTTATAGTGAGCTAGAGTACATCTTCGATGTTGGATATAACTTAGATGATGCGACAGCGGCGCTGAGCTTAGCTACTGAACCGCGAGTACTTTTTTAATTTGTTCATGGTAATCAATAGAGTATATCTCGCCTAAGAATTATTTAACACCCATTAAAAATTTTTTGGATCGGATCGATCATCCTCAGAATTAATATACATGGTCCTAGTCAAATAGAAAATAAATAAATAAGTACAGAGCTAAGCTATCCTTAAACTTAAGATCCTTGGATATATATATATATAAGTGTAATATGCCAACTTACAGTGGAGTAACATACACGTGGCTTGTTATACCCGTTTATAATTTATTCGATATTAATTATCTATATTAGTTTAAAAAATATAAGAATTTTCAAATTATAATTTATATATTATTTGATAATTCAAGTGTTCGACTTTATCGAAATAATTCTCAAAGTAAATGGTCTTCCTCCAAGTTATTTACCGAAATAAATTCAAATATTTTAACCAGAGATTATCAGAGTCGTACCTAAAATTTAAAGGGTCAAAGCGAATTTTAAAAAATATATTGATGAATTATTTTTGGGCCCTTTATATTTTTTTTTGGGCCCTTTTAAAGAGGCATTTAACCTATTTTAAAAATGGTCCCGAGGCGATCGCCTCTCTGGCCTTACATTAGGTACGGGCTTGGAGATTATTAGTTAGATTATATATAAATCTTTAATAGTGAGCTGTTATCCTCCACGTCTCTCGGTGTGTGTCTGCATACGCAACTGAAGAGCGTAATCCACGTGGCAGTCAGCATTGCCATGTGACACATGCTCCTTAATTGTAAGCACACACCACCAAAGGAAACATTGGTGATAATTAATAATCATATCTATACAACTAAATTTTAACCTTTGGTGTATTTTCCACGTACTTGAGTCTCCTTCATTGTCTCTCCTTAAATAATATTCACTTTGTCTATTGTACCTTTGCCAACTACTGGATATGAAGTCACCACCGTAGCAATATCGTATCCTCATGCAACTCCTCAAGTCCGACTGAAATAAGCATAGGAGATTTGTTATCGACTCAGTCTCAAACAAACAAAAAAATCTATTGGCCTCATTTTGTTTCATATTTTTGCATTTCTTTTATTTCTTTTATCACAACGTCTTTGATATGGTAATAGTATATTTGACTATGTGACCGTGGATAAATTCAACAATCAAATTGAACTGATGGTTAAGAGATAGTAAAAAAAAAAGAAACTCGACAATTATAACTCTTCATTACAGAAGTATCTCTTGACTTTCTTCTCGTTAGTTAAATGATGCATCTCCTCGTCTTCTCCATTATGATGATGAAATTTTATGGTTTCTATCTGTGAAGCTATTGTGGTATGTCTCTTGGTGTTCTCCATCGTGACAAATTGCTATTTCACTTTTGTTTCTACTATCTTTAATTTGTTCATTAAAATTTAATTTGAGTGTCGGAAAGTTTTATCAGGGTCTCAAGGATCCTCTCATTTCAAAGTCTCTTTTCGTCCCCATGGAAATGGCGCGTTGGCTGAGCAGTGTAGCGATTCTGCATGAATCATGTCGAAAATAGACACGGATCGATTTAGGATAAGTTCTAAAATCTCTCTGAATCGGATGATCTTATCCATCTTTTCACCAACGTCAAGATTCAAAAAATTCTTTGTGATTTATCTCCTTCATAATGACCATGAAACAGATCGATAGAGATTATTAGATTAACGATTCTAACTTTTTATAGAAGGATCTTCTCTTTTCTACTGCAGATCCATATAACTACTGACCTATCAAGAAATAATCCGATAAGAAGACAATATAATCCGGAGTCGATTCTCTTGTAGAAGTTTGCTCAGCCGACCTCCAATGAACGTTTACTCTGTTGACTCATAATATAATTTTTATAAAAAGTCGGTTAGAAGACCAGCACTGTATTATTTCATCGTCATCTTAATTAATTTCAATTTCATACTTTTCTTCGCATGCCTTTTTCAAACGCAAATGCATAAATCTTTCTTCAAGGCAGAAAGCTTTAACGAAAGATGAGTCTTACTGTAAACTATTTATTTATCCATGTGAAATTAATAATGGAGTACCATTAATCAAACATGGACGTCAAAATGACTTACTTAATCTATAATATATATATATATATAAACAAGGGATTACAACATTTTTTCTCCATCCAATTAATGCGTGATCGTTTTTTCCGAGGATTTAGTAAGGTCAATTGTATTAATGTCATCTAATCGTCAACGATATGATTATAGATTATAATTAAAGATTATAGTAGGACAATAAAAGAGTCTTAAACTATGATCAACAATTGCATTGGCAATAGTGAGAGATAGAGAAGTTTTCATGACCACGGTACAGTGGTAAAACAGCGCGTTACTTTGTAGATTAACGTGTTCGATTTTTTATTGGGATAAATTAGATATTGAATTTCAGAAAACTTGAACAGACAATCAAGAGTCAAGTGTCAATCGAAAAATTACTTTCTCAAACATAATACAGTTTCGATGTCGAATATAACTTATATGGATGATGTGATTCGTTGAATTTAGCAATTGAATCTGTGAATATTTTTTTAATTTATCTTTAATAATTAATGGAGTATATTTCGTTTAAAAATTATTTAACACCTATTAAAAATTTATGGAATCAGATCAATCATCCTCAGAATTAATTAGGCCGAGGGCAAGATACATTGTCCTAGTGAAATAGGGAAAAATAAATAAATAAGAGGAACAGAGCTAAGCTATCCCTTAAACTTAAGATCCTTAGATACGTAAGTATAATATGCCAACTTACCGTGGAGTAATATAGACGTGGCTTATTATACCAGTTTATAATTTAATGATATTAACTATATATATTAGTTTAAAAAATATAAGAATTTTCAAATTATAATTTATTTATTATTTGATAATTCAAGTGTTCGTCTTTATCGAAATAATTCTCAAAGTAAATGCTCTTTCTCCAAGTTATTTACCGAATAAATTCAAATAATTTGAGCAAAGATTATTGGTTAGATTATGTATAAATCTTTAATAGTGAGTTGTTGTCCTCCACGTCTCTCGGTGTGTGTCTACATAAGCAACTGAAGAGTATAATCCACGTGGCAGTCAGAATTATCATGTGGCACATGCTCCTTAATTGTAAGTGCACACCACCGAAAGAAACACTGGTGATCTTTAATAATCATATCTATTAATCTATACAACTATGTTTTAACTTTTGATGTATTTTCTACG
Source organism: Wurfbainia villosa (assembly GCA_025175895.1). NCBI lineage: Eukaryota > Viridiplantae > Streptophyta > Magnoliopsida > Zingiberales > Zingiberaceae > Wurfbainia > Wurfbainia villosa. The sequence continues at coordinate 185,006 of JAKLTH010000286.1, forward strand.
TATTTGGAGTCTCCGTCTCTCCTTCATTGTCTCTCTTTAAATAATATCCTCTTTGTCTATTGTAACTTCGCCAACCATTGGATATGAAGTTACCACCGTAGCAACATCATATCCTCGTGCAACTCTTCAAGTCGACTGAGATAAGGGTCGATGATCTTGTTATCAATTCAGTCTTCAAATAAACAAGTAAATTTATTGGCCACATTTTGTTTCATATTTTTTGTTTCTTTTTATTATAACGTCTTTGATATGGTAATAGTATATTCGACTATTTGACCGTAGATTAATTCAACAATCAAATTGAGCTGATGATTAAGAGATAGTAAAAAAAAAGAAACTGGACAATTATAACTCTTCATTACAGAAGAGTTTCCTGACTTTCTTCTCATTAATTAAATGATGCATCTCCTTGTCTTCCCCATTACGATGGGATCTTATGGTTTCTATCCAATAAGCTATTATGATGTCTCTTGGTTTTATCATGATGACAAATTGCTATTTCACTTTTGATTCTACTATCTTTAATTATTTCATTAAAATTTGATTTGAACATCGAAGAGTTTTATCAATATCTCAAGGATCCTCTCTTTTCAATGTCTCTTTTAATCCCTACGGAGATGGCGTATTGGTTGAGGCAGTGTAACAGTTGCAGAATCACTGCAGGAGCGGATCTAGCATAAGACATAGGGGGTGATGGCCCTAACTCCTAAGTGATTACTATTTTTTTTTTAAATTAAGATGATTATATTTTAGTATACAACCTCTAAAAATAAAATTTTGAATTTGTCCTTGGTAAAATGGACGGATCGATTCGGAGAAAGATCTAATCTCCTTTCTTGGGCTCAGATGACTCTCTATTGTCTTTAATCAATGCGTCAAAATCAAAAGGGTCCTATGTGATTTAGCTCTCTCACAATAATCGTGAGACAGATCGGTAGAGATCATTAAATTGACGAATTCTAATTTTTTATGGAAAAATACTCTCTTTTCTACCAACATACGGATCCAAATAACTACTGACCTGCAAAGAAATAATCCGATAAGAACAATCAATCCGGAGTCGATTTTCTCGTAGAAGTTTGCTCAGCCGACCTCCAATGAAAGTTTACTCTGTTGGCTTATTTGCGGAAGTCAGTCAGAGTTTTTGAAAGTTCAATTTATCCAAATTTAAAATAACATCATTTTTATAAAAAGTCGGTTAGAAGACTATTCTTTCATCATCATCATAATTAATTTCAATTTCATATTTTTATTCGCATGGATTTTTCAAACGCAACTGCATAAATCTTTCTTCAAGGAAGAAAACTTTAACGAAAGATAAGTCTTAACTGTAAACTATTTATTTATCCATGTGGAAATTAACAATGAAGTACCATTAATTAAACATGGACGTCAAAATGCATGGCTTACTTAATTTATAATATATATTAAAAAAACAAAGGATTAGAACAATTTTTCTCCATCCAATTAATGCGTGATCGTTTTTTCCGAGGATTTAGTGAGGTCAATTGTATTAATGTCATCTAATCGTCAACGTTATGATATGGCGGTTTTATATGTCAATACTAGATAGTCTCGAACGATTTAAAAATGATAAAGATGGTATATTTTGAATTTATTAGGAATCAGATCTAATCAAAAATATCATTCGTGGAGCATCAAAAGATCAGCTGATGAGCGATCCTTTTATTTAGAATAATTAAGTTGGAAATGCACTCGGAGAGTAGATATCGAAGAAGAAGATAGGGATTTAGAATATTTTGGTGACGGTGGTGGCTCCGTCGACCACGAGGTTGTGGCCGCTCACGAACCTCGACTCGTCGCTGGCCAAGAACAGCGCCGCCTTTGCCATGTCCTCCGCCTTCACCCTCACGCCCTTCAGAGCCGACAACCTCTCTCCCAATGCCTCCACCTCCTCCTCGCTCACCTGCAGGACCGACACCGCCAGAGGCGTCGCCACCCCCGTCGGCGACACGCAGTTCACACGCACCCCGTGCTTGCCCAGCTCCGCCGCCGCGCCCGCGCCAGCCCCACCACCGCGTGCTTCGAGCACGTGTAAACCGGCGGGCCAGCCCTCCCAGCACCGACGCTATGCTCGCCGTGATTATGATGCTCCCACCGTGCCCCGCCGCCGCCATGGCCCTCCCCGCGTGCTTCGTCCCCAGCAGCGCTCCCAGTACGTTGACCCCCATCACCCGCTCGAACACCGCGGTCGTGTCGTCCTCGCTGAGGATGCTGCTGCTTAATGGTTCGGAGATGCCGGAATTGTTGAACATGATGTCGAGCTTGCCGTGGAGTGAGATGGCGGTGTCCACGGTGCGCTTCACGTCGGACTCGCAGCGGACGTCGCAGTGGACGTAGGAGACGACGTCGTTCGAGCCGAGGCCGGCGCAGAGGGCCTTACCCTTTTCGTCTTGGACGTCGGCGACGATGACACGAGCGCCGTGGCGGACGAACAACTTAACAGTGGCCTCGCCGATGCCGCTAGCGCCGCCGGTGATGATGGCGACCTTGCCTTCGAGCCTGATGAATCAATTAATCATCCATACGATCGATCAACTAAGGTTAAAGAAAACACGCAAAAATTTAACAGATTAAAATTTAAAAGTAAAGACCTCCTCTCCATTGAAGATAGCTTATTGATCTTAAAATACAAATAAATTTTTATGATGCTTGATGGATCCCTCTTCTTCCGTATTTATAGGCCTTAATATGAGAAGGTATATCTTTGTGGGAATTATATTATTCCACACTTGCAAATATTTACGTCTCCATTTTCCTGTTTATCGCGCGACTATACAAATGTAGATGTATATTAAGTTATGAAATTAACAAAAGTCACTAGCTAATTTGACTATATATATATGATCCAAGAAAGAAGAAACGTTGAAAAGCAAAGTTTAAAGGCAAACTTCTTCACAATGGACAAAAGGAGCTTGGAATATTGGACGACTAGAGTGTTATTGATTGATTTGTCCACGTCTAGATGCAAAGATATTTCTTTTTTTCAATAAAAATTTAAATTCGATTTCTTTCCTATTTGTACAATATTGTTGGAGTTTTTTTAATTAAATGTTTTATTATTATTTTTTGAAAATATGACTAAACTCCTACAGATTTGGGATAATATATGTAAAGCTATTATATGATGTATGTTTATTATTAATTTTTTAGGAAATTAAACTATTAATTACAGATGAGTTTGCAGCCAAAATTTAACTAAGTTAATTTATTTAAAATACGGATACACAGAATCAAAATGGCAAATAATCAACAGTTTTAATTACAAAAATTAAGAAAAAAAAAAGTTTACATATGAGTGAAAATTTGCCAACAAGGTAGAAATTAATATGGAGGTGTAATTTGACTTGAAGTGCGATCTAATCTAACAAACATATATGAGTAAAAAAATACACTCAACGGCATCTCCAAGATTACGATGCGGAAAGTTCAGTTCGATACTCAAGTATTTACATTTCGATCTTCAGTTATATTGTATGTTTGTAGAATTTTCTTTCAAATAGGATGATAAATCAAAGATGTTATAACGAAGTTGTTTATACGAGCACTTTCTCGATTTTTTTGTAGTCAATAAAGTATATATCGCCTAGGAGTTATTTAACACCGCTAGAAGTCCGTAAGATATAGTCGATCTTTTCAGGATTAATCGAAAACTTATTTGATGAAAGTAAACAAAATACACACAAAGGTTATGATTGCAGTCTCTAGTAAAATAGGAACTCTTCTTCGGTCGTCTAATTATTATTCTATTAATCTCAGTTGCCAAGCTATTAGTTATCATTTAATAACAATTAATTTCAAAAATAATTATACAAAAAGTTACCTAGATCGTCATCTCCGAGAAATTAAAGATTGTAGTAGGACAATAAAGCAGTCTTAAACGATCTATGACTAATAATTGCATTGGCAATAGTGAGAGAGAGAAGCTTGCATGACCACGGCATAATGGTAAAGTGAAGCGTCATTTTATAGATTAACGTGTTTAATTTTTTATTTGGACAAATTCGATATTAAATTTTAGAAAAATTTGAACAGATGATCCTGAGTCAAGTGCGAATCGAAAGTTTATCTTCTAAAGACACTATAAGAAAAATGAAAAATAGCGACGATTTTTTTTATCGCTAATACATATTATTTGCCACTAAATACTATTAACAACGATAATATTTCGTCGCTAGAATCGTCGTAATAAGTTTGTCGCTAAAAGACCTTAGAATTTAAATATTAAAATTTCGTCGTTAACATTAACAACGATGAAAAAAACATCGCAAAATAAAGGAATTTCATCGCTAAATTTAGAATACCGGAAAGAGAAAAATCACTGATATTAGCGACAAAATATATAAATTTCTTCATGAATAAACAGTCGACTGAATCAAGGAAGCAGTCAGCTGTCTATTATTTAGTCATCCACAAAATATTTTTTAGTCAACTGGTCAATCGACTGACAAGTTTGCGACGAAATACATTTATTTCGTCGCTATTAGCAGTCGACTGTTCATTATTTGGCCAGACACAGAATGGATTTTAGTCAACTGGACAGTTAAAGAATTTTTTGAGGATTCCTTTTCTTATTCATCCTTTCGTACTTGTATCTGAGCTCTTTGCACACTGGACATGCATCTTTATTCTCTTGCTCATCCCAAAATAATATACAATCATTTTTACATACATATATCTTCTTATATGTCAATCTTAACTCTTTTAATAATTTTTTTTCTTTATAGTAATCTTAACTCTTTTAATAATTGTTTTGTTTTATAGTCAGAGTTTGGAATCACATTCGGTTTAAGAAATACCTCTTGCAATAATTGAAGTAGCATATCAAAAGATTTATTGCTCCAGCCATTTAACACCTTCAGATGCATTAGCTTCACCGCAAAATTGAAAAACGAAAAATTAGTACAATTGTGATACAGTTTTTTTTGTGCATTCATTGATATCTTCCAACATTTGTGATATGTAAATCTTCCAACATTGAAGTATAACTTCGTCTACCTTCATTTGCATTCATGTTTTCATTGATATCATCTGATTGAGGTTCATTGTTGTTTATATTTTTTGCATTTTGTAAATTAGTAAACATGTCTTCAAAATCGTCTTCTTAATCATCCACTTCAACATCAAAATTATTGATGGATGATGTAGAAACTTTTCCATAAAAAATTCATATTTTATAGAATTTATTAAATCCCTACCTATAAATATGTTCTCGCATATAATCCAATCATATTTAAATAAATTGTCACACCGACGACATGAATAATGAATTTTTGATAAATTCAGACGACTGATCATGTAATTCTCTACCATATTTAAAAACTGATTCAACTCATTTATATATCCAAGATTAATCCGATTCTGAATCGTTATCCAACTTTTATCCATATTTTAAAACCTGATGAAATATATATTAGATGTCAAATTATTTAATAAATAAGTCTTATAAATAAATTTAATGGAAACTTTTAATACAATTATTTTAGCAACTTAAATTTATTTATCACATCAAAATTAATCATAAAATTTATGATTTAAACATCAAAATAATCATAACCATAAGAATATATCTAATAAATTATAATATGAGAATAAAAAAACGGTACTATTATCTAATAAACTTCAAAATAATCATCTAAATATCAAAATATCTCCAAATTTATCATCTAAGAAACAAATTAACTCTAAGCAACGCTTTTATCATAAGTATAAAAATAAAAATAAATTATAATTCCTACATCCGTAACTTTAACCCTAAAAATATCTATCAAATATATAGATAAATCAAGTAAACCATATGCAATGGGTGAGATTAGATGATTAGACACTAAATTATCATCTAAGTATAAAAAATCCTAAATTTATCGTCTAAGTATCCAAATATCCAGAAATTTATAATGTTAAATACCGAAATTTAAAACACTAAATTAAATGGCCAAAATTAAGAAAATAATCTTAGAAATTATTTTCGGAATTTTTGGAGAATTTTAGAAATTTTTCTGGAATTTTTCTGAATTAAACAAGGCTTGTACGGGGTATTTACGTAGATAAGAAAACCGGCTTTTAAAGGGTTTGTTTTAATTAATCAATAGGTTTAATTAACCTAAGTAATAAACCTAGGTTATAAGTTAACCATTTTTTTTTCTCTCCTCCGATCCCCAATTTCCTTCGGCGCCGCTTCGCACGACACACCCATCTTTTCTTCTCCCGACCTCGCCCGTGCCGCCTCTCCCTCAAACACCGCTGTTCCTTCTCTCGCGCCGCTACTGCCCGGTTGCTCCTTTCCATAGCGCCGCCACGCCGCTCGCCGCTCGCCGCTGCTCATGGCGATGGCAGTCACCGTCGTTACGGTTGAGAGCCGCGTCGCCGCCTCTCGATTTCTCCTCACGTGGCCACACCGCCGCCTTCTTCCTCGCATCGCCACCCACAGCACCGCCGACGCCTTCGCCTGCGAGCTTGAACTGTGGCGCCATCGCCCTCTCCCAACCTCACCGATGTCGCAGAGATCTCGTCACGACGGAGGTGGGGGCGGTTGCTCGTGAACAATGAGATAGGGAAATAAAGGAGCCGCGGTGAAGATGCAGATTTAGGTATAACTGTTGATTTCTCCTTCTTGCATCTGCCATTAAGTGTTTTGTAGGTAATGGTGCGCGGTTTTGGAGGTTGAATGGCTGTTGGTGATCAAATGCAGGTTGATGATGGCTGGAATTAGAGGCGAGAGTTGGCGTTGGGTTTACTGTCGGCGAGGTTTCAACCGCTGGTAAGCACGATCTGCTTCTTTTCTTGGTGCATATGGTGGTTAATTTTGGTTTTATGCGGTTGGATTTTTGATTTGTGGAGTTGGCTACGAGTTTGAGTTGGTTTGGTCACTTAAGTTGGCTATGAGAGGAGAGGACTCGTTTGGGCTGTTTCGGTGATTAGAACAGGCTGTGCGATTTTGTTAGGATATGGTACACATGATAATAGGGGTGGTAAAATCATATTTGATTAATTGGATGAAACGATAGTTGTATTAGGTGGGATGTGACTGGGATTTTATTAAGCATTTGGGTTAATTGGTTTATGTCCGAAATCGGCTTAGGATTTGATTTGACGATGGATCGTATCTTAGTGCTTAATAATAGTTATGTTGTATGCAGGTTTCGGTCACGAGACAGGACCCCGGGCGTGAAGATGGTTATCACGAGTATTATATAAGGCGGGTATTTTGACTTGTCTTTTTGACATAGTCATGTTGATATGCTAGATAGTTATAGCTTGCAATAGTTTTCATGTTTATCCGCCTTGCATGTTATTGTGCCTATTTGATACATGCATTTTATCAGTTTATAGTTATACTTTCCCTGTTTTACTTGGATCATGTATATGTACCTTTTTATTTTGCATATTATTCGGATACGTATGTTAGTTGGTATTACATGCTTTAGTGTCATGCACCATCTTGCATGATTGCATGCTGGCTGGACGGGGTTCCATTATTGTTGAGCCCGCAGCCAGTTACATGGCCTGCACACACTGCCACTCATGGGTTAGTGGTACATCAGGAGGGTGTGTGCAGTTGCTCTGTCAGGCTCCGCTGGTCCGCTCATGGGTAGCGACGAGGCAGCGTGGTAGCGGGCAGGGATCCCTCCTCTGGTCTATGACACCGGGAGATGAGAGCTTAGCTCCCCCACTATGTTTGGGGCAGGAGGATAGGTGTACTCCGACAGCATCCTGTCCACTCCTGGCCACCAGAGCGATGATGGCAGAGTGCACAGTTGTCATAGCCCTACCCACTCGGCTTCACCATCGCGTGTGAGGCGGCTGACTGGCGTCAGGGGTGACCATGTCATATGCACGGCATGCATTTTTGCACGGATTGCATTTGTATTGTGTTTGCTGCATTATTGTATTGATGCCTTGGATGTTGCATATGATTGTCATGCATACAGGATTCATATTCTTATATGGTGATGATTTTATCCCTTATAGTAGGGCACATGCTCCTATATCAGGGTAGGAGACTCAGGTGAGTCTGATCCTTTTGCATTTATTTCTTGCTTATCACATATATGAGACTGTACTGGCATGATTAGTATTGTTAGCTATTTCTTACTATTCATGTCGACTAGTATCCGCTAAGTTCTTTGAACTTACCAGTGGTTTTATATTTATTTCGAGGATGATCTTTGTCGAGAGTCCACGCCAATCCCCTCGTCGAAATGAATAGGTTTTATTGGTCTATTGGTTTTGGATTTTGTATAGAGGATATGTATAGGTCCTGATGTTGTGGTTATGTACTTATGGAAGTTTGGGAATAATTGTGGTGTCCTTATGGACTATTCAATTAGTTTGGTTGTATGTTCCTGCTCAGATGGCAGAAGGGGTAAGTCTAGATGTTATAAATTTCATTTATTTACTATGATGGTTGGCCTGAGGCCTTATGATCTGCGTGTGTAGATGTTTTTGTTCCGGTCGTGTTGACCGATGTATAGTGGCTGTGTAGGCCTTGTATAAAAATTGATATTGTCACCCGTACAGGGGAGGTGCTGTCGGATTTTCGTCTGGCAGAGACTCCCTCGGGGCGTGACAATTTATTTGGTATTAGAGCGTAGGTTTCCGAGTTCCTTAGGGTCTTTAGGTTTATGGAGTTCGCCAAGTTTGGTAGGTTAACTGGGTATTTTCGGAGTTGTACGGATTTCCGATGATTTTTATGTTTCGGAAATCCGAGGTATTATTGACGAGGTCAATATGGGGATTCGCGTGACAGGACATCTCCGCATACTAATGTAAATAAATTCTAGAAAATTTCCTAGATTTAGTACATATTTATATTGGTTATGCGGTGATATCATGTTTTATCTAGTATTGTTTTAACCTGATATTTGTTGGACAATTAGATTTTTAGGTTGCTGGTTTATAGATAGCATTTGGTTATAAATTGCTATTACTGCTATACGTAGCTTGTTATCATTGTGATATAAATGATAAGATATATTGGTAGATGTTTACCACTTAGGATTTGACTAGTATTAGGATTATTAGACTAGTTGAATAATATGAATAAGATGGATAAATTCGTAGAAGGCATGATGACATGATTACTGCTTTATATAGTTTAGAGTATATATAAGCATCCGATGCTTTATTTAGTATTGCCTTAACCTTGTCGCATGACCCTTTAGTAATACCCTAATTAATTTCAGCCATTGATTCCCATAAGTAGGACTATGCTGTCGTTTATTAGACAGCTTGTTATATGTTTATATGGTTCTGTGTTTTTTTGCGATGGATACCATGATTAAGACTAGTAGAAATAGAATAACTTAGATGAAGTTATTCTGTAGGAGCGGATCTCAGGAATGAAACAACATTAGTGGAACCCTAGGTGTTGGAACCCTAGGTGTAATAACGGATGTGCATATTAGTATATGTTTATACATTTACTATTTCAGCTGATATGGTGATCGGATTAGTAGAGGTCATATGATTAGGATGCGATTAATCCTTAGAGGGTATATAATGTTGTTTATATTTATCGGCTGTCAACAATATCACCCATTCGTGGTTGAGGAAAGTTACAGTAGAGTTTCCCTAAAGGGGCTTTTTTGTATTTGAGGTCGAATAGGTCTCCCATGTATGGTTGAAATAATCTACTGTAAGGGTATACTCTTGCGTTATTCGTCGTTGAGTTGGTGATAATCGGATTCGTATGATGATGTCAGTAGCAAGATAGCTACTTTACGTCTTAAGTACCCACGAGATATGTTCGTGGTAGCATTCGGGCATGCATGATTGAACTGGTAGGACGATATAATTTAGGCTTAACCCTCTTGAAGGGCTTGATAGTAGATTTGTGGCCTTTATTGGCTTTGATAGGCGTTTCCTGTTAGTTGGGATGAAACCCTATGATTAATCGTCTCGACACGATTATTAGTGGACTTATGATTTTGATCGACCTTGATACCGATCATGTTAGAAGGGTTGGAATGCTAGATTTAATCATCTCGACTTATTTATTTATAAGTTGATGATCTTTATCGTATTTGATAAACATTTCGTATTAGAGGTTTTGAAACCCTCGCTTGACCGCCTCAATGGGTTTAATTATAGATCGATGATCTTTGTCGACGTTAATGGTCGTTTTATACTGGATGTATTGGATAACCCGAGGTTTAATAACCTAGGATGATCGACTGCTCACGCGACCTATTGGTGATACTATGCTAATGTCTGCAGTCGATAATTAGATATTTATATACAGCCTGTCTATCCACGAGTCTCATTCGTGGTAGCATATAGTTGCGCGTAGACCGTGCTATTGATTGTCGGCCCATGGGTTACGTTCGAGGTAGCTCATAGATAGTTTCCTTTTTGTGTGAGAGCCACGAGACTTTATCGTGGTATCTGGATGTGCACTGCTTGTTGCAGTGGTTGTGTATGTTGCAGGTATATTTATTATACTGCTGATTAGGTTAGTTGCAGACTGATATTGGTACTCTGAGGGTTGGGTTACTCTAGCTTGTTCCCTGTGACTTCCATTATGTGCATTATGATTATGCACTATTGTCTATACATCCACAGAGTGGTTGTACTCACCCCCCTCCTCACTTATACTCTAGGTTAATTGATGGAGGACGTGTCATGTTGACCTACCTTCGAGTCGCTCAGAGAGTTCCTTGTCGTGCTTGTCCCACTGCATCGTCGAGATGCTGCTTTATTTACTTTATCGATGTTGCATTTTATTATGCACTTTGGATTTTGTCGCAGTTTGATTTGGTGTCATAAAACTATTTTACTTTAATGGATATATGTTTAGTCGTGCATGCATGCAGTTATTAAAATACTAGTATTACTATAATTATTTCGAGGTTTTTACCAGATTTGGTCTATGTATTTCGGAATATTGTCACTAAGGGGCTCCTCTGTTATTTGCATGACGGATATGCCCCCAGGACGTGACAATTTTATTGGTTTACGGTTTTGGTTTATGGGTTTTGTGTTTCGAGGATTTGATTTCCCTTGGATTTTTGGGAGTTCTCGGGTTTTGGGACCAGGCGAGCTGAAGGATATCTCTGAGCTATAGGAAAAGTATTGTCTTTAGTAGTTACGGTACTTTTGTGGCTAGGAAAACTATTGACTTAGTGAAATTGCTCCTACTCATGGGCGTGGACGAGTTCGACGACGTATTGATCTTGAGTAATCTAATGATGATTTCAGAGGTACGGATTCTTTAGAGGTGTCGACTGATGTCGAATTAGGAAGCTAGGAATATGGCCTGCTAGTCATCCATTTGAAGGTCAAGGAGTAAACCCTCAGAAAATATCAGTCCCTACTATTAGTGATTTGGTTATGGATAAGGCGTGTATGCGTACACTGGTTAAGACGATGAAAGCTCGTTTTACCTTATTATAGGAGGTATTGGAGCGGACATTTATCTGTCCCAGAATTTCTTCCAGAAAAGATCCGGAACTCTTTGTTAAAAGAGAGATGAACCTTTGAGGTTATGCATCGATTATCGATGATAGAATGCGGTAGCTGTAGAAGGAAATGAATATCCTTCATTGTGGATATATATGATCTATTTAGATCAGCTATAGGATACCTATATATACTCTAGGATTGATTGGTGATTGGTGTGATGATATTGTAGTGACATGGTGTCCTACAATTATCATTGTCGTTGTGATGATTTTTATATCATCAGCTTAGAGTAAAGAGAATACATGTGTGTAGCGATGACAATTTCATACTTGGTATGAATTGTTTGAGCTTTTGATTATCTTATTAGACTTATTGACGACTTAGTCGTCTAGGGATTTGGGAAGTCGTGTATTCTGGACACGATTGGATTAGTTGTGGCCGTTGGAGTTGCGTAACTTGGCCACTGTTGATGGTGATAGTAGGAGTTGCGCACTCGGCCACCGTAGATGGTGGTTTTCCTGGTATTGATTTGATTATTACCATAGATATGGATAGGATGCTCTAGCGGTACTACATCGCTGACTGGTTGGACCAGGAAGGTGATGGAATTTACTTGGTCTGCAGCTTGTGAAACTAGTTCAGGGCTCAGACGATGGTTGATTTTTACGCCAGTGTTGATTAATCATGCTGGTGTGGAAGGAAGGGTAGTGTATATGGATGCAACCTTTCGGGGATCGTAGCGATTCCAATGCTATTGAATAAGACGTATCCTAAGCATACGGCAGATAAAGGATCATGAGATAAGCCATATATATACGACGTGGACTTAGCAAAGATGATTATGTTGTTTTGTAGAGGTGAAGAGCAGGAATGCTCATGGAGTTTTGGCTAGCTACTGGATAGCTACTAAAGAGTAGCTGGAACACAAATGGTTGTAACAAGTTAGGTCGTAATAGTCTCCCATGCACTTACAGAGTGTGTAGTGGAGTGGATTTTGGACGGTAGATGGACTATCCTCTCTGACTCCGAGGAGGATAATGGTTTCCGGAGTTGCATTAGTTTAAGGAACAGATGCTTCAGGAAATTCCGATTCCGGAAAGGAAGTGGAAGCATTTCATTATGGATTTTGTGGTGGGTTTGCCTAGGACACATCGAGGCCATGACGCGATTTGGGTAGTCGTTGATCGACTAACCAAATCCGTGCACTTCTTAGCGATTCTAAGACCGACTCTTTGGATCGCTTCGTGAGTTATATTGTCGGGATATCATGAAATTGCATGGTGTCCTTTGAGCATTCTATCAGATAGAGATCCCTGGTTCACGTCTCGGTTTTGGCAGAGTCTGCAGCAGGCCTTAGGCATGCAGCTTCGTTTTAGTACTGCATTCCATCCACAGATAGATGGACAGTCTGAGCGGACCATTTAGATACTAGAGGATTTGCTGGGGTCCTGTGTTATGGATTTCGGGGGCAACTGGGAGGACCAGTTGCTAGGACCCATAGAGCTCAGTATGAGACAGGGTTGGTCCGTACTATCAGATGTAGGATGGCAGAGACGCAGGATCATCAGAAGAGTTATGCAGATCGGAGACGGAGACCTCGGGAGTTCTCTATTGGTGACCAGGTCTTCCTGCGAGTCTCACCCACGAAAGGGGTGAAGGGATTTGACCTCCGTGGTAAGTTAGCTCCAAGGTACATTGGGCCTTTCGAGATTTTAGTGCCATCGGCTGCGCTACCACCGTCTTTGGCTGGTATCCATGATGTGTTTCATGTGTCCATGCTGAGGAAGTATGTGCAAGACTCTACACATATTCTATCAGATGTGTCGGGTTTCATTCAACCTGATGCTACTTATGCGGAGGTTCCAGTACGAATTTTGGATCACAAGGAACGACAGTTGCGAATCAAGATAGTGCGGCTTGTCAAGGTCGGGTAGAGTCACCTCACAGATGAGGTGGCAACTTGGGAGCTTGAGGAAAAGATCATAGCTCAATACCCCACTTAGGCACTTGAGATGTGTGACTGGTCTCCAGATATCTGAGATGGTTGTTGTGACATCTCGTACTCGTACTCATTATGCATTTGAGTAGGAAATTTGGGGACCAAATTTTTGTTAGTGGGGGAGAATGTTAAATACCGAAATTTAAAACACTAAATTAAATGGCCAAAATTAAGAAAATAATCTTAGAAATTATTTTCGGAATTTTTGGAGAATTTTAGAAATTTTTCTGAATTAAACAAGGCTTGTACGGGGTATTTACGTAGATAAGAAAACCGGCTTTTAAAGGGTCTGTTTTAATTAATCAATAGGTTTAATTAACCTAAGTAATAAACCTAGGTTATAAGTTAACCATTTTTTTTTCTCTCCTCCGATCCCCAATTTCCTTCGGCGCCGCTTCGCACGACACACCCATCTTTTCTTCTCCTGACTACAAGAACCGCCTCTCTCCTCAAACACCGTGCTGCCTTCTCCTCGCGCCGCTACCATCACGGCTGTTCTTTCTCACGCCCACGGCCACGCCACGGGCCGCTCACAAAGGGCTGTGTCACCATTGCTACTGAGAGCCGCGCCGCCTTCTCGATTTCTCTCACGTGGGCCACACCGCTTCTTCCTCGTGATCGCCACCCACAAAGACCGCCGACGCCGCCTCGCGAAGCTTGAATCCGCGGCCGCCATCGCCCTCTCCCGACCTCACCGATGTCGCAGAGATCTCCATCCGCCGAGGTGGGGCAATGGCTTGCCCGGGCAACAAATGAGATAGGGAAAATAAAGGAGCCGGGCCGGTGA
>JAKLTH010000287.1:0-148339 GCA_025175895.1 Wurfbainia villosa
TTTCCCAAAATCTAATCTTCAAATTCAATTTAATTAACTCTCCGCAATTTTCAGTTTATCATCTACAGATAACATATATGGAGATTTATCTATAATTATAGAAAATCCACTTTTCAGTCTTAGTAGCTCTAACACTAATAACAATGTTATCGTACATATAAAAAATGAGATTGCAATAGTATAGAGAAACTTGTGCCAAAATAGATGGTTACAGGAAAAGCCAAAAATACTACAAAATTCAACCACGTTGTTCTAATTACCATTAGTTTTTTGTATGCCATCTCAACTAGTTTGTCCATTGCAAGCTGCTCAAGTTTTCTGTCAATTGAAAAACAAAACTTTTAGTCATAGTAGATGAAGAACTAGATTGTAACAAGAAAAGCATAGAGTTGTAACCTCTCTTCAGTTTCTTTAGCATCCTGAATTTCTTTCTCTAATTTGCTCAGCTGATCTTTCTTTTGCCTCACCTATTAAAGAAACTCAATGTTAGAATAGTAACTATTGTCAAACAAAAGAACAAAGATTTAAAGAAAGTCTTGATATGTCACTATATAAAGAAAAGTGCATTGACCATTAAATAAATTTTGGTAAAAGCATGGCTATGCAATCTCTAAGCTTTTCGACAAAACAACCATTATTCTTATCATCCACATGCATGAGGAGGTGGTCCAAAAAATATCTGCATGCCCAAAATCTAGCATCTGTAATCCATAATCATTTGCGAAATAAAAATATATTCCGGACATATAACCTGTTGAAACAGCCTCATCTGAAGTTCTGAAATGACCTTATCAATTTCTCCATCCACGCCTTCAGAAAGATCCGGCTGTACAGATATAACAGAAAAAGTCAGTTTTATTATGTTCCTAAAAAAATTCGACTTTCTATAATTTCATAGAACAATCCTGCAGATTTAATATGCGTCGAAAGGGTGAGCAAAGATGTATCATTCCAAAATTTGTTTCTAATAGAGGTAATATTGTTAAATATGTAAAGAAGAACTAGAGAAACTTAGGCTGTTTATAACATGGTCAATGGTCTTCATTAAGCTGCAGCTTCAAAATTGGAAGCAACAAGTCCTACGATTCAAATACAACAGACGCAACCTAAGAATCTCTCCATATTTAGGTATTAATTCAGGTTCATTTTGTCTTCTAAATGGCTGCTTGCCAAGGAATATTTTGGCCAGATTGCCAGACTATACAACAGTGCCAAGAACCAGACTTAAAGAAAATCCTCCAAATCTTGGGTAGCCAGACCAATTCAAATGGCTTCTACGTGAATGGAGATATTAAGGAGCTCTGTTGTTATGCAAGAGCGTAAGTGATTGCGGGTAACTTTTTTTTAGATCCTAAGGTTGGCTGGAGACTTAAAACAAGTTATTCTGGAAACTAATTCTTGTTTATATTGTTCTGTCTAGAATGTGAATTGGGAAAATATACATTTCCTTGAATTCTTACATTTGAATATCAAGATGCACATCTGCTAGTTTATTCTGACACATTTAAGATTGAAAGAATGGGTCTGTCTCTGTACAGGGGTAAAGGTTACCTAGGGTTATTCTCCTATGTGTTTCAGAGGCACAGATGGAAGTTGCCATATCAGTCCTTGAGCTAGAGAGATCAAGATGATCCTAGAACTAATTCTCTTGTTTTGGATAAAATTGTGTATTTGAAAGATGAGGAAATTTCACTTTGCCCTCCAGTAAATCCAAACATTTCCATTGTACTCGCTGAACATAAACAAATTACTTTTTATCCCCAAAATCTTTTTGAAAACGGTCCACTTTGCCCCTTCTGTAGGACTTTGACAGGTCAAGCATATGAGGAAACACTCCAAGGTATTTCGAACATTTTGGATAACATCATCTCTATCACCCATTCAGAAGATGAGGAAACACTCCAAGGTATCTCAAAAATCATTTCACATTGCCCTACCATTTTTTTTTTTAAACCATTTCATTATAGCCTCCAATTTTTTATTTTTTTTTTAAATCATTTTGCTTCACCCTCACAAATTTCTGATACCATTTCATTTAACCATTCCAAATTTTTTACAGTTCTTTCACTTTACTTCCACACTTCTGTAAACAATTTCACTTTGCCATTGTCTACTTTCTTAACCTAACAAAGTTTGGTGGAGATGGCAAAGTGAAACAATTTCAAAAGTTTAGGCGTAGATGTCAGTTATTAAATTCTAACGAGTCAAGTGAAAAAGTGGAATATTCTCAAAGAAGCTATCCCTGACAACCCATATATTTGTTTATTCTAATAAATTTGGACTAGTGGAACATGAGGATGATGCCATTGCATCAGCTTATTATCAGAACAAGTGTTTAAAGGATCCCTTTTTAGGTTCTCTAGGAAAGTGTCATCCAAATTCAAACTCCCAAGTATTCCTGATATCAAATAGATCATTAAAGTCAAAACTACAATTGACCCTATAACTCTAATTAGAAACAAATTTGTTCATATCATTATCATATGTTACTCGCTTTAAGCCATATCCAATACCATCTTAAATTACTTAGAAAGACCCCATTGTGATTAATTGTGTGCAGAGATAGATCAATGACCAGATGTCTTCTAAAATTGTTGACCATCTTAAATTACTTAGAAACCATTGTGATTAATTGTGTGCAGAGATAGATCAATGACCAGGTGTCTTCTAAAATTGTTGACCTTGCTAGGTTGCAGTATGGGAATGAATTAAGTTTCTAGAGATTCTGAGGCTTGTCTGATGAACTGATCTATCCATGTCAAGTTGATTTAAGGGCAATCTTTTGTTTTCTTGTACTAGTTTGTATTACAAAGATTATCCAGATATCAAAATACTTATTTGCTGGACTTAATGACGTAGATAGAAATAAAAATAGATTCAGGGATTGGATTGTTAAAGGGTGTTTTTAGATAAGCAACAGATACGCTCAAATAAGAATGGGGATAAAAGCATTAGGCATCAACTGTTCTTTTTTGTTGGATATGACCATTCTATTTCTATTCCTCGTAGCAGAAACAACTTTCTACACATTCTCTCTCTACTGCTTCTTATAACATTCATATCCTCAATAAAAAGTTAATTAAATAGTTTCAGTACATGTTGGCAAAGTGAAAGAAGTGAATGGAAAGATCTACAGTTGTGCGTATGCCATCATCATATGAATATACAAACAATAAAGAAAAGTCATGTTTAGTTGCTTACCACTGTTTCTGGAAATAAGCCAATACTATGAAGCTCCATCAAGATCCTATCATCCAGAGGCATTTCCTCAAACTGACATCCATAGGAAGAACTGTTGCCCATTGCCTCATGCTGAGTGCAATTATTCTTCAGGTAATCAGAAAGAGGAACATTATCAGCTTTTAGGATAGCAGTATTTTCCACTAGCGGTTCATGACTAAACAAAAAATTTTGGATGTTCATGTGCTTGAAGTTGTTTGATGCTATAAATCCATCTCCCAGACTTCTTTTATGATTATTGTAATCAAGCTCCAAGTCATCATCAATAACATGACTGTTAGAATCGGTATAAATATAATCACTCGAGTACAGTAACATCTCATCTTGGACGTCATTGTCAATCTTTTCAGCCTCATCTTCTGAAATAAAGGCTGAGAGAAGCCTTTGTGAGAGAGGAACCATTCTGTGGCACTTTCTCTTTGTCTCTGATCTTCCAACTGATGTTTTGTCAAGTTGTTTCCCATCAGATGAATATGAGGGCCCAAATGTTTTGTTGATTGGTCGAACTACATCTATTTGCTTACTAGCAAAAGAAGAGTGAGGTGAAGCCACATCACAAACAATCTCAACCTGAAAAGAAAACAATTTAACTGGATGCTTCAATATGAGACTGAAGAAAATGTTATCCAAGCCAAAAAATGTCAATCCAAAACAACAACAGCATTGCAATACGACATTCATAGAAAATGGCAAACAAATGAGACACTCTCTGTGCTTGCAAATCCCTAAAAGCATCTAATGTGAGCATTAACAAGTGTTTTATTAATGAGTATAATGAAACAAAATTACACAGCCTGAAAATTAGATGTGGATACTGAAATACCTCATGATTAGCTTCAGGCAAGTTAGATAAACTTGCATCTACCTCCTCAGCAAAATGTATCTGTGAGAAAGGTAGATTCAGTAACATGAAATTTTTAACCCTAATAAGGACAACTAATGTTGTACATATTGCAGCCAGTAACAAAATAAACACTAACCAGGTGCTTCACATAAGATATTTCCTCCAGTGTCGAAAATGCAAAAATAGGTTCCATTTTTTTCCAGAAAGAGCTAGAACAGGCATTGCCTGGAAAGTGAGAAAAAAATTGAGGGAAACGATAAACCATAATGTAAATCCACTGGACACTGAAGGAAAACATAAGCTTAAACCTACAGTTAGCACTGCGAGCATCATTTGCAACTGCTAGTAAATCATCACGATCATCAATTGATGCTCCTACAAATTAATCAAATTAGAAGATCAGATGAAGATAATAAATGGAAAACACCAGATAGTCACTAAATGGCACCAAATATGGAACCTGCTGATTCTGAGGAAATCATTATTTGAGGACGAGCATAAGCCTTTCGGTCAGACATTTTCTTTGAAGGAGGGCGGCCTATCCTACTGCATGCAGAAATGGTACAATTTTAATACTAAATGAATCCACAAGTAAAAAGTAGGAGAAAGATTTTAATTCCTTAACAAACAAGTCTTAGACCTTTCATTCCTTTCAGGACCTATCTTTTTGTTCTTGAGTGGCTTAGTTGTATCAATACTTTCCATTTTTTCCTTTGCCAAAGGTAAACAAGTTTTTGACTGTGCTGAGCTTCTTCCACTCCTCCCCTGTCTCCTAACTCCATCTCCAATCTCTTCTTTTGGAGGAGTCTTGTTCTTCTTTGTAGGCAAAAGAAAACTTGATGCCTTAAGTTTGTGCACCATCCTCTAGCTCAAAACTATCATTTCCCTTATCCTTGAACTTGCTTTCAACAGCAGCTGATTCCTCGCTTTCTGACAACACAGAAGGGGAAAGGACATTATCGAGTTTCAGTTTACTGGACATGGCCCTAGGAACTAAAAGCCCACTGGTGTCCGTTGTTGTCATTCTGGCTCCAGCCTCAGAAGTTACATATCCTTCAGTTAAAAATTGAGCTTCATCCAAATTGGAGACGGGAGAAACAACATTAACCCTTCTTGTCCTAGAGATCTTTTGTGGCCGCTGACCACCCCATTGAGTTACAGGGGGAGATGATGATTCATTAGGTACAGATCGTTTGCGATTGGTCACGGTTGAAGACTGAACTTTGTTCACGCCAGAAGCTTGTTCCCACCCATCAATGTTTCCAGATGAGCGAAGAAAACTAGGCGATGGATTCACTGAAGCACCTGAAACAGTCCTAGGTCCCCTTGATGCTTTTCCTTTTACCAAAGGACTTTGATTTCCAGCTTGAGCATCCTCTTGAACATTTAGCCTGATGTCATGATATACCAAGTTAAACTTGCTGGATGCCAAAAAAGGGAATCGAAAGTAAATAAAAGAAGATTTTTATTTTTTAAAAAAGCAAAAATTCACTGCCTTCTTCCAAAAAGCCTTGAGCATAAAATTAATATGGAAACAACTCTCTTCTGAGAAGTGATATGAAATCTATTGAAAACATACTTATTGCCTCCTTTATGCAGCATTCGTTCATTGTCAAATCCACTAGAAAATTCTCGTCTTTCATTAGGAACAGAACCACCATCTAGATCAATCTTAGGTGTGCCACGAGAGTTAGCAACACTAGGTTGTGAACAGCCATCCATCTTGTTACTTAGTGTGGTTCCACTAGACAAACCAGGTCTGCAGGATTAAATTCAAGAAATTGTTAAATTTTCTAAATCCTGCTAAAAAGATAAATTAAATTATGAAAATATTGATAATATAATATTATTGTTTATATTATTATTTAGCATGCATAGAATTTGAAGCTTATTGGATGCAAAAAATTCATTGCCTTTTATCAATTTAAACTCAAAAGAAGAATCCCATCCCAATTTCCTAGTCTTAAAAAAAAAGAAAAAAAATATGCAAATCATAAAAAAACAAGCAAATATGACCTCAATTTTCATCATGTTAGCTAAATTTCACCATGCGTCTAAGACATTCTTTTAGATCAGTTACTCTAATAGCTAGAACCATTGTAACTAGGATTATAAACCTGAATTTTTATCATTCAGAAATAAAATAACAGAACATCAACACTATACATCTTACATATCACTAACTGCACTAATATATTCAAACAGATAGATATTAATACTCATAATTAAGAAAACAACAGAAATCTAAGGTACAAATTAGATAAGCTTTATTTATGTACTGACAGAAGAAACAATAAGACAATATGGAAATTATATATTTTGCTTAATGTTGTAGCTGGAAACAATTTCTAGCAACAAACTTATATCCAAACAGGCAAAACTTTTGCAAGATTATAATATGCAATCAGAAATGAAACATATAAATTACAAGAAAACCTGAAATGAAAAACATGAATGGCATACATATCAATTAGTTCCTAGAGAAATTAAAGAAAAACAAACCTAAAATTTTATAGCTTCTTAAACAATTGCAAAAAGGTTCAAAATTGCAATAATTCCCTTGTGTAGTTAACCAATGCAAGAAAAATGAAAACTTCATGCACTGCTAAAGAATTTATTAGATACATAATTTGCCTTTTACAAACTGTAAGTTTCTTCTCTAGATAAAATATGTACAAGGTAATAACTTAAATCCAGATACAGAAACAAGTATGCAAAAAGCCTTTGCATTAAAATTCAAAATGACTACTTCCTTGAGGGGTTGACTCTTTATGTTTGAGGCTTTGATTGGACTCTTGTAAGTAGAGTTGCTCTATATCAGCCAGAAATTATATGTTTGCTCTTGTTAGCTAACTAGCATAAATAAGTTCTGAAGAAACTAACATATTGCTAGGCCTTCCTGTCTCAATTTATAAAGGATGTTAAGCTTGCAAAATGACTAAAGGATCTAAAGGACATTCTCCATGATAATACCTGAATGCAATGCCATCAGAGGACCGCATACGGGATTCATTGCTAGGTCTCTGTTGTATTGACTTAATCTCTCTATCACTTTCCATCACTCTATTAAGGCCAACAGAACGTTTTCTTTTCATTTTTTTGTCCCATCCATCACCCATTGGGGGGAGTCCACACATCTTTTCTTCTGAAGGAACAGATCCTCCATTACAACCCCGGAGCATAGTTTTATCCTTCTCAAAGAGCAAATTTCTGTCCTTTTCCAGCACAGCTTGCCGTGCCGGAATCGCACCACGAACTTCTGACTGATGGACAAAAGGAAAAAAACTGTCATTTATATATCATAAGTCAGATCTTCATACTAGTGTAATCACCATAATTGTTTTTAGATGCAGATAAAAGAGGTGCATTATTAGTGTGATATTAGACACTTAAAGCATCATAACATGAGAATCAAAATTAGTTTTAGAAAGTGAAAGTCTTTAGAAGGGAAGGGAAGTCTTGATACAATGGTAAAATTGTGACTGTGTGACCTGAAGGTCACAGGTTCAAGTCACAAAAACGACTTCTTGCAAAGCAGAATAAGATTACATGCAATAGATCATTCCTCAGAACCCCACATTAATAGGAGTCTCATGCACCAAATTACCCTTTTTAGTGTAAGTCTTCAAAAGAACTCTAGCTAATGATGTCTAAAAAGTTTGTGGATAAGATATTTAAAATATTTGATTCCAATTAATTATCATTTTTAAACTTTACGAAGCAAGAAAATCAGTAGCTTTGATCAAGAAAACCTTGAGAAGAAATACAAACCCGTACTTCCGCCATTGAGGAACGAATCCGCTTGTTAGGTACTGCATTCTTTCTGTCCTCCAGTCTAGGACTTGCAAGTTCAGTTGGGCTTTGATGAGTCTGACTTCCCATCTTCACTGGGTTTGATGTGCCTGATTTGTCATTTGACTGATCTGTTCTTTGTCGTCTTCGTGAAACTAAATTGCGATACCTGTCCAACTTCACAACCGAGTCGTGCAACAACTTTGATCTCTCCCTGGTCAAAGCATAGTTAAGTCTCACTGATAGCTACCATCATTCTATCTTACAGAACTAAAGTAGTTATTCAACCTTGAATAAACAGTTTGGTGCACTTTCCATCATTAACAAGCTAACATGCTAAATATACAATAGATAAGGTGCTTGAATGTTTATTATATATTTTAAAATGGGCAATTTATCAAAGGCGCACTCAGAGTTTGAGATTTCCCAAAAGGCATACCATAGTTTGAGATTTACCAAAGGATGCACCTATTTCTTGTATTACTCCTCCACTAAAGTCCAAATTTTTGTGGGGTTGATTTTGAAAAATCAGCACCAAAGTACTGATTTTTGAAAATCAATACCATTATAGTGCTAATTTCGAAAAATCAACACCACTTAATGTTGATTTTTAAAAATCAGCACCATAATAATGTTGATTTTCAAAAATTAATATTAAGTGGTGCTTATTTTTCCAAATCAATACCACAATGGTATTGATTTTCGAAAATCAGCACCGTAATAATGCTGATTTTCAAAAATCAACACTAAGTGATGCTGATTTTTCGAAAACAACACCACAATCAGTATCACTATGATTTCAAAATTTTTGAACACCGTATGAGACTCAAAAGTAAGGTTATACACCTTTTATATTCTCAAGATTCTCCTCTTCCATTTCATGTTTTGTTTTCAAATTTTTAAATTCTATAGGTCCATCAATGAGTTTCGACTAAAACTCATTGATAAATTCTTAACTCTGATTGAACTCAATTCAAGTCCAGTAGATTTCTACAATGACCCTGAATTCAACCGTGTCTTAAAGTCTCAACTTCAAAGTTTTCCTAGTCATACACAGTATGTTTTTTAAAATTCAGCCTTTGTGACAATTGACACATACACATAACTCCATATAGGAGATTCAGAATTAAGGATGCATATCATATCTACCTTCTCTATACTTTCCTCTTCCACTCTATGTCCAGATTTTATGATTTCAAATCTTCTAGGTTCATCAATGAATTTTAGCCAAAATTCATCGATGGTCTTAGTCAATTCTGATTAGACCCAATCTAAATCTGATTTGTTTCTGTAGTGTTCCTTAGTTATATTGTGGCCAAAAGTTCAGCTTTAAAGGTATCTTAACCTTGCATAGCCATAATGATATTCAAAGGGTGTATTAAAGGTTTTGAATTTTTAACAAGTTGTGCACAACTAAGATGTCCTTAAAGATGAACTTTTGGCCACAGTGGAACTAAGGAGCACTGCAAAAATATATTAGATTTGGATTGGGTCCAATCAGAGATGACTAAAGCCATTAATAGGTTTTGGTCAATACTCATTGATAAACCTAGACATAGAGTGAAAAAGGAAAGTATAGAAAATGTACATATGGTATGCAACTTTGATTCTGAACTTCTTATGTGAAGTGATGGATATGTGTCAATTAACACAAAAGCTGAATTTTAAAAGCCATGATGTGCATGACTAGAAAGACTTCGAAATTGAAACTTTAGGGCACGGTTGAACTCAAAATCACGCAGAAATCTATCAAACTTGAATTGGATTCAATCAAAGCTGGCTAAGGCCATCAATGGATTTTGATAGAAACTTATTGATAGACTTATAAAATTTAAAATTTTGAAAACGGGACATGAAATGGAAGAGAAGAGTTTTGAGAATATGTAGAAGGTGTGCAACCTTACTTTTGAGTCTCATACAGTGTTCAAAAAATTTAAAATCATAGTGATACTGACTGTGGTACTGATTTTGAAAAATTAGCACCACTTTAGTATTGATTTTGGAAAATCAATACTATTATGGTGCTGATTTTTGAAAATCAATACCATAGAATTTTGGACTTTAACAGATGAGTAATGTAGAAAATTGGTGCACCCTTCGGTAAATCTCAAACTATGGTACACCTTTTAGGAATTTCCAAACTCTGAGTGTGCCTTTTGGTAAATTGTCATTTTAAAATAATTCCAGTCCAAACTATTTGCATCTACAGTCTAAAGTAGTACAAGGTTTGCACAAACTATCTACCATAGAATGCAAGTTACATGCAAGATATGCATGGAAAGGCTGCGAGATAAATAATCTGACTGCCAACCAATGAAGAATCAGAAGAGTACCGTGCTCTGTTTGATGACTCATATATACTTCCTTTCAAACGCTTTAGATCCTCTGGTGCAACGGGAGGGATTGGCCTTGACTGTGCAGATCCAAAAGTGTGATCCTCCACTGTGACACCCAACACTCGTCTTATTTCAGTGCGAGAATACTTTTGCTCGCCCAATGAAAATATATCTAAGGGTAAATATTGTAACGCTGTAGGTATTTCTGATGAAGACGGTGCAATTCTCGAGGTACCAGGACCAGCAAAAAGACTTCTGTTCTCCAAACCCTCGCGGAAGCTTCCTGACCTCTCTAAACCAGGACCTAAATGTGTACCACGCTGCCCATTTTGATAGGCAGGAGCAAAGTTCGGGCCATCCATACTGCTTGAAGCAGACTCTGTCCTCGTGCTTCCTGCCATTTTCATCCTTGATAGACCATAAAACGATTACATCCCCATCTCCTTCCTGTGAATGCACACGTTCATCTTCTTCACACCTCTAACATTCCAAGACAAATTCCACAAACCACAGTCCAGGATTTCAAAAGCTACAACCTGCAAAGCCAAGTGCAATCTCTGTTATGAAGATTGAAACGTTTTCCCTTTGCTCCAAATAAAACCTTAACTATTCTAAGAGAGCATGGAACACACGCAACTCGACAGTTATGTTGCATAAGATAATCACAGACAACAGCGCCACCCCACAGAAGCAGAAACCAAACGAGCTCACTGACTACAAACTAATGGAACTATAACGAGAACCGGTGGCAATCCAACAACTTGAGTCAAATCTTCGAAGCAAAGGCACGAAGTCGACTAGTCAATTTATCTGCAGACAAGCTACAGCTCGAGGGTGTAAAAGATGGAATACGCAGGAAAGACAACAATCGAAGCTAATCATGAGCTCAAAAAAATAATAATAAACAAAAAACAAATCTGACGGAAGAAAAGGAGTCGAAGGAGAAGAACCCTAATTGAGGAAGAAGACGCGATCTGGTCCCGGGGACACCAACCTATTGCGACAATTCCAGCTGTAATCCGGTGATCGCCGTGGTCAGCTGCCAGCATTCAGCGATCGGAAGCGATCGGAACGGAATTGGGCGAGACGGTGACGAAATCGATAGCGAAGCGAAGCGAAGACCGAAGCGTCTAATATAAAAGGGGTTCGGATAAAATATTAAGGTGTGTATTAGAAATTAAATACAATATTATTTATCAGTAAATAAAAAGATTCTCCTTCACAGTTCATCTTTGTCACTCGGAAATATTTTCATTATTTATTTTTCTGTTCTTTAAAATTTAAAAATTATATAATAATATATAAATAATCAGAAAATAAATAATAAAAATTTTCATAAATATTTACGAATGAATTATATAGAATAATATTTCTCTATCAATAATAAAAATATTCACAGGCTTTATAAGTTACTTTTTACAAGAACTTTTAATTTAACCCCTAATATTTAGGGATGTCTCACTTCGCCACTATTTGTTGAAAGGTAATATGGAGTTTGTAAAATATATAACTTTTAAAAATATATTGCATAAAGTTCTATGAACGAAGATATTATGTTATAAAATTTTTGGAAGCATCTATTTTTTTTATCGTATCAGTTCTTGATTATTAGATAAAAATATTTTTATAATTTATGTTTTTTTATTTAATTATGAAATCGATAATGAAAAATATAAGTACATCATTTTTTTTCCTCCAATAATATTACATATATTTATTAGTGTTAGTATTAAAGTAAAGGATGCTAAAGCGAATTAATGTGATTTGAATACTCTCGTACTACTCCATAATTATTAAGTCATTGACGAATAGCACTTTCTAAAATTCACTAAAATAAATTTTCTTCGACTGGTGGAAAAACATCCTTTAATAATTTTTTTTTCTTACAAATATATAAAACTAAGTACAAAATAATAGTAAAAAAAAGGAAAATAAAAATAAAAGAGCGTTTGGTATTTGTTTTCTTCTCCATTTTTTATTTTCATTTTCTATGAAAACAAAAAAACTTGTTTGGTTCGCGTTTTTCATTTTCATTTTCTAAAAAATAAAGGAGTGTTTTCTGAAAAATTGGAAAACGAAAAATAATCATTTTCTGTTTAAATTTTCGTTTTCTAAAAGTAAAAGAGTATTTTCTGGAAAATTAGAAGAAAAAAAAATCGTTTTCTATTTTCTGAAAAACGAGAGAATAAAAATAGAAAACAAAAAATTCTCTACGAACCAAACACCCTCTGAGTTTTTATAAATCTAACTTTTCGAATATACAGTGAATCCTAGAAACTAAGAGAATTTTAATATGTCGAAATTTCAAATGACTCAAATTGAATGGTGTTAAATAAATTGAAAGATAAGGAAATTTTTAGGATAATCTTATAAATTTATTGACAAAGGATAATTTTGTTAATCGACATAAATCTATTTTAGCCGACTTAAATTCTTCCTTAGTCTATTTAATCAATCATAATCGATTTTGTGCAGTTGCTATAGCAAAATTATTATTTTTATTTTAGACAATTGACTTTTTAATCAACTCAATAATTTTTAGTCGATCAAATCTCTCATCAATTAATCATCTCGAATCAAAACAAAACCTAAACACTCACCGTTGACTATTAGATCAATTTTAATATCTTAGTTAATTGAGAATGTCCTTGATTCGACAAAACAAATTTATTCGAGAATTCCAATTTAACTCGAGATCAAGTAAAAAATATCGTTGACTACGATGCTCAACTGCCAATAA
The DNA here is from genome assembly GCA_025175895.1 of Wurfbainia villosa. NCBI lineage: Eukaryota > Viridiplantae > Streptophyta > Magnoliopsida > Zingiberales > Zingiberaceae > Wurfbainia > Wurfbainia villosa. The sequence goes on from JAKLTH010000287.1 coordinate 12,953, forward strand.
GCCATCAAACTGACAAGTCACTCGATCACGTGAGTTCAAGTCCACAGGCAACCTGTCAGATTCTTTTTAGTCAGCGTTGACATTTTAGATTTTTAATTATCAGGCTAAGTTTCTAATAAGCTTGACCTCTTAGATTTTCAATTGATCTATCAAGTTGAACTTGATCAGCTTTGAGATCTTAGACTTTCAATCGGCCTAGGAATCTCCTAATAACGTTGACTTTTTGGACTTTCAATCAACTCGTGCAACCTGCGCGCTTTTGACTTGTATATCAATTAGACAAGATGAACCTAATTTATATAACCACTTTAGTAATCATACCAAAACAACATAATTAATCAAACTTAATCACATTCAAATATAATTGCATCAATACATGTTGGTGTGTATAAGATTTATATATCTTCATAATGATATGATATTATCTATTTTGAACTTAAGCCCTCGTGGTTATATTTTTAGACTATACCCAAAAGGTTTTATTCACATGAAGATATCCCTCTCAAATTTATCCATTTTGAACATCCTTTGCTTGATGTTCAATCATCAATTCACTAGATCTTACTGTCAACTATCTTATCCTTTTAATCTAGTTGAACTTCATATCAATTAATTGTCCGGTCCTTTTGACCCAACTGAACTTCCTGTTTGTTGTTCGATCCTCCTGATCCAAATAAAATTCTAGTCTGGTGTCTAATTCTCTTGCCCCATACATGAAAGTCCTACTTCCTTCATTCGAGGCGCATGTCTTGATATGAACCATAACTCTAGTACCAATATATTGCTCGTGTCTATAAGATTCACATATCTATACAATAATATAATATTGTTCAATTTAGATCTAAGCTCTCGTAATTTTATTTTTGAGTTATACCAAAAAAAATATCATTTCAATGAAGATATTTTTTCATCTTATAATCATATAATCGTTTCTTTGTGCAAGAAGATTGAAACTGTCAACCTAGCGGCCCCTCACTTCGACTTAACAAGTATGAGACAGAGTAAATCACAAGTGATCACTGATCTTGGTACGATGACAAGTGAGATGGAGAATGTGGCCTGATACGAACATTAAACAAATTAGTGATGGAGGATCGAATCTTTTCAGATATCAAACTCAGATCAGTACTTACTGATATACTATTCTATGATATATCTTTTCTATATCTTACCGATATGACATTTTAATTTGATTATATTTTTAATACTCTCAATATATGAATTAGTAATAATACAATATAAATATTATCTATATAATAAAAATATTAAGAATAATATTTTTAATAATGCTCTTAAAAACTTAAAAATGGTCCTACTGACCACCAACCAAAGGATAATGAATGATAAAAGAAGGAATTATCAGGGAAAAAATATGGTCGGTAATCTTAATCTTTTGGGCGGTAATATGAATTACCGGTCAAAAAAATTTCATTAGGACTTAGTCGGCAATCCATGGTCGGTAAATATTATTTACCGACCAAAATGGTGGATGGTATATTTTTTTTAAATTACTAGCAAATAAATAGTCAGTAAATTTTTCTAAAAAATAACGACCAATTATATATTTGGCCGGTAAATTTTTCAAATAAATGGTTGGTATATTTTTTTAAAATACCAACCTAATATATATTGATCAAAATATTTTATTAACATTACCGGCCAAAATATATTTAGCTGGTATTTAAAAAAAAAAATCCAGCCAAACTATGCTTGGCTGCTAATTTTTTTTTATATAATTTATCAAACATTTCTAAAAAACAATAATCAATAAATTTCAAAACACTAGTTTAACAACTAATAAAAAAATAAATTTTAAATCTACTAATCAATTATCCAAAATGACAAAAAAGACATTATGTCATACAAAAGTAAATGTCAAATAATTAATAAAGAGTTGCTAAAAGATCTAAGTAGAGTATCAAGAAATATATTGACTATATTCTCTTTCTTGCATGGGAGTCAACTCAAGTTGTAGTAATCCACTAGGTTGGTATTGCATAAGGAGTTGCCGCAACATTTCTTATGTTTTGACTTCTCGTTGGGCTTGTGTTACTTGCATCATTTTCATTCCCTGTTTCAATTGAGATATCTCTGCCTCTTGTGCAACAATTGTCTCTTACATACATTCATCTTTACTTGTATATTAGCTGATGTAGAAGAAGTAGATGTCGAAGTCTTGTATACCTTTGATGGTGGTTTGAGTCCCAATCCTAATTAATCCACGAATATAACCAAATTTATGACCAAGCACATCTTGGTGGTATTCGAATGTTAGATTCTTGAAATCATTGGAGGTGGGCAAAGAAGTATTATCCTCTGTTGTTCTTGCCAAAAGTGAAACTTTTTTTGTCATTACAGAGAGTGAACATTGCCTCCTATTAAACAAACATGCATCAATATCAATAATTTATTGTGCCAAAAATAATGTACAAAAATGAAAAAAAAACTTAAATTATGACTTATATATTGCTCTTGTGCAAGTTCACTAGTTCATCCATCTTTTTATGTATAATAATATCGACGTCATGTCTCAATTGCATCATATTCCTTGCAATTAAAAAAAAATAAACATCATGTCATTAGTAAAAATAATAGAAAGAACTCTTCATATATAATCAAACATGCAACTATAAAATTAATTTTAATTTAACGTACATCCTCTATATGTTGAACCACAGGTCTAGAGCCACCATGATGATTAAACAAATGCTTTGCTCGATTTGATTTATTTTTTGTAGAAATTATATTAAACAAATGCAACCGATAATTAGTAGCTATCATACGATAACATTAAAATTGTAAAATGAGAAAATTATAATAAAAACAAAATGACCTTAAACTCTGCAGACTCCCAATAATTACATAAATATTCTCGTGCTTCTTGTGATGGTAAGTTATTTGACTTCTTTTTTTTTTTTTTTTTATCTAAAGTCCAACTAATTAGAAATTTTTGATACTTCTGATGTTATTCACTTACTTGAGTAGAATATGATTTGCTCATCAATTTCAAAAGACAAACATCTATATCATCACAATCTTGAAATTCAAAAACATACTGATTAAAAAAATAACAATTAGTTCTATAAGTTATTAAAAACACAATTGATGCAAATAACATGATTTCAAAACATTACTTGAATGTGCATAATTAGTTGAATTTTATCAGACTTTGAGACTTTTTTAAAGCTTTTGTATGTAAATAGTAAGAAACTACGCATCAATGCTCCCAACTCAATAGTAAACATAGCAGCTGTCGGGCCTGTTGGCCAGTCATGGATTGATTTCAATGTCACAATAATTTTTCTTTCCCCTCCCCCTTTGTTTCATTTGCCATACGATAAGCCTCCTAGATGGCTAAGATGGTGAACGTGGACGACGACCTGCAAAAAAGGAAAATAAAAATTTTACTTTTTGAACAAGTTAAATTAATGTACACATAATATACATTTTCTTCAAATTTAATTCTAATGTAAAAATACCTCGCCGTGAAGATGTTGATATCATAGTTAGTGAATCAATATGGTCGATAGATGAAGGAACAACTAACGTGGTAGTTGCACTAGGTGTTTGTGAATTTTCAACATCAATAGGAATAGGAGTTTGCTCAATTATGGGAAGTGGTTTAGTTGTTTAGCTGATATCTGTATTAAGAAAAAAACTCAATAGATCAATAATTAAAAATAAAAATAAAAAATAGCAAATACACATAAAGATGCTCAACAATCTAAAAGAAATGCATATTCAAATAAAAAAAATATGCTTATAGTTTGTAAACTACACCACATTCATATACTACACCACAATATAAAAAATGATCAATTTATTGAAAATTTAATAATATCATGAAAATAAATACCTGTCATTCTTTAGTCTGTATCATAATCAGATATTATTTCAGTGTCAAAATAATTTTATGCAATATGATTTAAGTTGACTCCAAATGGAACATCATCATTAACATTATATGAATGTCTAGTCTCGTTCTCATTGACTTATAATTTTGTTATTGGAATCTCTACAGAATTCGATTCAATTCTATCAGCTTGTTGATTAGTTGAGTCCACAGTAACATCATGCACATTGAGTGTACTATTTTCTATTTGTAATTGAAGCTCAACATCATCATTATCAAGTACTTCTGGATAATTCCAAATATGCCAATGTTGGAATGTTTGGACAATTTTCCAATTGTCTCCAAATTTGTGATCATCAATATAGAATACTTGTTTTGCAAGAATAAAAGGATCCTCTCTATACCATGTCTTCTGGTATTAATGCACGCGAGACCAAAATCCATCTTTAAAGACTTCTTTTTTGTGGTACATTCATACAACTTGCAACTGAATAAATATACATTATATCCAAATAGATAACTTAACTTGATAACTTCCAACAACACTCCAAAAAAATCCATGTTTTCTCCATTATGAGATGATGGCACTGCTACCCCATAATTTTATGTTATTCTACTTCTATCTCGTTCCTCAGAATGATATCGAATACCTTCAACTATAGTTGCATCTGTAGTGCATACACGAAAATCAAGCATACATGACAATGAATATAATTCATTTATCAACTCAAATATTTCTTCCTTCCTCAAATCATCCATTTTGGTTCTAAACCATGACAGAAATTCTTTTTCTTGATAAAATTGACCTCTTACCATATCATCAAGATTTATAATTGACTCCAAATGCTCCCTACATTGCATAAAAAAATATGTGAGTTATTATAGTATAATTTTTTTAAAAAAATAAAAATAATTTAATTATATAATAACTTGAAAACTTACTTGATGTATGGTTGAACCGCACTATAGTTGTTTAATATATACCAATGAGCTTTCTCTCTTGTTGTTTGGTCAAACTTCACGTATTTTTTATGACCAATGAGATTTACATTTTGAGAAAAAACATCTAGTTTTGTAGCTTGGTTGCTCACCATCAATATTTCTTTCAGGTTTATTGAATCGAGTGTTGGATCGAGAAGCGTCGCTAGAGGGGGGTGAATAGCGATCGTAAATCTTTTCGATGTTTCGTTCGAGTAGACAATTAAACGAGTAAGAGCAACGGAAAATAAAGGAACACATTTATTTTTACTTGGTTCACAACCCAGCGGTTGCTACTCTAAGGCCCTATCGGTCCTAGACCGCGTACGGAGGGCAAAGCACTATAACGTCTCCTCCTCGTTGGAGGTAGGAGACAACGATCACAAAAACCGAATGTACGAGGATGAGGCAACAAGCTTACCTCACCTCGTTACGATTAAAATAAAGAATACAATAAAAATAATTACTTGCTACTGCTGCCGACGAAGGAGATTTGAACTTGTCGTCACGTCGGTGTTATGACGGCGTTGGAGTGTTGGCGTTGTAGGAGCACTTGATGAATAAACTTGATGATACTAGGAGTTGGAATCCTCCCCTCCTTTTATAGATTTTGGCCTCTGAATATGTCTCCTCTTTTTTCGGAACAGATCACGAAGTTGTACAAATTTTATCGCGAAGTGGCCGCGTCAAACCTTATCCGTTTTGACCTAGCACAAAGGCTGATTCGTAACCATCAGTCGACTGCCAGCCTGGCCACTTCCCTGCAGTAAGAGGTTAGCTCGGAGAATGATAAATGCGACGATTTCTGACCGTCCAATCTCAACCTAGACATTCCACGGGAAGTCTTAATCGGATCGCCGCCTACGGTCGTCCCCGTAAAGAGGACACGACCTTACAATCTCTCACTCACACGAGTTTACCTCGATAGTAACTCTCGCTTCCGGTCTTCCACTCGATTCCTTCGGCTCCCTCCAAAGTCACTCGAGTGTCGCCCGACCACCGCGGCTTCCTCCGGGTGTCGCTAGCCTTCAGCTCCAGCTTTAGCACTTTTCTGCACACTTGATTTAGCTCGTGAGATAACGATGTAAACTTAACTTTGTGTCTTTGCCATAATCAAAACACAGGTTCGATTATCTAGTGTCCCTGCACCAACAATCTCCCCCTTTTTGATCTATGGCAAACCAACACAAAGTTAAGGAAAATTAAAGCATAAAACAGGTATAGTAGAAGATGAATGTGAAGATGAATATCATTTCCAAAAACTCCCCCTTAACCCTAGGTGAGTTTTGAAAGAGATAATTTAATTTTCAAAATTAAATTTTATGTTACTCCCCCTTAATTTTTGCTCTTCTCCCCCTTTTGCCATAAATCAAAAAAATTTGGGGTTTTTGTATAAAATAGAGTTTTGAAAACAATATCGTATATGCATGCATCTAGATAAATCAAATATGAGTCCAAGCATGCGTCTAACAGTAGTTAGATAGATTGGTTCGAGGTGTGTCCCTCTGCACCAATAATCTAAAGGTTTATAATATAACCCTTAGGGTTAGTTTGCTCTCCCCCTTAGTCAAATATATGAAGTATAAGAGATGTAGGGGCGCTAAACTTTGGTCTAAGAGTTGTTAAGTACAATAGTTGAGAAAATAAGTAGTATTTTGAAGAGATTATTTTAAGTATATTTCAATTATCCTTAACATCTCACCCATTCTATGTGTCTCAGAATTTGTTCACCTTATATGTTTTGTGAGATGATTTTAAATTGATTAAAGATAGTCAACCTTGGGTTAGATTCAGATTTAACCTTTAGATCGTTAAGTAACTTTTCGAGAAACTGACTTCCAGGTCGTGGCGAGGCACAGGGGCCTTCTTTGATCGGAACAACGACCACTTCTTTAGACAAAGCCAAATTCAAGAAAATATCACTTAAGTCACTTAGGGTTACTTCCTGGTCTAACTAGTTTAGGATACGGCGAGGTAGCTTCAGCTAGTTCCACTCGGTCAAGTGCACCAAGCTAGATACGCCTTATCTAGCTCGAATACACGAGACTTTATTTCCCTAACGTACTATCATCTCGTCGCGTCCTGATACTATGTTGTCAAGAGTTGACTAACCATTTACCCTATCTAGCCATTCTAAAAATTAAAGTAAAATATGCAATGGTTTTGCTAAGTAAGCGGGTATACTATTTTAGTGTTAGCTCCCCCTGGACCATTGAATCAACATGGTCTATTCAAATAATGAACTTGATCCTGGGGAATCCAAACCTTATTAGTCCTTATATGTGAGTTCAATAAAACCTTTGGGACCCATGCTTGGACTCTTTGATGACTACGATTTACGATAGACATATAAGACCTATTCGTAGTCTTTGACTTAAATCCGAGTCCGGCTTTGTTGTACACGGCTCTTTGGGTTCCAAGTAATCGATTAAGGTTCTTAGATCCCAATGTGAACCTTTCCAACCTAGCCTCAACCTCTTGAACTCAGTTTTTCAAGAGAGAATTCTCTTCCTCAAGTTTTTCAATTTGAGTTGAGTTTTCCTCTTGAACTTGACTAGTTGAAGAGGTTAGAGTAGCCTCTTGCTTGAGGGTTTCAACCTCCTCAAGTAACGACTCAACCCTAGACTCGGACTTAGTTAATTTCCTATTGAGCATTTTAATTGTATTGTAAAGCGTATGAATTAGTGAGCGGCTAACCTTAATTTTCTCTTTTGGTCCGACTTTGAGTTGCTTCTCGAAGTAGTCCTCGAGTTCGGAGTCAGTGTTATAGTTGAACTCGGCTTCAGATTCTGACTCGGACTCCTCCGGTCTTGCCAAATGTCTTCTTTGTTGTCCCAAGTTGCATGGAAGGCTTTCCTTGCTCCCTTTTTCTTTTGGTTCTCGTACTTCAATTTCCTTCTTTCTTTTCGAACTATTCTCCACACAACGTTCACTATTGCTTCCACCTCTTCTGATTCGGACTCTAATTCGTCTTCGGGTTCGAGTTCATCTACTTGCCTAGTAGGTGGCTTGCTTCTTTGTCCTGCAAGTAGAGCAATACCTCTCTCGGTCCGGACCACGTTAGTTTGCTCGTGAAGTTTAAACTCGGAAAATAATTCGTCTAACCTAAGCTTTGAAAGGTCCTTAGAGACCTTGTAGACATCGACAATGGATGCCCACAAGGTAGTCCTAGGGAAAGTATTTAAAGCGTACCTTATAAGGTCCCGGTTCTCTACGGCTTGCCCGATTGAGTGAAGATCATTGACGATGTCTTGGATCCGCGCATGTAATTGGGTGGCGGTCTCGCGATCCTGCATCTTTAGATTGTACAGTTTATTTAAAAGTAAATCTCTTTTACATATCTTAGCATCGGGCATCCCTTCGTGTAGATCAATCAATTTGTTCCAGAGGTCTTTGGCGCTAATGAATGGACCGATGCGGTTGAGCTCCTCCTTGGACAAGCCACATTGTAATATTTGAGTTGCTCTTGCATCGGCTTCGATTTGCCTCTTGGTTGTATTTGTCCACTTATTGAAATCCAAGGGCTCTCCTTGATCATTGGTGGGTAGAGCAAAGCCGATTTGGATTATTATCCAAGTCTCGACTTGTGTTTTCAAGAAATACTCCATCCGACCTTTCCAATAACGGAAATTATTTCCGTTAAAGAACGGAGGTCGGGTGGTGCTATACCCCTCAATTTGAGCCATTAAGTCTCTTGCAAAAACACGAATAAAAATCAAAGAGAATTCCAAGACTTGGTCTTGGATTAGTAGTGCGGGAAATAAATAGAAATAAATAAGAAGAATAAGAAACTAACAAAAACTAGAAACTTACGACCTTCGGTGTCCCCGAAAGGCTACTGAATGTTGGATTTTAGGGTTGGAAACAGCTTGTTACGAGGGTAAACCCTCGTAAGAAATGTAGATCTCTCAGAGGGCTTCAATTTGGTAGGTAGATCGTTACGTGAGTTCACTTGTGCGAAAAGTTATGGCCGTTTTACCGTCGGCTACTCCAAGGGAGAATACTTGCAAGCACACAACCAAAAGAAACGTACCAAGACTTCGTCTTGGATTAGTAGTGCAGGAGGAATAAAAACCTAAGAAAGATACGAATCGAAAAATACGAAAAGAAAACCAAAACGTGCTAGATTGGTGGTTTCACCAAATCTTAGCGCCCCCGCTCTGATATCAATTGTTGGATCGAGAAGCATCGCTAGAGGGGGGGGTGAATAGCGATCGTAAATCTTTTCGACGTTTCGTTCGAGTAGACAATTAAACGAGTAAGAGCAGCGGAAAATAAAGAAACACGTTTATTTTTACTTGGTTCACAACCCAGCGGTTGCTACTCCAAGGCCCTATCGGTCCTATACCGCGTACGGAGGGAAAAATACTATAACGTCTCCTCCTCGTTGGAGGTAGGAGACAACGATCACAAAAACTGAATGTACGAGGATGAGGCAACAAGCCTACATCACCTCGTTACGATTAAAATAAAGAATACAATAAAAAGAATTACTTGCTACTGCTGCCGACGAAGGAGATTTGAACTTGTCGTCGCGTCGGCATTATGACGGCGTTGGAGCATTGGCGTTGTAGGAGCACTTGATGAATAAACTTGATGATACTTGGAGTTGGAATCCTCCCCTCCTTTTATAGATTTTGGCCTCTAAATATGTCTCCTCTTTTTTCGAAACAGATCACGAAGTTTTCTAAATTTTATCGCGAAGTGGCCGCGTCAAACCTTGTCCGTTTTGACCTAGGGTCGATTCGTCGCCATCCGATCGTGATGCCTCCCATCGATCGGTGATGAGCATCGATCGGCTTGATGTCCGTGATCATTGCCGGCCCTACTTCCTGCGGTGGAGAATGATAAATGCGACGATTTCTGACCGTCCGATCTCGACCTAGACCTTCCACGGGAAGTCTTAATTGGATCGCCGCCTACGGTCGTCCCCGTAAAAAGGACACGACCTTACAATCTCTCACTCACACGAGCTTACCTCGATAGTAGCTCTCGCTTCCGGCCTTCTACTCGATTCCTTCAGCTCCCTCCGAAGTCACTCGAGTGTCGTCCGACCACCGCGGCTTCCTCCGGGTGTCGCTAGCCTTCAGCTCCAGCTTTAGCACTTTTCTGCACACTTGATTTAGCTCGTGAGATAACGATGTAAACTTAACTTTGTGTCTTTGTCATAATCAAAACACAGGTTCGATTATCTAGTGCCCCTGCACCAACATCGAGTCTCTCCATCAAGCTTGAAAAGTGACATAAATATTAATGCCTCATCTATCACATAAGTCTCTGCAATTGACCCCACAGGTTTTGTTTTATTTCTGACATATTTTTTCAAAGTACCCCAAATAATGCTCAAAAGGATACATCCACTTAGAAGAAACTGACCTAGCTAATATTGCCTCTTCGGGCAAGTGAATTGATAAGTGAATTATGATATCAAAAAAAGTAGGTGGGAAAATTAATTCAAGCATACATAATATTACAACAATATCTCTTTGTAACTTCTTCAGCTTGTCAATAATCAATATTTACTTTGTATCTCATGGAAAAAATTGTAAAGCTCTATAATAGCCTCACACACATCTTTCTACAAGTATTTTCGAATAACAATAGGAAATAAATTTTGAAAAAGAATATGACAATCATGAGTTTTAAGTCCTTACAGCCTCCCTTCATTTTCGATCACTCGCGCGAGAAATATTTGGTGCATAAAGCAATCCGGTGCACGAAGCTCCCACCATGTGGGGTCCCGGAGAAGGATCCATTGTACGCAATCTTACCTTATTTTTAGTAAGAGGTTGTTTCTAGGATTTGAACTTATGACTTCTTGGTCACAAGACAACAACCTTACCGTTACGTCAAGGCTCCCCTCTAAATATTAGCCACTTGCAAAAATGCTTACGATCATCAGGTTTCAAATTGTATTTGGCTATTGGCTTAAAAGTTTTGTTCCCCAACATTTGTAAATGCAATTAAGGTCTTAAATCTTTTTTTTTCAAATTCATACGTGCCTTTGGTGTATCTTTACTCTTTCCATTTGTATGTAATAATGTCCTAACTATAACATCACACACATTCTTTTCAATATGCATAACATCTAGATTATGTCACACACATTCTTTTCATTATACATAACATCTAGATTATGTCTTAATTTCAAATGAGATTAATACTCAAGTTCATAGAAAATGAACTTCCTCATCCAATTATGTCCATCACCCCCTCTATTACCATGTTTTCTTTTTCCACTCACTATTTGCAATTGAATTAAAATATCATCAGATGTAAATGCTCATGGAGGAGGTCTATTTTCTATCCTACCATTAAATTTCTTACTTCTACGCCATGCATGATTTAATGGTAAGCTTTTACGGTGACACATATAACATAACTTGTTGATACATGGCTCTGCATCTGTATCCACATTACAAATAGGGCATGCTTTGTATCCTTTGGTACTCCAACTAGAAATCATTCCATACGCAGAAAAATCATGAATGATCCATAAAACAATAGCACGAAGATTAAAACATTCTCCAGTTGATGAATTTAGTGTCATAATTCCATCATGTCATAACTCTTTTAGCCCTTCAATTAATGATTCTAGAAAGGCATCAATATTTTTCCCAGGTGATCATCAATGTATAAGCTTGTTTGATCATGTGCCAATGAGCTATATTATATGGGACAAGTATCACAGGCCACATGTTGTATGAATGGACATCATCCCAAATGGGTTAAACCCATCACTGCTAAACCAAATCGAACATTTCTTGGTTTAGAAGCAAAAGTTGGATACATTTTATCAAATTCTTTCCATGCAATTGCACCAGCAGGATGCCTCAAAATACCCTCAGTTTTTACTCATTTTTCTTCATGTCAATGCATTCTAATAGTTGTATCTTTATGCAAATAAAGTCTTTGCAGGCGTGACTTCAAAGGGAAGTGTCTAACAATAGTTGTGGGTATTTTTGAATTTTATTTATGATTTAAAATGTAACGTGACTTTTCATATATTGGACATTTTTTAAGATCTGCACACTCTTTTCTAAATAATTTACAATTATTTTCACATGCATGTATTACTTCATATCTCATTCCAACATTTTGAAGTATCTTCTTTGTATCATAGTAAGACTCTGTGACATAATTGGGTTGAGGAATACAACTTTGGAGAAACTTTAATAGCATATCAAAGGAATGATTAGACCAACAATTGAGTATTTTAATTTGCATTAAGTTTAATATCAAAGTACTTTATATAAATGATGGAAGCAATTATCCTAGCAACTCCCCAGAGAATATGTAATGGTATCTTAGGATAACATTATACATGGTTTTACTTGGAGTTGACTATTTGGTAAATAATGCAAACAAACATAGAGAAAAAAAAAAGTTACCTTATGTTTCACAAGTTAAGCAATTTTCTCAAATAGAGTATATTTATTTTTCTAGTAAGGAATCTAGAAAAAAATGGAAAATAATAGATATTGAAAATGATAGACAAATTAATCTGAATGTAAATCATGCACATAAAACACAATCAAATAAAAGAAAGCTTGAATAGAAACGGACATTACATTAATTTACATGAGATATATCCAGATGCACCTAAAACACAACCAAATGCACAATCAAATAAACCTACTTGTTTGATGTTCATGCATTCATTGGAATAAAAATAATTAAAGAAAGAAAATACAGAAATTAACATTTATAGGGATAAATGTTGGTGCAATCGGTTCAAGTCACGATTGACCAGACTCGAGTTTGACTCGAGTAGTGGTTTGATATTGATGTTTGACAATGAGTTGATCATTGTTTGACAATGGATTAACTAGATGGTTGACTTGAAGTTGACCATAATGGAGAATTCCAAGCATGGGTCATGGCAAGGGAAAGTCCAAGTCTTGAGCACTTGGCATGGAAAGTCCAAACTTGAGTCTTAGCAATTAGAAAGTCCAACATTGGTTGGCATAGAAAGTCCAAGCATGGGTCTTGGCAAGAGAAAGTCTAAGCTTGAGTCTTGGCAAATGGAAAGTCCAACATGTGTTGGCAAGGGAAGTCCAAGGGTTGATATTGGCGGTGTAAAGTTTAAGCGGAAGTCTTAGCAGCATAAGTCCAATGGTTGACGGTGTAAAGTCCAAGCGTGTGTCTTAGCAGTGTAAGTCCAAAAGTGTCTTGGCGGTATAGACCAGCTTAGCATGAAAATAGTCGATGGAAGCATTTGAAGGTCAGCACATGGATGAATAAGTCATGGATGACTTGGAGGGATCCGATAGGCGTGAGACTGATGGAGGTGGCTAGAAGGCTTAGGTCTAGACTAAGAGTGGTCTAGCAAGTATAAGGGCATCATACTTGGGATTAAACCTCATGGTTGAGGTTATCAGTCGACTGAGACTTTGGACAAGTCGATTTGCCAATTGTTTTGACACTTGACAACCGAGTTGATTTGTAGCAGTCGATTGGAATTATGACCAGTTGAGTGTTGTAAGTCGACTAGGGTTTATCATGCATATAGCCTTAGCGATCAGCCAAAGATTAGGCGATCAATCGATGGCGAGCAATCGATCGTCATGGATGTGATCGCTAGTGCTCAGAACACTCGGTAGCCGACTGATCAGTCGGCTACGAGGTTGACAATCGACTGATGGGTAATGACAGTCGACTGTAGTGTATTCGTTGGCTTGAATGTCGACGTGGGTTAAGTCTGTTGTGAGACAACGACATTGTTAACAGTCGACTGTGGCCTTATGACAATCGACTGTTAGGCGCAAAATCAACCTGTTGTAGGTTACAAAAGCAGCTTGAAATGGAGGATTTCTAAAATGGTTCCTTGAGGCGATTTGGGGCAATTTACTAGTGCAATTCAGGGTCTCCAAGTGCAGCTCAAGCAATTAAACAAGCAAGCATCCAAAAGTGTATTTGTAAAGTTTTCTTTATGTATTTTTGTGTATTTCATTTGTAATCGCTTATATTTACTTGTATTACTTTTGTAATCTATTATAAGAGTTTTCTTCGCCTCCGACTTGTTGTCGAAAAGGAGTATTTTTTATTAGTGGTAGTATTGGCATCGCTAGAATTTATTGGAGCTCAATCCGTGAAGTATGAACCCTAAGGTTCCAAACCACATTATATCGATCGTGTTATTATGTCGTTGTGTGTATTTGTTTTTGTTATCATTATTTTCGCTACGTACACTAACGTTTGTAGCAAGTACAATCGATTTTCGTCAAGTGAACGAAGACTCGTCATTCACCTCTCCTTTAGCGCTCACCGAAGATCCTACAATAAAGTTTGAAATAAAGCTGATCTTTTTCTGTTCAAATGAACCTATAAAGAAAGATGAAAGCAATAAGCTAATAAATATAAGAGAAATGGACCAAGCTGTTTGTTCGACGATTAATATGGAGGAGAAAAAAATCGATTTCGCAACTCGATCGAAGAGTAGAGGATAACCCGAGCCAAATCAAGGAAGAGAAAGGAATCAATGTCGTTGTTCCTTTTTCAATCAATGTCGAATGGAGGATCAATGAAGGAATAGGAGGAAGAAGAATCGTCGCAAGGGTTTTTTTCGTGAGAAGAAATGTCGATGGCTTCACGCGTGGGTTTTGGATTTTTTTTAAAGGAAAATTGATATTAACTTTTAGGTTTTCTAATATGGAAATAAATTGAGTTATAATTTCATTTTTTATTTATTATATTAAATAGCCACTGCATTTTTATTGATAATTATAAAAAAATTTTAAAAATAAAAATTCAAGTAGTCAAAATTTTATAAAAAAATATATCATCAAAAGATTTTTTATTTATTATAATTAATGATCAATTATTTTTGTTGATAGATCTTATCAAATCTTATCATATTTTTTATTTATATATTTACAAAATATGGAATGCATTTTTTAATTTTTTTGCCATCAAAATTAATATAATTATTGGTTATATTTTTTTGCATTCAAATTTATTTTCATTTAATAAATTTGTAGGCCTAAATTTTTGTCAATATTTTTTTAAAATATTAGTAGTTTTATTAATTTATACGAAAATAGAAGACTAATGAAGGAGAAAAAAATACTGTTGATAACAAAGACGAAGAAGAAAAAATGGTTCGTGAAAGAAGGAGAAGAGAGCGTAAAATTTATTTATAAAAATAAAAAATAAATAAGTTAAGAGGGAAAATTTTATCAATAAAAGATTGTCAAAAAAAAATAAAAATAAAAATTCAAATAGTTAAAATTTTATAAAAATACATCATCTAAATAAATTCGAGATGATATTTTTAAATTTTTTATTGAATTAAGTTAATATAAATATTAAAATTTCTAGATAAAAATTTAAATTTACCCATCAAATTTAACTTTAATTAGTAAAAAATTAAAATTTATCAGCTAAATCTAATTTTGATTAGTAACAAATTAAATATTATCGACCAAAATTAAATTTACCCGGTAAGAAATTAAAAATTAATGACCAAATATAACTTTGGCTAGTAAAAAATATAAATATTGTCGGCCAAATTTAACTTTGACTCATAAAACATTCAAATTACCAGCCAAATATAACTTTGGCTAGAGATAAATTAAACATTATTGATTAAATTTAATTTTGAAAAATTAAAAATTAAAATTTATCAATCAAAGCTAATTTTGGGCAGTAAAAAAATTAAGTATTACCCGTCAAATTTAACTTTAACTGGTAAATATTTAAGATTACTGACCAAAATAAATTTTGATCTATAATTATAATTATTTACCAGCTAAAATTTATTTTAGTGATAATTTTAAATATTTACCGCCTAAATTCATTTTGGACGGAAATAAATTTACCGGTATTATCACTTTTTCCCGTAGTGGATACAATTGTAGAATTAAAATGTGATAAATCTTTTTTAAGTTTCAGTCAACACCTCTTGAATTTTCAATTAATCGGTCAAATTCTTGGGCAACCTTGGGCTCGTACTTTCAGTCGTCTTATTTGTCTCCTATTTGGCATCGATTTTGTAGACTTTCAAGTATCAATCGACAACCTACACACTCTCGCTTATCTGGAAAAATTGAGAATCTGTCCAACTAGCAGTTCTTTGTCATTCATTCCAAGACACTAGCGAGAGGGAGAGTAAATTACGAGAGAGACAAAGTCCTTTGACACGGTGACAAAGTAGGAAGAAGTCCATCTGAAACCATGAGAGATTTTAGACCCCTCATTCGATATCGAACGCTGCCCATCCTGCAAGCAACACCCTGCTTTATAATCGTGTCGTCCCTGTGGGGACACACACTCCCGCTTATCGATTAGACTTTAGACGGCTCCCATACATGGTGTGATGTGTTAATAAATTACAAGATTAAATTTATATAATAGACAAAAATCGCTGCTCAGTGCCTTGCCAATTGCGTCTACAGACGCTGCCCTCCCATGATTTATTCTCTCTTGAATTCATGGGATCGGAGCGGAGAGTCAGAGACTGCTAGCTAGGTTGGCGATTCCAACCTGTTAGACAATGATTAGACTTTAAGTGTATAAATTGCCCTAAGAGGATGGTACAGTAGTAAAAATGGAAATACATCCCATAAAGAATACAATTCCATCATTTGGTGAGATAATATTCGACGATGAATTTCAAAAAAAAATTATAGGGACAATCTCTATATAAGAGTTTACTCGATAGATGAAATAAGACTTTGAGGTTGGACAGTCTTTCCGAAATGATACGATTACAAATTCCAAACTGGATCATCAAACACTTCCCTAATGTATTCGGGTGGTTGATGAAGATCAGCAAAAACTTTGACCTCTTCCGACTCAGTTGTCAAAGAGACATCCTTATAAAACCATAGAATCAGACTAACTGCCCATCAATATATATATATATATATAAAAGAACACCATGTTAAAAAATAATTAGGCCAACAACAAATATACTGAATTAGTAATAATATAAGCATAAACATAAACATAATCAACACAATAAAATATTAATTAAAAAATTACTAAGAACAATATTTTTAAAATAACTCTCCTAAAGCCCTAAAATTAATCGTGCATTGCAATAACCATAAAAAGGACAATGAATGATATAATTGTAGCAGCCTGTAGGCTAAGTATAGCGGAAGAATATTCAATTCTTAAATATCCATAATTCAATTTTCAATTATAATGCACTTATATATATTTTTTAAATGAGATAACATATATCAAGGATACAAAAAAAAAATACAATGACAACGTATGTGTTTAATGCGGTTTAGAAATCCCTTCTTAGGGATGATAACGATAATAGATTAGATTTGAATTGAATTTCATAATTAATTTTTTATATTCATTCTCTCTTTTTTTCAGAAAATAAAAAACAAGTTTTTTTATTTTTTAATTTTTCAGAAAATACTCTTTTATTTTTTGGAAAACGAAAATGAAAACATAAAATGATTATTTCTCATTTTCTAATTTTCTAAAAAATATTTTTTTATTTTTTGAAAAATGAAAATTGCGAACCAAATATATTTTCTCATTTTCATAGAAAATGAAAATAAAAAACGAAGAAAAAAAAGACGTCTATCAAACATCCTCTTACTATTTTCATTAGGTATTCACGGTATATTTATCGATAAAATATTGTTTTTATTTATGAATTCATATGGAGATGTAATAGATTAACTTCCATCAAAAGAGGGAATAAGAATAAAAAGAAGGAGAGCATACAAATGAGGCTTAAGCATCTTCAAATGGTTCGATCAAGTACAACTCAACCATGGACGCAGATGAAATGACATGCAACTCGCTCGATTCCCTTTTACTCAGTGAAAGAAGAAGTCGACTGCCGACAAACAAAAAATAAAAATAAGAAAAAGAGAGAGAGAGAGAATGACAGTCGATCCTTTTTAAAATTGAACTTGGCCTCCTCCAGCTGGAAGACAGATGTGAGTCTTTCTTTTATTTCTGTTAGCAATGATAAAAATGAAAAGATATTTTATAAAAAAATATAATTTAATTTTCTATTAAGATGATGTTCGGTAATAAATTTCAAAAAAAATCATAGAGACGATCTTCTATATAGAAGTTTGTCTGATAGATAAAATAAGACTTTGATGTTGGATAATCTTTCAGGAATAATACGATTATGGAATCCAGATTGGACCATCAAACTGCGAACGCTTCTTTGATATATTCAAGTGATTTATGGAGATCGATCCTCAATAAGAGCTCCGACCTCTTCCGACTCAATTATCAAAGAGGCTCTTCCGACTGATTAGTCAGGCCGAATATTTAAATACTCTGATGCTAATAAAAAAAATACGAATATTTCCTTTGCCTCCCTCTACGCGCGTACGTGACACGATTTATATCATGTCGATTCATCCCTCTGCGCACGTACGCGACACGATTCGCTCGCGAGCTAGGAGATCGCCATCGCTGTCGGACGGTCGGATTCCGGCCGCGATCCGATTAGAATCCGGCGCGATCGCGGTCGTTAGTGCCGCGACCACTAGCGACCGCGATCGCACGCGATTCCGATCGTGAATCGGTCGGATTTCGATCGCCGTCCAATTGGAATCTGGTGTCGACTTGACGACGGTCGGATTCCGACCGGACGACGATCGTAATCCGACCGTCTGTCGGCGATGCCAACCTCCCATCTCGTGAGCGGCATTTCTCAATAGCACGCGATGGACGACTGAGATTGCATTGTGCACGTGCACAGACGGATCAATCGTGTAGGAGAAGAAAACTATATATATATATATTAAAAAAAATAAAATAAAAGTCAATAAATAAAAGGCTTGAATATTGTTTTTTCAAAAAAAAAAAAGCTCTAATAATATTCATCGAGAATATCTTTATTTAGAATGTCAATCGGGTTAAGACCACTCGGGATGGGTTCTCGAGCCAATAATATTTAGGCCGCATCATAAGCGGAGTCAAATTTGAAAATATATAAGATAAATTATTGTTTATGATATATGAAAATAAAAAATAATTATGATAAATTTATATATATATATATATATATACACGATTATATTCTCCTGCGCGCAGGGTCAATGCGTGACCCTGCTTTGATGAACAGTAATTTCACTGTTCACCAAAGCATGATGAACATTGAAATCACTGTTCATCATGCTTAAGCGCGCTGGGTCGCAGGAGAACACCTCCCTCTCTCTCTCTCTCTCTCTATATATATATATATATATATATATATATATTTTAAAAATGGTGTTGACATCCATCCCGTCTAAGAGTGACTCCGTCGTATTGTGTTAAGCTTGAGTCAAGTTAGCGACAATGGAAAAATAAAATATCGATCATTCAAAATTCGAGAAGAAGTAAGTCACGAAAGAATTATATTTGTAGATGTGATTGATAAGACAATAGATGACAATTTGAATTTGAAATCAAATTTTAGATCATCTTCAAAATCGATCATTATTTATTGTACAAATATACTTATTCACTTATCAACCCACCGCACAGACAATTGTGTGGCTAAACTTTTTTTTTTTTTTATTTACATCAGGTATCAAGTACGATTTCTCTTCCATACTAGTCCTGATGGTTGACTGGTCCTGTCCCACGACCTTCGATTAGAGTCCCCACCGATTAACGAGGATAAAATTAGGATGACAGATGATCAAAGCACGTTTGAACTCATGCTACACAAAATGGGCCGACCACACTGGGCCGGGGGGCATCACACACCTCCACTCGCACAGCGTGCACAACCAGAGCAAAATCGACCCCTAAAAACGCAGAGGAAAGTCTCGTAAATTACCATCGCGCCATTGTGTGGCTAAACTCGAAATCATGGACTATAGTCGGCATGATCCATGACGGACCAACCAACAATACTTAGCAAGACAAGCCGGGAGAAGCTTTAAAAGGCGACTCGAGTGCCCTCATCATGCACCAAGCGCCCGTGGCCAACAAACTCATCGACACAACGGACGCTGTCCGTGCAAAAGCTTGACAAATTAAAGCGGCAAGAACGGAGCACTCGCCGGCCATACATCATCCCATCAGCGATCTACAGATCCGACAGACACGGCCAATCCCTCTCCCCATACACGCGCATATAATCCTGCAGCCTTACCTGCATCTGTGCCTGCCATGGAGCACCAAATGGGCACAGCCAAAAGCCTCAGACCCTTCTGCTCTTCCATCTTCTTCCTCCTCCTCCTCATGCTCTCCGCGCTGCTGTCGCAGAAGCCCCTCTGCATGGCTCTCCTAGACATCGACTCCCTCGCTTGGCGCGATGAGAAAGAAGACGAACTCAACGAGGCGCAGAGCCACCAGGAATCCCCCAGAGACTGCAACCTCTCGGTGGGAGAGTGGGTGTTCGATCCCTCCTATCCGCTTTACGATCCTGCCTGTCCCTACCTCAGTGCCCAGCTGAGCTGCAGGGGCAATGGAAGGCCAGATTCTGACTTCCAGAGGTGGAGGTGGAAGCCAAAGCAATGCTCTGTTCCAAGGTCACCTGGATGCTGCTTCTCGCTCTGTCGACTGTCGAACTAAAATTTTTCTCAACAGAAAAAAAAACGATAATTTTTTTTAAAAAAAATCCTTTCTGAATTCGTAGATTCGACGCGCTGGACTTCCTCGCGAGGATCAGGAAGAAGAGGATCATGATGGTAGGAGACTCCATAATGAGGAACCAGTGGGAGTCTCTGGTTTGCCTGGTGGAATCAGTGATCCCTAGAGACATGAAGTTGGTCTCCTCGAATGGCCCCTGTACTGCCTTCCATGCCATGGTAAGAGACCTCTGCGCATATATATATATATATATATATATGCATGACAAGCAGCTAGCGGAGTGGATCTCAAGCTGAATGACGACGAGTAAGATGTGAAATTAAACCTCGATCGTCGCAGGACTTCCAGGCATCCGTCGAGTTCTGTTGGGCACCTCTTCTGGTAGAGGTGAAGCGAGACGCAGAGAATCGGAGAGTGCTGCAGTTGGACTCCATCGAGGTGAACGCCAAGCACTGGTACGGAGTGGACGTGCTGCTCTTCGATTCGGCTCATTGGTGGACTCACTCCGGCAAATGGAGCTCGTAATCGAACTCTCTCTTCCTTCTGCATGTCCATGCTAGCTAATTAATTCGCACGTACCATTACAAACCGTGCACTCGTACGTAAACCTGTCGAAGCGATTGGAATTTGCAGGTGGGATTTCTGCAAGGAAGGAGAGAGGCTGTTCGACCACCTGAACCCCATGGTCGCCTACGAGAAAGGTCTGACGACATGGGCCAAATGGGTGGACCTGCACTTGGATCCTCGGCGAACACGAGTCGTCTTTCGAAGCGTGTCGCCTCGGCACAACAGGTGTATATACGATCGATCGATGCCCCTCGATCCTGCTGCCTGCGCAGGATATTTTCGAAGGGTATATAAAAAATGGATTTTGCAGGGACAATGGGTGGCAGTGCTACAAGAAACAGGAGCCGGTGGCTTACATGGGCTACACTCCGCGAACGCCGGGGCAACTCGTGGTGCTGAGGGAGGTGCTGAAGAAGATGAGCTTCCCTGTGTACCTGATGGACGTCACCGGCATGTCTGCTCTGCGTGTCGACGGCCACCCTTCGATTTATGGGAAGGCGAAAGAAGGCGGCGGCCCGCCGGCTGCCTCGGACTGCACTCATTGGTGCTTGCCCGGAGTCCCAGATGCCTGGAATGAGATGCTCTATGCTCTTTTATAGACTTCCAGAATGCTTCTGAAATACAGCTGGGAGCAAATTGATGTGTAACTTTTAGGTACGTACGTTCGTCTCCGGCCGGCCGCAACTATATATATGAATGATGCTGGTGAAGCCGAGGGTCTTTTTCCGGTGGTGGTCGTGTATTCTATTATATATATATATATAGCTGCTGCTTTGCTTAATTATGATCTTATTTCTATTTACATCCTCAATTATGCAAATCTCCAAAAGAACGTCCCAAGAGCATTTAATTGTCCTTGTATTTTAATTGTTTTTTATTTAAATGAAAGAAAAATAAATCACAATCGTATCAATACTTAACATAGTAGATGACAGACACTCTCTATAAAGGATTGATCCTTATTCACTTACGATATTAACTATTAACTATATATGTGAAGACTTGTGTTTTAATTAATTAGTGCTATTATAATTTAGCGTGAAAAATTAAATATTTCACCACAATCAAAAGTACTATATATTAAACGCTATTATTTCAAAATATTATTTATCAACTTTAAGTCCGTCCCTGCTGATCCACTACACATGTTTTTTTTTAAAATATATTTATTAAAAATTAAAATTAAAAATTAAATAAAATGATTAATTATTTTTTAAAAGTAAGATTATTATTAAAAATAATAATAATAATTTTAATATTTTAAAATATATTTATTTAATATGATATAATTTAAAGATAATTGAGTAGACCGTGGAATCCATAAATAATGAGTATTAATGTCAAAAGGAATGCGAATGAAAGAGATATATTGTTATAATGAATATGTGATATAGCGGATTCCATATTTTGTAATGAGATAGAGGATGTTATATTGAGAATGGATTGTGGATGCTCTAACAATTACTAAGCAATTACTGTTCAGTAGTTGAGTTAGTATTATATTATAATAGCATTAAAAGTATTTTCAATATAAACAATATAATAGAATGTCCTTTTGATTTTTTTTTTTTAAAGGTAGGATTGTTTCGACGATTTATATAATTTAGGATGCCTTTTTTCCCACAAAATCAAAAGGATTTTTTTTATTGAAATTGTGATAACAATATCTTTTTATTTATTAATAAAATAACATCTCATTTTATCTTAGCTCATTTTTATTCTAAAATAATCTTATTTTTCTAAGTTGTAGTAGCTATATGATCCTAATTACTGTGCAATAGATCTTAAATGAATGGGTCATTCACCAATAAATTTAACATTCATTTGATAAGATAAGAGTTCATTTATATTTGTTCAATATATATCAAAGTTAATTAAATAAATAAATTTGAATAACTTAATAAATTAAATAAATAATTTTGATTTTTTATATATATATTCAATTTATTAATGTTCAATATTCGTGAATATAATTTATAAATTATGTTCATAAATAAAAATTATGAATCATCTTCGTGATCAAATTTATTTATGATTTTTTTTATAATTGTTTATACTAATCGATTGAATAAAGATTAACATTTTAAATGAAAAAATAAGTTTATCTTAGAATTTGATAACATTTAAACAAGTTAAATTTAAATAAATTTGATTTAGAAATTCGATACTAATTTAATAAATCAAACTCAATTCAAATCCGAATCAAATTTGATTTAAAAAAAAAAAACATAAACAAAGTCAAACTTAAACGATCATTTTGATTGTTTGATTAATTTTAAATTTGGTTCGACTTGATTATCTTATCAAATAATCAAAAATATTAGAAAATTTGATTTAACTTTATTTGTTTATAACCCTACGTAATTATACTAATTAATTGATCACAATTGCTATAATGTATATTGTATACATTACAGTAGTTATAATGTCATACATATAAATACACAATTATACAGTAATTACGAGTTCATAGTCCCACAAAAGATTGGAATCGTAATCTAGTGGTCCCATAAACTCCTAACGACTATCATGTGAGGAGGAAATCATGAAGACCCTATAAATTTTGATGTGTTGATTAAAAATAATGGAAGATCATTTGAGCCTGTGAAGAAATTTTAGATCTTTTTTTAAAATCCATCTGTGTTTATTCTACAACTGTGATACTATTCTTACCAATATGTCATCCGGCTGACGCTGAGTTCATATATAGAATTACATATATATTAGTAGTTATGAATCATGCATATTTGTAATAATGTCATATAAAAATATTTTTAAAAATACAAATTAGCTAAGACCAAATAAGGTATTATTTTGATAATAATGTAAAAGAGGCGGGTTTTTTTTATAATTATAATAAAAAAAAACCCTCTATGATTTTGACCTTTCTATAATACGTTATAAGTTTTTTTTCCCGTGACGTTAATGCATGCATGCTAACGTAGTCATTTGGGATAGTCTCTTATTAGAATAGTATAGATGTTATTGTAAACGAATAGAAATCGAATTTTAATATACAATTTAAAATTTTTATTCGGATTTAATTTTTTATTATTATTTTTGACTAATGGCATAATTTTTCATGATTTATCTTTTTTTATTGTCATGGAGAAATTGATGATAAAATATATTAAAACGAAATCCTTAAATATTCACCGTAACAAATTGCACTAAGAAAACTAAATTATGTCTATAATTCGTGGGGACACTTACAATTTCTCATTTTTCTCTAATTGTAAAATATAAAAAAAAACTTTATTATTTTATTCATGGCAAATTTATGTATTGTTGGTTAAATTGTCATTCATGGAACTTCGTCTAAAATATTTGTAAAGATTTGAATGAAGATTTATTATCATTAAATACATTATAAGTAAATTTTTTAATTTAGTACGTTTACGCACAAGTAAAATAATCCAATTTCCAACCGTAGTTTTAAAATTCTCAAATAATACACTTAATTTTGATTCCACTTTCAAATCTAACGTTCTCTTTCTTTCCTCTTTCTTTTGCACTTCTCTTTCCTCTTAAATTAAATTATTTTTTTCACTCTTTCTACTTGCATGCAAAATACCATGATAATATTATGATGATATTGATCCAAAGACAACACCAGTATGGTGATAATTGTTAGAGTCCAACACCGTTGTGTGGTATTGGTTTTTAGATACTACCACTATAATAGTATCGGTCTTTAGAAAAATCAGTCTCATATCGTAGTATTAATTTTTAAAAATTCATTTGTATTGATTGTTGAATGTATACTGAAAAGTCTATTTTTTATATAAATATTTTTATTTTTGAAATAAAAATCACATGATCATTGTTTGTATATTTATGGCTATGCATATTGTCTAATACATTACATTGTAGATAACATGGTATGTGGTGTCACACGGAAGATCATGTTATCGGTTCCTTGTAAAGTATAAGTATAAGCTCACAACCGAGATGACTTTGGACAAACCATTGGTATGGTTGTAGTGTGATTTGGTATTGATTTATCTTGACCATAGAATCACACTAATACACTTTGTGTGTATTGAGCAGGATCGACTTAGAGGTGATTCGATTTATTGCTGACTACATAATCGAATCGGACATTAAATATTATTTTGTACATACTCTTAATCCCGATATAATAACGGGCACATATACTTAGTGTTCATTTCTTTGATTTATCAATGGGCGAGATTTATAGATTAAATCGATAGGCTCGATAAGTTGAGAAATAATATTATTTATATGACGTGTCGTTGATTATAGGAGGAAACCGTGTCCTATATATTAGGATGATGATGCCCCCTTGAGGAGTTTATAAGGTGCATCATGCAAACCCTGCAGGTGGACTTGGTCCGGCATAATGAAAAGGTTGAGTGGTACTACTCATGGAGTTAGATGTTGAATAATTAATGGTCAGTAAATTAATTAATCGACGGACATTCGAGATCTTAAACACGGGGAGAAAATGTACATATAATATATGGAGCCCATATTAACTTATGGGGGTTGGTGAGGTAGATCAATGATAATCCTTTAGTGGATTAGATTATCATTAATGGATTGGACTTTATGTGAGCTTGATCCATTGGATGACCAAGATCCAACTCCTCCTCATGGTCCCTATTGTAGCCTATTAATACCTTATGAAGCTTATATCCAATAGATAGAAACAAAACTCTAGATCCAAAGGTAGAGATTAAATCTCTAGATTCGACGATTGAGATTAAATCTCTAGATCCGACGGTTGAGATTAAATCTCTAGAACCAATGGTGGAGATTAAAACAAGACTTATCCCTAACTCTATAAAAGGAGGGCAAGGGGTGGGCGACAACTAAGAATCCAATTAGAGATAAGATTAGGGTTTTGGGCAGCAAGGCTTGGAGGCTAGGGTTTGGAGTTGGCGTCACCTATTAAGGAAATTTTTTCCTTATCTCCTTCTTCTTCTCTGGTGGCCGGTGTCCATACAACACCTTCCACACCTTGGCCATCATCCATAGCAGCTCTTCTCCTTCTCCTTGGCCGGTGGAACCAAGGCTTAGGGTCCTCCCTTGAAGCTCTTGGCCGACAATCATCTCTTCTCCCTTCTCCTTATTGACCGGCGGCAAGCAACTTGCTTGTTAGTTGGCTAAAGGAAGAAGAAAATTCTTGTTTCTATTCTTCCTCTTGCTCGGAACTAGCAAGGAAGAAAGATTAATGATCTAGGAGCTTCAACTTTTGGTAGATCGTCGTCCACACGACGTCCGAAAGGAGAAAGGTCATACAATAGAAGATCGAGAGGTATATCGATTCTCTATTTTCATTTGTTACATGTTTATATTTATTTTTCAATTATATGCATGATATATATATTCTATTTTGTGGCTAAATATACTTGGACCCCGAACATAAACACAAAAGTCGACGATCCATACATCGTCTATTCCGCGGCTATTCGTGGAATAAAGGTTGATCGCTTGAACAACAAGTTTGTTCAAGTGACTACTCTAAACGAATAGCATGACGATGACAAGGTTGCTTGGGCAATCCCTCCTGTCAAGGATAAATTTTTTTATCCGGGGACGCAGAAGGGATCGCCATGAACAAGCGACTAAGTTGAAAGGGGAAGCAAAGTTTCCCCTCCCAACATTGATATGTAAGTTGTGATATTAATTTTTTAAAAATAATAAAGAAGAGCATATTTAAAATTTAGAGCACTATATAAATTCATATGAGTTTGAATAGATCCGATTGGAGTTTGTTAGGATCAT
The DNA here is from genome assembly GCA_025175895.1 of Wurfbainia villosa. Lineage (NCBI taxonomy): Eukaryota > Viridiplantae > Streptophyta > Magnoliopsida > Zingiberales > Zingiberaceae > Wurfbainia > Wurfbainia villosa. The sequence goes on from JAKLTH010000287.1 coordinate 39,621, forward strand.
TCATGAATTTTGTTTGGAATTCATTGATGGAATATAAGATTTGAATTTTTGAAAAGTTGACATAATGTAGGTGTGTCAATTCGGGTGGGTCGGGTGGGTTCGGGTTAGGTTAAGACAAGGGTATTACAAAAAATTTTCCAACCCGAACCCGACCCGAACCCGACCAAACCCAAAATTGCTGAACCCGAACCTGAACCCGGCTCAACCCGGGTAACCCGACCCAACCCGATTTTTAATATTTTTTCCAGGATTTTCAAAAATTATTCCAAAACTAGCGTCTGTATCTTGTTTCCTTCTGTCCTTTTGTATGTAAAACTAGCATACGTAAAAAGTTCAAGAATTATGTCCTTTTGTTTCCAAAACAATCATCTATTGGCTTGCAAAACTAGCAGATGCTAATGAGACCAAGAATAACAATACAAAAAAAAGTTCAAGCATCACAAGACACACAATAACTTTCAAACTCCACTTTTCCATTGTTATCCAGTCTCCACAGTCCACCCTGTCGTACCTTAAAACAACATATAAAATAACAAAAATTAAAATATGTAAGCTTTTAAAAATCACAATTTATAAATTCATAACTTACTTTTCAATGTCATAGCAATATGAGAATCATCAATCATTTGTTGCAACAGTAGTTGATCCAACATCCTCGTTTATGAATAAATTCATAATATTTTCAGTCAAATCATCTAGTCCCACCTCAGTATTTTCTAAAAAAAATATATATTAGTAAAGCAAATAACTTTAAATGAAACAAAAAAAGAAAAAGCACTAACCTTTCTGTCCAACTAACCAATCTCTACAACAAACTAATGTCTCAACAACATCAAACTTCATTGCACTACGATATTGGTCAAGTATTCTACCACCAGTGCTAAAAGCTGATTCAGAAGCAACTGTAGAAATTGGAACGCTCAAGATATCTCTGGCCATTTGTGCAAGTTCAGGATACCTAAATTGATGAGCTTTCCAGAACGCGAGAATATCAAATTTTGCAACTCTGTCAATTTGTGGTTCTTCCAAATAGAGCTCCAATTGACTCTTTTGAGCTCTACCACTGAATTTTAAACTTTGAAATGATTCAAATTCCTATACCATAAATGAAATATATTGGATTACTGGCAACGAAAAAGTAAAAAAATAGTGAAAAAAAATTATTATAATCAGTACCTTCAAAACATCCATGCATCCGCTTTCTGAATTTAAAGTAAGAAAAACATTATCATCAATGCCACTGCAAGAACTCGAAGATGTGCCGCTGGTACTTAGCTTGGAAGCAATAATCGTGTATTCCTCGAACAAAGAAACTAATTTAGACCTTACTAGACTTAATTCGTCACTATCTTCTCCATATAACTTGTTGTAACAAAACTCGACAAACTGCATCTTGAACCTCGGATCAATTATCACAGCAATGGCAAACAAAATGTTATAATCTTTCCAGTACTTATCAAATTTCAGACACATCCGGTTGGCCATTGATCTCATGAATTCATCAGAGCTTTTCGAGGCTTGATTTAATGTCAACTGAACCATAAAGATGCGAGGAAAGTAAAGATTGGCAGTAGGATATTTCACTCCAGAAAACAATGATGTTGTCTCATAGAAAACCTCAAGGAATTTGCATATTTTTTCAACTTGTCCCCACATCAACCGATGGACAATGTGTGAAATTAGAATCGACCAATCTCAAATGATTAAAAGCACGTCGATAATACATGGCATTAGAAAGCATCAAATAAGTAGAATTCCATCTAGTAGGAACATCTTGTCTAAGTGATTTCTTAGAATCAAGTGAAGTTTGAGTGACAGATTCCATAAACTTTTGCTTTCTCACTTGGCTGCCTTTCACATATTTTACACATTCCCGAATCTTATCAACAGAACCATCAATTCTTTTCAAACCTTCTTGCACAATTAAATTGAGAATGTGTGCACAACAACGAACATGCAAAAACTCACCACTATTCACTAATGAACAATTTAAACCAAGTTGATCCCTTAAAAGACTAACAAACACATCATTTGCAGCTGCATTGTCTAATGTAATTGTGAAAACCTTTCTCTGAATTCCCCAAACATTGAATAAACCATTAATTTTATCACACAATGCAATACCAGAATGAGGTGGAGGCATGTAAGAGAAATTGATAATCCTTTTTTGCAAAATCCAATTAGAATCAATGAAATGCGCTGTCAAGCATATATAGCCATCAGTGGCAATAGAAGTCCATAAATCAGAAGTGAAACAAATTTTTCCAGGGCATGAATTCATTTCTTGAGCTAGTCTATTGCTTTCATTTTTATGCATCTTGATAATATCAGTCCTTGCGGTGTTTCTAGTGAAATGAACGACTTGAGGTTCCAAATAAGCAAAAATTGATCTAACTGCCTCATATTCCACAAACTGAAATGGTAAATCATGTCTCACAATTGCTAAGATTATCAACTCTCTAAACCTTTCTTGACTGAACTTTTGTGACCTGATGGCTAGACTTTTATCACCTTGTTCTAACAAAGCCTGAGCAATATCACGAGTTTTCTGTCTAGAACACTGATTAATGATATGGCGTCGAAGATTACATGTACCCATACTGTTGTCCGCTTTGTATGTAATCCCACATGCTTTACATTTGCAACGTAAATCTTCTCCTTCTTTTTTCGGAAGCATCTCAAAGTATTGCCACCACTTTGATTTCAAGGTTCTCTTTCGTTTGCCACTTCCGGAGGCTTAGCCTTGCAAATTAGTACAAGTTTATGCATTTACATCCAAATCCTTCATAGTCAAAGGTGCACCCTCCACACTATCCTCCTCTTGATCAAGATCAATATGGTGTGAACTCATTCTGTAAAAAAGATTTTCTCATTAGTTTTCATTATTCTCGAGAGAAAACATGGGTTTTACGAGACCAAAAGTTTTCTGATCGATAGCATCACGAGCTTCGTTTATGATCAAGTTTTTTTACACACTCGATGCATATCTTTAACTATTAGAAAAATAGTGAAAATGTGAAGAAGAAAAAAATAGAGGCCAAATTGAAAAATATTCCTGCAAAACCCACTTTCCTTTTGCCACTATTTGCTTGTTAGACGAAAACCCCACAAATTCATTGTTTCCTTTCTTCTATTAACCTACAATTAGAGGCTGCTATTGCTATAAAGTCCTAGGATATTAGTGACATCGGTGATTGGACTCTCGCACTTATTTAAACCTTGATTATGGCTGCTTACTTATGCAAATTTGATCGCCTGACACATTCATTGTGAGCACAGAAAGAAAAAGAAAAAAAAATGAGCATTTTCACGTTGAGAAAAGGATAGGAAATTAAAGCAACAGATGTAAATCCTCAATAAATAAAATCAGACATTTTTATTAAACTCACCTTCTCTTCCTTAAGAAACTTGGAGCTTAGAGATGGAGATTGAAGAGAAGGCGTCGGCAAGTTTGGCGATGGCTGAATGATTAGAAAAAATAAAACCTAGACATTCATATGTAGGTTAATTAATGATATTTATTAACTACGTAGGTTTAAGTTATTTAATTTGATATTATTTTTAAAATCTTAATCATTTTTAATAAGTGTCATGATAAAAAATTTATAACTACACTATAAAATAAATGTCATTAAGAAAATACCATAATATACTATTTTTCTTGTAGTGCCAATATATTTACATGTTTATTGGCGCATCACGTTTTTAACCCTAAAAATAAAAAATTATAAAATAATAAACGTAAATAATATATATATATAAGTCGGGTGGGTCGGGTGGGTTAGGGTTATTGGGTGACTTGAATCTTAAATCGGGTCAACCCGAATTTAACCTAACCCAATTTTTTTTCGGGTTTATTTTTGGTTCCAACCCGATTTGACCTGAATCCAAAATCCCTCAACCCTAACCTAATTTTTTTCGGGTCGACTCGTGTCGGGTTCATTTTTGACACCCCTAACATAATGGAAGAAGATAATGTAGTGAAGGGATTAATTTATCGTGTCCATATCTAGTTCTGACATCTATATGATAACTTATATGTACGTGTCAATTGTCTTAAAGTTATAAACTTTAAAAAATTTCTTATCATTGATGTTAATGATTTCGAACTGATATTTTTTATCATATATATAGACTTTATAATATTTCAGAAATCTATAACACTTAGAATGAGTATGATTGAAGCTCTTTAGGTTCATCAATAGATTTTTATGAGATTGATTTTTTTTTAAAAGTAAAGAAGAGTATATTTGAATCCGGAGCACTGTAGAAATCTATAGGAGCTGGAATGAATTCGATCAAAGTTCTTTATGATCATTTATGAGTTTTGACCGAAACCCCATTGATGATTAGGGGATTTTGGATTTTTGAAAAATTGATATGTAATATGAGAGGATAGTGTAATAATGGTATTTATGATGCTCATGTCTAATTCCAACATCCCTACGATAAATTATACGTATGTATCAAGTGCCTTAAAGTCTTTTCAGATCTATCAAGGGGTTTCAATCAAAATCTATTGATGAATCAAGAGAACTTTGATTAGACTCATTCTAAGTATTACAGATTTTTGAAATATTATAAAGTTTATATGTGTCAAAAAATATCAATTTGAAATCATTAATATCAGTAACAAGAAGATTTTCAAAGTTTATAACTTTAAGGCAATTGACACATACATATAATTTATGGTAGGAATGTTGGAATTAAACATAAACACTATAAATACCTTCACTAACTACCTTCTTTTATTATATATTAACTTTTCAAAAATTTAAATCTCCTAGATCTATGAATGAACACTACAACAAAAATGACAAAAGACAACACCACAAAGACAACGGTTTTAGGAGAAACCGTTGTGATTTTGATAAAAGACAACGGTTTTTGACAAAACCGTTGTCTTTGAGCGCCCATATAACACAAAAGACAACGGTTTTACACTATCTGTTGTCGTTGAGCATATTTTTTTTTAATCAACAACACATTTTACAACGGTTTTCCAGAACTGTTGTCTTTAAGTTTTTTTTTTATCTTAACAACAGTAGGGACAACGGTACAATCAACCATTGTCAATGAGAATATTTTTGTAACTTAGCACAACGGTCAAAAAATGTTGTCGTTGTGATAATATTACAACGGTTTTAAAAGTTTATATATATTTTTAAAATTTGTTAGGTTAAATAATTCTTCCCTAAACTTCTCCGTCGTTCCTACTTCCCAAAAAACCTCCGCCATTCTCCGTTGCGCGCTCGTCCATCCCATCTTCTTCCGCGCCGGCTTCTCACGGTTGCTCGGCCTCTGTTCGTTCTCTTCCTTTTTCGTCGGTCATTGCTCGACCTCCGTTCGTCGGCCTTCGTCCATCGTTCAACGTCCTGATTTCGTCCCAACAGGTTCGTGTTCCAACCTTATTCTTCATGAAGATTATTCACCTTATATCATCCTTTGTACATCGTATTTATCTATTCTAGAAGTCATTCTCTCGGTATTCTATAATATAAAATGTCTGTTTCTAAATTTAGTTTAATTTTTTTACTTTATAGTGTCTTCCAACCCCTGAAATTTATATTTAATTCACTGAACAGCTGCTTTGTCTGTATTTATCGTTAGTTTCTACTAAAGATGATATTTATCTGTCTCCATATATTGATCTTTATTTTAGTTTCAAGCCATTCTCTCCATTTTCTATAATATGAAAAGCCAATTTCTAACTTTAGCTTAGGTGGACAGCCAGATCATATACAAATTTAAGTTACTTCATATTACCTTCTTATCTTGGAAATATAAGTTTGATACATTGAAGCATCTACTGCTGCTTTATTAATGATCTAGTGGTGTTAAGTATTATGAAGATTTATTTAATTGTCAATTAATGTTTGTATACACTAGAATGGACAAAGAATGGATGTTCAATGATAGATTATCACCTGAGTATGCGTATAGAGTAGATTCCTTCTTGCAATTTACAGTGTAAAATTCTAGTGATTCTAATGCAATATCTTGTCCATGTGCCATGTGTGGTAACCTAAGAAGGAACAGTATTGATGTCACAAGGGCTCATTTAAGAAGTAATGGTATGGATTTAACATACGTAGTGTGGATATGGCATGGAGAAAAAACCTCATTTACCAACTTAATGAATGATAGTGAACAAGGCCAACAAGGTGAACAAAATTTCTTTGATGAGAAGCTTGTAGATATGGTAAATGCGACATATGAATATGATGAGAATCCAACTACATTCAATAACTTACTCCATGATGTTGAGAAACCTTTATATCCTGGATGTAAAAAATTTACAAAGTTATCTGCCATTGTTAAATTGTACAACTTGAAAGCCAAATATAGTTGGAGCGATAAAGGATTCACAGACATTCTTTCTTTGTTGGGAGAAATGCTTCCAGATGGTAATGAATTGCCTTTATCAGTGTATGCTGCGAAGAAATCCTTGGCTGCATTGGGTATGGACTATGAAAAAATCCATGCATATCCTAATGATTGTATCTTATATCGGAAGGAATACGCAGATTGTATCAATTGTCCTACTTGTGGGTTTTCAAGATGGAAGATATGCAAGAATTCTAAAGTAAATGAAGGAGTTCCTGCAAAGGTCCTCTGGTACTTTCCACCTATTCCAAGATTTCAAAAAATGTTTCGAAACCAAGAAACCTCTAAGGTGTTAACCTGGCATGCTGATAGTAGAACTTGTGATGGTTATTTGCGTCATCCAGCAGATTCACCCAATTGGAAGGTAGTCGACCATAAGTGGCCAGATTTTGCTTTTGAGCCAAGAAATTTGAGATTGGCCTTATCGACAGATGGAATAAATCCTCATAGATTGATGAGTTCTACGTATAGTTGTTGGCCAGTTCTGTTGATCACTTACAATCTTCCTCCATTTTTGTGTATGACGAGAAAATTTATGATGCTTACTTTATTGATATCGGGTCCTAAACAACCAGGGAATGATATTGATGTTTACTTAGCACCTTTGATTGATGACTTAAAGAACTTATGGGAAGAAGGTATTGAAGCATATGATGCATATCGACAAGAAATATTCACCCTTAAAGCAGTCTTATTATGGACAATTAATGACTTTCCGACATATGGAAACCTTTCTGGATGTCGCGTGAAAGGATATAATGCATGTCCTATCTGTCGTGAAAACACATGTGCAAAAAGATTGAAACATAGTAGAAAAATGTCATTCATAGGCCATAGAAGGTTTCTTCCTGAGAACCATCCTTATCGAAGGCAAAAGAAAGCATTTGATGGGAAGCAAGACTTTAACATTGCACCGAGACCATTGAGTGGTCGTGATATTTCCAAAACAGTTAATAAAATTAATTGTCGTTGGGGAAAAATGAACGGAAAACTTCAAGCATTAGAGGATGGTAGTCAACCATATTGGAAGAAGAAATCAATATTCTTCGAACTTGCGTATTGGGAGCATCTACATGTCCGACATGTTCTTGATGTGATGCACATCGAGAAAAATATATGTGAAAGCCTGGTTGACACATTACTTGGCATTCCAGGGAAAACAAAAGATGGATTAGCAGCACGCCTAGACCTTGTGGATATGAATGTCAGGTTGGAATTGGCACCAAAGGAGGGGAAAAAAACTTTTTTGCCAGCGGCGTGTTATACATTAAGTAAAGATGAGAAAACGAAATTTTGTAGCTCCTTGTTGGGAATGAAGGTTCCTACAAGTTATTCATCCAATATTAGAAGCCTTGTATCAATGAAGGAATTGCAACTTTTTGGTATGAAATCACACGATTGTCACACTTTGATGCAACAGTTACTTCTAGTTGCCATTCATGGTGTCTTACCCAAACATGTTAGATATACTATCACTCGATTGTGCTTTTTCTTCAACAAGTTGTGTAGCAAAGTGATAGATGTCTTGAAGTTAGATGATATGCAAAGAGATATTGTGACAACATTGTGTTTACTTGAAAAATATTTTCCTCCTTCATTTTTTGATGTCATGCTCCATTTGACTGTTCACCTCGTACGTGAGGTTAAATTGTGTGGACCAGTTTGGTATAGATGGATGTACCCATTTGAAAGATTCATGAAAACATTGAAAGGTTATGTGCGAAATCGCAATCGACCCGAAGGTTGTATAGCCGAGTGTTATATTGCTGAGGAGGCTCTAGAATTTTGCTCAGACTACCTGTTTAATGTGCACACTGTTGGCATCCCAACAAGGAATCGTCAATTGGAGTTTACCAGACCTTTATCACGAGATCGAGTGCACTCTACCAATCATGAGGAGTGGGAGCAAGCACATCGTCACGTATTAGAAAATAATGATGAGATAGAGCCATATATCGAGTAATTTCTCCAACTAATTGCTACTTTCAAATGCGACATTAAATTGTAGTATCTAACCGTTTCATTATCATATCTTCAACAACAAACACATGGCTCATTTGAAGGCAACATTTCATCAGAAAGCAAAGTCAAAAAAGTGGTTACAAGATGAGCACAATCGGACTTTTATTCCGTGGTTGCGTGATACTGTAAGTTACATGCAAATTAATGTTGGAGTTTATAATTTATGAAGATTAATATATAATTCAACTTTTGCATTTTGCAATTTATAGGTTGTAAATGCAATTAACCATTCGACACATCAAATCTCTGAACAATTAAAGTGGTTGGCGCATGGACCTAGCACGCGAGTATTCAAGTATTATGCATATTTAATTGATGGGGTTACTTATCACACAAAAGAGCGTGATGACGTGCGGGTAGTGCAAAATTCTGGAGTAAGCTTAGTTGCAAAGATTATGCAACTTTCTAGCGCAAAGGATAGGAATCCAATTGTGTCAGATATGGTATTCTATGGCGTTATTGATGAAATATGGGAGCTCGATTACCATCTCTATCGAATTCCAGTGTTTAAATGTAATTGGGTTGATAATAATGGTGGTATTAAAGTAGATGAACATGGTTTCACATTAGTAAACCTCAAAAGGATAGGGTTTAAATCTGATTCATTCATCTTAGGGAGTCAAGCGAAACAAGTTTTTTACCTTGAAGACCCTGAAGATCCCACATGGTCTGTTGCACTTGCAACTCCTAGTAGAGACTACTTTGAAAATATTATTGGTGATAATTTGGAAGAAACTGCAACCAACTATCAATGTTTTTCCCGAGGGCTTCCAATAATGAATGTTGACGGATTAGATGACAATGAACCACCGTGCATGCGTGAAGATTGTGACGGAACATGGGTTGATGATGTTTTACCTTAGTGTGGAAAATATCCAACTTGGTTTGTCTTTGTGTCACCTTGTGTTACTTTGGACTGAAATTATATTTTTTTCCCATAAATTTGCTATATCTTATGGGATTGCTTTATTTTATTTGTCACTCGATTATTTCTGTTTTGGTAAATGATACTGCTTTAACTATTATCTGTTATCTGTAAATGATACTCTTTATCCCATAAATTTGATGATGTTTTACCACACCGCCATCAAATCTGCTTTGGTAAATGATATTGCTTTATATGTCAGATCATTTTGTAACACAATAATGAAATGCCAGTTTGATCCTTTGTGATAGTCGCTGCACCTCCAAATTTACCAACCCTTAAAGGAGATTGTAAGAATTTCAACTTTGTGTTGCTTACTTGTTATTTGTTTTTCTTAATATTTGCACATATTTTTTACAATTGTATTGCTGTCAAGCTTATTTGTATATGAGTTCTGTTCATGAACTTTTATATAATAATGATACTAAGCATGCCAATTGTAGATTATATTCATCTAAAGCTGAATTTTTTGTTGTCAACTCACATAAGACAGAAGTTGCAAGTTTAATATTTGTTGTTATCTCCAACACTAATTTATGATATTTACCTTATATTTGCAAATTATAGATTTTGTGATTAATAGGTTGTCAACTCTATGACAAAAAATCAAAGCAAATGAGGAGGTACAAACCTTGAAAAGGGTAAGACTAAAATTGACGCTGATTTATTAGGCGAGGAAAATGTTGACTGCACACAGGATTCCAATGCCTCCCAATCAAACAAAATGACAAGAGGTCCTACACATATGGACAGTATTTCAAGGCTAAGGAATAAGGGCATTATACTGAAAGTTGAATTCAATAATCTGGGACAGCCTATTGGGGAAAATGCGGTTAAAATGCAAAGTTCACTTGGCCAGATTGTTCGAGAGAAAGTACCAATAACTTACAATACTTGGAAGCATGTTCCTATTGACATCAAGGAGCGTGTGTGGGAAGCCGTGAATGTAAATATAAATGACCTTACTTTTATTCTTCAAATATAAACTAATATTTTTTTTTAATTGTGTTTGCTAACATTTGATGTTTATCCATTTTTTATGGATTTGTAGTTGGCGTACAGGGTTGATGTCGGTTGGAAAAAGGGATGTTTGAGCTCAGCAAATGATAAGTGGCGCCAATGGAAAAGTAGTCTCACGCAAAATTATATTTTTCCCAATTGTAAAACTCCAGAGAAGTTGCATATGCCACCACCATGATCAAATATTCCAGTGACGTATATGGAGCAATTTAGTGATAAGTCGTTTGTCTGATGAATTTAAAGTAAGATTTTTAAATCTCTTGTCTCAAATAATGAACTCTTAATAGACTATTGTGATTGGTAATGCATTGTTGTCTTGTTTATTTTTAAGGAACTAAGTGAGAAACAACAGGAAAGGAGAGCCCAAAACAAATACCCCCATCGACTTTCTCGCAAAGGATATGCACGCCTAGCTGAAGAAATAGTAAGTAATATTTAATTATCAATTACAATAAATTTGATATCTTATCGAAGAGCAATTTAAATAATATTGATTTATTTGTTATTGTTATTAGAAGGATGAATTATCTACTGATAATGAAATAAACCAAGCTATCCTTTGGAAGAAAGGGCGACTCAATAAAGAAGGGGAGTTTGTTGGTGATCAACTGAAGGCAACAACCTCAAAAATTGTAAGTAAATATTTTAGATTTAGGCTTGTTATGTTAATGGTTCCCATCCAAATAGTAGTCAATATATGTTTTTGTGCATTGCAGGATGATGGTATCTTACAAAAGAGGGAGGGAAAGTTAATGCTTAGTGAACCAACACAAGACATTCTAACAGTTGCACTTGAATCTAAGGAACATGGTGGGCGTATAAGGGCAGTTGGAGCTTACGTCACTCCAAGTACATACTTTGGCTTGTCAAAATGGGGGTCTCACGTTAAAGCTGTATTTAATGATCAACAAAATATGTTGTTGGAGCAACATAAAAAAATTTTAGAGCAGGAGGATCGGATAAACAAGTTAGAAGCAATGGTTTTCAAAAATGGCAAATGCGAGTTTGAGAATGATGAGAAGGGAAGTTGTAGTGTGAAGTTTCCTCCAACCTTGTAGGAAAATGAGTTTAACTATGATCATGGTATATCAAATGACATGAAAGCAGACAGTGATGGCGATGTGGAGTTTATTAACGATATCTTTAATCTCTAATGATATCATTGAATTGTCCAATTTAAATACATTTATTTTTTATACAAGCATTATGTTTTGTCTTACAGGGTCAATTAGTTGCATTGAGTGTGGAATCTGACATCCATGTAGCTTTTGGTACAATTGTTAGTATTGCGGGAGTTGATGAGCATCTTAATGGTGATCCAAGTAAGCATACGAACCATTGTTTCATCACGGTTGATGAAGCATTGGATGAAAAGGCCCTGTTGCCAATTCCAACCCCTACGTGTCAAAGCATTGGTGATGCTATCGGATCACATGTAGCTTGGCCCAGACACTTGATGCAAACACAAGATTCTTCGGTAAATGCTACAATCTATTTAAATTTATCTATACAAGTGCCTAACAAGTATATGTTTTCATATACTAGAAGCTCAAGGGGAAAAAAGTTGACTGTGTTAAAAAGAAGCATCGATTGCAATCATCAAATGTGCAATCATCAAGTATGCCTAGATCACTATGGCTGTTGTATTGTTATTGCAAGCGTGCTCTTCATGATCAACAGTCTATCAAATTAATGTTGGAGTACAATGTATTTGGTGGTAAGTTCGAAGAAAGTGTTTGCCTTGAAGACATCATTCCTTTCTGCAACTTGGCACCAATTTCATACAATTGCATAGTTGTGTACATATGGTACGTATATTATTTTCATGTACTAACACTTTGACTATTGTTTTCATGTACTAACACTGGTCTTATGCATTTTGTTGCATTTAAATGGTAGGCATTTATATAAAAAGATGAAGGAGGAAAATAAGTTGGAGAGGTTTAGATTTGTGGATCCATATGTTGTTGGGTGTCACTTCACACTAGTTGATAAGATGACCCTTGGTTTGGCAGTGAATGACACACCACCAAACCAACTAGTTTTGGTTCCAGTTAACATAGGGTGTGTAAAATAGAGGTGGAATGCTAATTATTTTACTTTGATAAATACTTGCTTAATTACATGCATTAATATTGTGTATATATGTAGTTTCCATTAGATTTTGACTGTCATCGATCCTCACAAAGAGGTTGTTTCGGTGTTGGATCCTCTCAGCCAGCATAATCGTGATGAGGCTTGGAAGAATGTTGTGAAGATGTAAGTTTTAGTAGGAAAATATTGTCAATATTTATTATAATTTTTTATTATATACTAGATGCACTAAAAGTATATAATCTTTTATGATTTTATGAAGGGCCTTGAAAATATTCAACACAGAGATTGACAAGCACGGGAGGAAACACCCTTTGTGGGAAATAATCAAGGTATGTTTTACATTGTGGGGAGCTTATATAATTTGAGGAGTAATTATTTAGTGACATTTATATAATCAAGTTTTTTATTATTTGTTATTGTTATTAGAAGGATGAATCATATACTTTCATGATGTCGTATTATGTCAACATAAAGATTAGATAATAGAAGGTTAATCATTCCAAAAACCTTTATAGCAAGCTCATAAGTTAGTTTGTGAAGATCAGTGTCTAGGTTTGTATTATGATGACCACCCCCCTCGATACAAATGCTTTAAGCTCGACTGGAGTTGATCTTGATAATCTTTTTCCTGAAAGAAAGGGAGAGGCATCTTCTACTGCTCTGGATCTCAACCAAGGCAGAATAGAGAGACAACAATTCATTTGTCTTTTGCTTTTGAAAACTTTAATGCATTTGGGAAACTGCAGATTTCAGAGACGAAAACAACCACTTATAGCAGTAATGCTGATGTTTCATTTGGTGCCTGGAATGCTGATTTTCATCCTTCTAGTAGCACTTCTGCTGTTAGTCCCAAATCACTTGAACTTTTTCAAAATTCTTCAGTTAGCAATCTTCCTAATGCTGCAATAACTGAAGGCACTAAAGACCAACATGAGAAAATAGAGTCACTTGGAGGAATACAAAGTCAGTCAGGTCCACTGACATCAGTCAACAAAGAACTTCAAGATGATTTTTGGCCCATGGTGAGTGCAAAAGTAGAATCTTCAAATTCACTGAAAGATGAAACTCACATTGATGATGGGAATAGTGGCATAAAGAGTATCTCTGGATTTTTTGTTCAAGATGGTCTATGGCCTTCAAGCAAAGATCACAAATTACAATCTGCAGCAGTGAAGCTCAAGGAGGAGTTAAATTCCAAAAGACTTTTACTCGTACTAGATATTGCTCAAGGAATAACTACCAGCTTTTTTTGAACTCAAGTAGGGAAATTAAGGAGGTTATTAGATGTATAATTCAAAATAAAACAAATGCAATATTGAGGTGTTAATGTAGAGAATTTATTAATATAAAGGGCATATAAGTTAAAGACGACAAAAAAAGAAATACAAAAACATAAATTTGCAATATCAAATTTCCCTTATGACAACTTTTTTTTCCCTTTATGACAACTTTTTTTGCGATATCGTGTGTAATTTATGTATCAAATTTTACTATCAGAATAACTACTATAATTTTTTTCATCACAGGTTCCCCTTCAACCCGATGGAGCTCAATGTGGGTATTTTGTTTTACGATATATGAGAGAGATAATTGAAGGCGCCGCATCCTTTGACAAGTCTTCCCTACGATCAATAGTAATATTAGATATATTTTCAAATTTTCTTATTGATACCATAGTGTTTAATTACATTTTCATTCATTTATTCACATGTAGTTCGTAAAATCTGTGATAGCGGCAAAGGAAATTGATGAAGTACGTTCGGAGTGGGTTGAATGCATACAAGATCACATATCAGATGATTAGGAGAGATTTAAGTGTACTTACCTCTTTTGGTTACATGTGGTAATCTATATGTGTTTTGCTTATTATGCATAATACTTTTGGTGCATATGATGTGTAGTTGTTTTGTCACGGTACTTTTTAATATATATCGGTAAGAGTGATCATTTAAAATGTGGTGTGACCTTGTACTTTACATTGCTACAAGTGCGTGTGTATATATGTGTTTTCTATAATTCTTTTTGATGTTGTATGATTTATATTAAAAATGCAACACTATAAATCTACAACGGTTTATTGTGTTCTACCGTTGAGAAATGACAACGGTGAAAAATCGTTGTCTATGAGCAAAAAAAATCCGTGGTAAATCGGTGGTCGGTCAAAGACAACGGTGAAAGACCGTTGTAGATTTAAGAAAAAGACAACGATGAAAAACCATTGTCTATTAGCAGAAATATCCGTGGTAAATTGACCCGTTGTGAAAAGTCGTTCGATCAAAGACAACGGTTAAAAACCGTTGTCTTATCCTTGAAACGACAATGGTTTTTCACCGTTGTCTTTGCCCGAACCACTTTTCACAACGGGTCGATTTACCATAGATTTTTTTGCTAATAGACAACGGTTTTTCACCGTTGTCTATTCGATTTTTTTTTGTAGTGGAATTTTAGTTAAAATTCATTGATGATTTTAAAGAACTCCGATTAAACTCATTCCAACTTCTATGGATTTCTACGGTGCTTCAAATTTCAAATATGTTCTTCTTTATTGTTTTTAAAAAATTAATATCACGACTTACACATCATTATTACTGTGATATTGTTGATTTTTAAAAATTAATACCATAATATAATATTGATTTCTAAAGACCAACACCATTATGATTATGGTATCTAAAAATCAATACTGCACAGTGGTGTTGGTCTCTAAAGACCAGCATTGTTGCTGGTCTTTAGAGACCAATAGTGGTGTTGGTTTTTAAAGACTAGCATTATAGTGTGGTATTGATTTTTAAAAATACAACAGTATCACAGTAATACTAGCGTGTTAAGTTGTGATATTATTTTTTTTTAACAGTAAAGAAGAACATATTTGGAATCCAAAGTACTGAAGAAATCTACAATAATTGAAATAGGTTCAAGTAGAATTCTTTTAGGGTCTTCAATGATTTTTGACCGAAACTTATCGATGAATCTAAAGGATTTAGTTTTTGAAAAATTGACATGTACTAGAAGAAGATAATACCTTAAATGTATTTATAATGTTAATATCTAATTTCAATGTCCCTGTGATAAATTATGTGCATGCACCAATTACCTTAAACTATTCTCTTTATTTTTAAATTAAATTATTTTGTTCTCTTTCTACATGCTTGAAAAACACGGCGATGATATTGATCTTTAAAGACCAACATAGAGTCGGCCTGGGGAGGGTTGTTGGCCTTCGCCCATGGCTCAAAATTATTTTAATATTTTATAGGGCTCAATTTTTAAATTTTACAATGAAAATAGGACATAGTTTTTTAATTTCGTCCAGGACTCTAAGATCCAATTTAAAAATCAAAATCAACTCTGAATCAACGCCAATGTGATATTGATCTTTAGAGATTAATAGTGGTGTTGGTATCTAGAGACCAACACTAAATGTTGATCTCTAGAGACCGACACTAGACCAACACTGTCGTAGTATTTTGCATGCATATAGAAAGAGAAAAATAATAATTTAATTTAAAAGAAAAGAGAAAGGTTATATACAAATTAGAGAAAAAAAAAAAGAAAAGATCAATTTTGATAGATGGGTAATGCAAGAATTAAGTGGGCCATTTGAGAATTTTAAAACTATGGTGTATTATTTGAGAATTAAAATTACTTTACATATGTCCTTTGATAAATTGTTATTTTTATCAACTTCTATAAAAAGGGTAAAATCCTTTGTTTTGGAGTTTCTCATTTATCTCATAATGAAGACAGAAAGTCACCATCGATTTATAATCATATTGAATGGACATGATAGAGGATAGACATCTTGACGGTATATTCATCAGATTAATTCTTACTCACTTTTGTAATTATCCATGAGAACTGAGTAAAATTTTAATAATTTAATACAAAAGATATGATGCATTTATTTAAATAATTTTCATCGTCAAATTCATAACTAAATAAAAATAAATAAATTACGATCGATCGTTATCCATACTAATGCCTAGCGCATCGCCCTGACACAACACCGGGTAGACCAATGCAAATAATTTTTTAATAATCATTTAAGGGAAGAGTAGGGTTACAAATAGAGGGCTCTGGTAGTTTTAGTTCCTCGTTCGTTGCTTCTCTCGGGAGATCTCCACTCCGGCAGCGAATGCTTCTCTCCCAACCCCGCCGGAGTTTCTCCCACCGTCCTCCGCCCGGGGTTCCAATCCATGATGCCGTCTTCTGGCTTCAATGTTTTGCAAAGATTTCATGCGGAGTGGCCTCTGGGAATCGCGGTAGTTTTTGAGGAAAAGGTGCTGCCTTTATTGCCATGCCGTCCTCGTGAGGCAGGGAGGAGAGTAGTGGAAGAGCGGTAGGAATCTATGATCTCGCCGGGGCTGAACCTGGTCATGACGGTGATCGGATTCGCGGTTAGCACCATGTTCATAGTTTTTATGTGCACGCGGCTTATCTGCGGGAAATCCATCTCAGGAACTCAAGAATGTCGCTCCCTGCTGACACCGCCAGATTTGACCTTGGCATTGTTGGCTCTTTGGCTGTAAGTTCCCTTAATAACCACTTCGACTTTTGTGATTGAGGAACTAACAGATTTTTTGGAACGATAAATTTAAAAAAGGAATTGGAATCTACTATAAAAAAAATGGTTTGAATCGATGAAGATTAGTCTAATTTCTGTCTGAGAATTTTCACGAACTCGTGAGAAAGAACTTTATAATTTGCTATCAAATAGGTGTCAGGGCGAAGCCCGGGAACCTGGATTATTAAAAAAGAAAAGTCCAAACTCTTGATTCCGCACAAATGAATCTTCAATTCACATTTTCTCTCTTAAATCCAAGAATTAGAATATAAATAATATTTCTTTGGATTTTTTTTTAATAATATCGTTTAAAATTGTCTTCAGCAGCGAAATTGGTTCAAAGTATAATGAAAATTGTAATGTTGGCGATTACTTTTAAAATGGAATAAAGAAGAGTCTTTTCCATAAAAAAAATGTGGAACACGTTAGCAGTCCCTCTATTCTATCACTAATCGAAGAGGAAGATAAATCGAGGGGTGTAAGCGTGGCTGTCTCAGTAGACTTGGGCGTCCCAAGTGACCGACTCTCATTTGGGGAAAACTCCATAAATACATCGCAGTTAAGAATCGACCCAGGAGTTTTTGATTATATGTGGGCACCCTACCATTGCATCCTAGGCCGGAGGCTAAGAAGAGCCTTTTCCATGATCCTGTATAAATGGGTCATCTGACAGCCAATCTGTGATTCTTTCTGTCCTTTTACACCATATTATTGTACTTGCTTCTATATGGGTCAAATAGCCTCCAATTTGTAGTAAAGATCTCAGATGGAAGTCTGAAAGGATGGAAGTTGAATTTTCCCCTCCCTTTTAATATTGGAGATGTCCCTTCAATATGTTTAAGTTTAGATTTTATTTTTCATTTATGTTTGTCTTTTTGTAATTCTATTCTGTTTTTTTTTTCTGGTCCTTTTTTAGATAATCTGGAAAAACAAAATCAAAATCCTGTTTATATAACTTTGATTTCACTGTTTTCTTTTCCTGGCACTTTAGTTCGGAAAAGGCTGATTGATTTCTTGTGAAATTTTTTCTGGATGACACCCATCGACACATCATATGGTGATATTTAAACACGGTTAATTATGTATTGATTCCGTCGACTTGTCCCTCACCTAACAGCTGAAATGGGAGATCGATGGATTGGAACCAGTTACAGTTGCTAGCTTTCCAACAAAGAAATTTGGAGCTCATCCCTTTTCTTCTGGACAGGATACACAGTGAGTTTCTCATATTGGCATGTTCTTATTCAATACACAGTTCCTTAGAGTTTGCTACTTTACTATTGAAGCTAAACCCCAATAATTTCTACCTCCAGTTTTTGTTCTCATTTTTATGTTCTAATAACTATACAATCAAAGTGATTTGTCTTTTAAAGTGTTATATGTCATGTTACAGTATTTTATTTATTTTTTGCCACTGATTTGGTTCCTTGACCATTAACCTTTCAGACTCAACTGTCTCTTCTTCTTTTAATGAATTAAAATTTGCTCAATTCCCAATACTCCTTTGGAAGAATGAAACTGCTTCTTATGTAGTACACCTGAAGTTGTTTGTAAAATATTTCCTGCTAGATATCTTTTGACCTTTTAGTTATAGGTCTTGTTTTAAATCTGTAACATGAGTTGCATTAATTTTTTTTTATTCTCAAATCTTAAGTAATCTTACATCAATATTTTGATTTTAATCTATCCATTTGACTAAGTTATGCCTCTATCTTAAGTTCATATTATATTTCTTCTGCAATTTGTTGATTTCAGTATTCATGATTACATTCTATTTTTTCACTCTTAGAAGTCACAGGTAGTTACATGATAAATTCATTTGTGGTCCTATCTATTTTGTGCATATGCCACCTTGTTAAAAAAAAAAAAATCCTTTCAGGCATCTGAAAAAAAACTTTTCTTTTCCACTTTTCCTATGGAGAATGAGTGAGAAATAAGGATGAAGGAATTTTTATTTTCTATGCTACCATCAGATATATAGAGTCTTCAAGCCTGTTAAGGTACCTTCATCTAAAGGAATGTTTTCAAGAACAAGTGGTTAGAATTGAAAAACCAACATTACGGTTGTGGTATATTGCACTAGTGACTAGTTTATAAGAGGGCGACATTCTCTTGGCAAAAGAAACTTATGTGATTCACAATTACTGAAGTTGACTCTCTTCTCACTTATCTGTGTAGTAACCATCAGGTAGATGTTAACAAGTGCTTCACATTAGTTTTGTATAGATATGTTCATTTTCATCTACAGTGTTGAATAAACTGATGTAGGCATTATGATGTGGTTATTCTTGGGACATTTATCCACAGATTTATCTTCTGATCATTAATTTCCTTTGTTCTTTATCCTATTTTAACACATCATTTTGAATATCTCCACCGTTTTTTAGGAAGCAGTTGTGCTCCTCTGCTTACTATGAGTGATTATTGTGTTTGACTGTTTGATTTTGTCAAATTCTTAGCACATAGCTTGTTCTGCTTCCAGGATATTGATCTGGGATAGCTAGAAGTTACATGTTTGTATTGGAGTCCATCTCATAAACTCTTTACATATCTTGTTATCTTCAAGTTGCATCTCTCTTCAGACATTACTGTTAACTGGTAAGGTGGTCAAAGGCATGATCAGTTAACTATTTATGTGGCTCAGTGCTCCAAAATCCAACAATCATGCTGATTCCCAAAATCCTAGAATAAAGTATAAGGACTCCCCGCTGAAATAAATTGCTACAAATCAGGGATGAGGTACTGGGAGCAAAGGGATCAACTGCAGTAGCAGAGGCTAGATTAGCAGGATGGTTTACACAGGAAGGGAAATGAGTAGATAAGACATATGAATACTTCAGGAGATCAAGAAACAAAAATCCATGGGCCACTACTGTCTGGTTGTCGTATGTGCAACCGAGTTATGCATTCATAATATGGTTACATGAGACTGATTGTCACATGTTTTGGATAAGACTTGTACCTTTTGTGCAGCAAAGAAGGAGATGCAGAAGCATATCTTCTTTCAATGCCCGATCACGAGGCTAATATGGAGGAGGGTTAGAGACTTGTTAGACATGGGGCAGGAGATGAGCACGTGTAGGAGGATGTTTAGGATCTTCAAAAGGAAATTTTATGGCACCCTACTTTTAACAAAGGCGAGGTACCTGGCCATATCATGCATGATTTACTACGCATGGATGGCCAGGAACCGGTGTCTTTTTGAGAGGAAAAGGATGGATGTAGAGAGCATCTTTAGAAAGATATAGATTCAAGTGTATAGGACCTTGAACATCTATTTAGATCTAATACTTCGTCAGCTATAATGTTCAAGGACAGTTTTGTACATCTTTTTTTGGCTAATATATGCATTTACTTATTAAAAAAAAAAACCTAGAATAAAGTTATTCATCTTCAAATGCATGATTTCTGATGTGACTTCTTGATTCTGTTTTCAGGAATTTGAAGCTATTTTATAATCATCAACTGATATAAACTTCTTTTTCTGTCTCTTGGAATTGAATAAACTAGTTGGTGTGCGTTACCATCTTTAGCCAACTATATTAAGTCCGCAAGTCTTTTCTCCACTGATAGATAATTTGGACGTGGCCTACTTTTCTCATTAGTTCAACTCTTTCTCACTCATTCCTTCTCTTTTTCCTAATAGTTTTACATCATAATATCTCCAAACTATGTTCAGAAAACTAGAGTGCAGACTTTATTTGTATGTCGATGCAAAATGCATTCTTGTAACTCAAGTAATTATTGTTCCAACGCAATAACATCCAGTCAGAAAAGAAGGTCGAGTTTGGGAATTCAAGTCTCTCCCGTATAAGGGTAATAGTTCATCATCATCATCATCATACCAAGCTGTATATCTCAACTGCTTTAGATTGGTTACATAAATCCCTCCATTTAGTTCTATGCATGGATATGTCCCTAGACACTAGTAATACTTAAATAAGATTATTTTCTTTGCCTTTTTCCTTTATCTTTTCTAATAACTTCCCAAATCCATTTAGCATTTTCATCCACGTTAATTTTTTTTTGTGTGTGTGTACATTTTGTCTTTTATGACTCAACACTCTTGTTAGTAAAGTATGGTAAGTCAAACCACAACCTTACAAATTTCTCCTTTTTGCCAATGTTTTTGTTGTCCTTGGTCTTCTTTTGAAATTGTGTTTGTATTTGATATATATATATATATATATATATAAGAAGACCAAGGACAACAAAAACATTGGCAAAAAGGAGAAATTTGTAAGGTTGTGGAATGAGCTTCTTTGGAGCCCCTGACTCATCTCGCTGCTTATTGTAGGTGCACTACCAAGAGAAGGATGTCCTGCGCATTCTACCTTTATGTGGGCATACTTTCCATGTCCTTTGCATCAGGGTTCGTCGGAACGGTCGTGACAGTCATCATGGATGCCTCCGTTTCCATTCCAAAACACTTTTATTTCCGTGCCGGAATGACTTTGATGTCGTCTCTTCCTTTCTTCTGCAGCCATCGTCGACTCGTCGTTTTCATCCGTCGTCGTCTTTCCCTGAAATATTCTGAGTCGGAAATCTAGAACGGCAAAAGACGTTCCGACGAACCGTGCTTTGCATAGATACATGGCTTAAACAGCATTCAACTTGCCCGGTCTCCTGATAGGGATCGCTCGATGCTGCCCCTCTACTGCCGGCCTGCAAGATCGTTTTCTCCATAAGAAACTTTTGTTTCAGATCCATGCCAGTCCCAGTTCTCAGACTCCGGTTTTCCTGTTAGAGTTGGAGAAGCTTATCTATTCGAGAGGATCGGTTAGTGTAATTATCAACCCATTCAGAAGAGAAATCCTTCATGCCACTGTACAGTTGCCCTACTTCTCATTTTTACTCGGTTGATGCACGTTAAATAGGTTTTGAAGATTGTTAGGCATCCACAAATGATAGTGAATTTTGATATGTAATCAGGATTTTTTTTCCTTGTATTTCTGGGTGTTTTTAGATAAAGAGTTTAGAATAGGATTATTACCTAAGCACGTGGAAAATTGGATTTTTTTTTAATTAATCGAATTTTAAATAAAAATCAAATTGATTAAAAAATTAAATAGTTCAATTAAAAATAATAAAAAAAAATTTCATTGTCAATTAATTGATATTTTATATCAGTTCATTGATAGAATTGTTTTTTGTATTTTTTTAATATATTCAATTTTAAAAAAAATCAAAATTTGAATTAACCAAATTATTTTATTTTATTTTCATTTTATTTTGAGAAAAAAGTAAAAGGCCGTACTAAGTAAAAGGTTTTTTGTTTTAAAAAAAGTATTTATCAAATGTTTTATTTAGAAAATATTCTTTCTGTTTCATAATTAGATGAAAAATAAATAAATTATAAAAAGTATTTTATTCAACTAAAAATTAGGGTATTTGAGTTTTCGACTAATCTTCTAGAGATGATCAATTCATTTTTATGGTCCTATGAAGATGCATTTTCGATAGTTAAATCAGAAGAGATCAAAATTTTTATAGATCTCTATCAATCATTTGGGTATTTTAAGGAAATGTATATAATTTGACGGTCTAGTCTAAACTATACTGTCATGCTAATTCAAAAAGATTGTTCATATTGAAATTTTACTTCATTCATTAGATAAACTCTGCATAGAATATTGTCTCACTGATTTTTTATTTATTTATCGTCCAATATTATTTCAATATAAAATCGAATTGAATTCTTTCATGGATATTTTTTTTTTCTTTTGCCGTATCACGTCTCCGGGGCAAAATAAAAATAAAAAATAAAAAGACAAAAAAAATATTCTTGTTTATTTTCAAAGGTTGGAACCGTCAATTTAGTGGCCTCCGGTCCCCCGTCCCAAGGAGAAATCGCGAAGGGGTAAACCGCGGGGCAGCCCTGGGGGATATTATGGGCTGAGCCTATGGCCTTTGACGAGTATAATAGCAGTAGAGGAGGGTCCTTTCATCTGAGTAAGGAGGATAAATCTTCTCTCCCGGGAACCGAACCCAGCCCTAAAAAAAAAAAATATTCTTGTTTATGTTTGGGTGCTGCGCTGTTGTAATTTGCGACGCTTTTTTAATTTATGCCCTTTTATTTTCATTGGTTTCCTTCTGACACGGTGACACCTCCCTTATTAAAAAACTCGACTGTGCATGCCTCTCATCCATGACTTCACGTTAATTTATTGTCGGGATAACGTATATTTATTAAATGTTTAAAATCAAAATGCTTAAATTGTCTTAGAGGTGAATGCGTTATTTATTAAGACTGCCTTTCATACAACGTAATGTACTTTAAAATGTAATATAATCTAAGTTATAATATAATGTAATATAATCTTGATTATATTATTATATTTGAATAAAAATTATATGTAATTTTAGATTATAAAAGTCATTATATTTTTTTGTTTGGTGTCTATTACAAAGATGATAGGAATGGATTGACGACAATGACGGAGACAACGACAATGATGACGACGACGATCGATCGACGACTAACCGACGATAAATAGATGACCGACGACCGATAATGACCGACGGTCGACGATGATAGGTGATCAGCGACGATCGACCGTCGTTGGTCACCGACGATCGACCACCGGTCGATTGTCGACGGTCTCAGTCGTCGGCGGTCGACCGTCGTCGATTCGATCGTCGATGATCGATCGCGTCGATCATTGTCGCCGCCGGTCATCGATCGGTCGTCGAGGCCGACGGGCGATGACGGCGACCGATCGATCGGTGGCGACAATGGACAACAACGATCGACTTCGATTGTTGAGCATCTAAAACTTTTCAGATTACGGCTTGTAATGCAATCTGAATTACATAGATTTTACTTTGTAATCCAGATTACAAAACTTTAGTGTCTTTTGTAATCCAGATTATATTGTATTACAATGTTAAGACAGTAACAAATAAAGGAATCTATCTTATAATATAATCTGAATTACATTATAAAGCAGATTACGATATACTAAATACAGCTTAAATGTTTTGAATTGAAATGCATAAATGTTCTTCGAAGTGAATTTTTGAAGCTGTGAATCTGAAACTTCTTGATCAGAAATAGACACAACAAATGTAAAAATATAATGATGCATGAGTTTCTATTTGTCTCCGTGGATGGTCTTGATTAACAGTAAAATTGTACCGATAAATAAAGATTAATTTTTAAATATTATAAATTTTTCAAAGTATTTATCCTTTTGTCACGGTAGTTTTGAATTAGACAATATATTCTTCATAATTTATTTTTTTTCGTATTAATTGTAGAATTGATTGGTGAGAATATTGAAGGAAAGATTTTTTTTTTACATTAATATATGAATTCTTATTTAAGTTGGCTAAAAATAAAAATAACTTTACGCATGAAATTCTCATAGGTTCCGGAGAAGAATATAATGTATACAATTTTATTCTATTTTATAAAAAAATTATTTTTAAAATTTGAATTATAAGACAATAATTTTATATGAATCTCTTTCTCTCTATTTAAATTGACTATTCGTCAAAAATTTTAATCGTTCGAATTTGAAAATACATTTTAAAAAAATCAACTCTTCTTAAAATTCGATAACAAGTTTACCCAGCACTAGTCTTTGCAAATCCAATATCTACGAGATATCTGGATTATTAAAAAGAAAAAAAAAATGCAGCGCTTCTCAGTCTGTACACAAAACTGAAGTGAAGCAGAATGTTTGGTTCGTAATTTTTTTATTTTTTATTTTCAGAAAATAAAAAATATTTTTTTTGCATTTTTTAATTTTTAAAAAAATATTCTTTTATTTTTTGAAAAATAAAAATAGAAATAGAAAACGTTTTTTTTTTTTGTATTTTTTTGTTGTTCAAAAACTACTTCTTTATTTTCTGAAAAACAAAATGGAAAACGTCAAACAAATGTATTTTTTCTTTTTTTTTTCAGAAAATAAAAATAAAAAATAGAAAAAAAAAATTTACGAACCAAATGCCTTTTTAGATTTGCGAAAACATTTCTATGATAAACAATTAGTAAGACAAAGTTATAAAAAAAAAATCATCTATGTTAGAAATAAATTGAATGGATGCGAGTGTGAATTGTTCGAGTAAATTTGAACATCTTAAAAATTAATTTCCATTTGAAAAAAATATCTATAAATACATCGTTCATAATCGGTCCTCAGTGTTTAGAGGCCACGGGTGAAAAAAAATAATTTTTTTTTTATAAATAAATTTATTTTTGATAAAAATTAAATCCTTTTGAACCCCTACCTAGTAGCTCTGGTCTAGAGTCGACTTTGACTTTGATATGGTAATTAAAAATCGATTCAGGTAAATATTTTATCACTGTACCATGGCTGAGGACCAAGACAAAGTTATTCAAAGTTGTGCAATTTATTCGGTAAAGAAGCTCAATTTTCAGTCGTCGTTCAGAGAATATCAGAAACTGCTCCGAAATAATCAGAAAACAACGGGATGAAACAGAGGACGTTAAAAAAAAAAAACAAAAACAAACGAACAAAAAAAAAAAGCCTTTTTTTTTTTTTTTTTAAATAGCAGATCGATCATACGATAAACGAAGCTCATGGGCGCCTTGAGGCTTGGATCACCAGGGAGAACCCCGGCGTTCCCTGCTGCTCCGCGTTGAGCGCCTCCTCCTCCAGCCACAACCTGCTCTCCAGCGCGCTCCTCGTCCGGAACATGAACACGGCGTAGCCGCAGGAATCGGTGAACCACCAGTCGTGGACGTCCCACATCATGTCCACCGGCGATCCGTCTATGAAGATGGTCTGGTTCCCTCTGAAGTTCCACCGGAGGCTCCGCACGAGCACCACGAGCTTCTTGTCGACGGACACCGACAGCTCCGGGTCTTTGCACCGGATGGTGATTTCGTGGTCGGACCCGCCGTCGCAGAAGCGCGCCCGGGTGGAGTGGTGCGCGTGGCCGAGGACTTGCTCTCGGCGGCAAATCGTCGAACACTGCGCGAGCGGAAGTGCGCCCTCCAACTTGCTGACGAAATCACGACTCAAATCGCCGAGCAACAGCGCGAGCTCCGACTCCACGACGACGACGACGTAGAACCCGCCGACGGGCTCAGGGCCGCCCGACTCGTACCGAGCGGCGGAGATGTCCCAGTGGAGGCAGATGTCGCAGTGGCCGGATAGATAAGAGCGGGTGCCTCTCTTCTCGGTCATCGGCTGGGAATCAGACGCATTGATCTCCCACGGTAGGGCCGAGCGGGGGTGGTCGTCGACTGCGAGGGAGAGTAAGGGGGCGGCGTGGGCCCTGGACCAGGTGACGCGGAGAAGGACATCCTTGAGGGCGGAGAGCCTGGCGCGATAGAGGCAGCTGACGGCGCTGAGGGCGGACCCGGCGCCGTCAGCGACGACGGAAGAGTTGCTTCCGCTGCTGGAGCCGGTGCCGCTGCCGTCGGAGACCTTGATGGCGTGGTTGCCGAAGCAGCTGGAAGCGAAGTCCCTCATTGATGGGCTGAGGAGGAGGAGATTGGAAGCCTTCCTTGGTTTGCCGACCACCATGGGATGTCGATGATGGTGGTGTGGTTCCTCTCTAAAGGTAATAAATGGCATCGTTCCGAAGGAGAAGAATTACCTTGAATTTCTGTACCAGAGTTCTAGGTTTCTTCAGATTTGGAATATGAATAAAATGAGGGGTTGAATTACAAAAAAACTCATTCTCACTTTTGATTACGGTGCCGCCCTATTAAATTGGACTTTCAAATATTCACCATTCGATCCTAAAATCTTTTTTCGGATGAAACGATAAAATAAGAAAGCTAGGGTTATCGAAGTTATTCGTACGAATACTTTTTAATTTATCTCTCTCCTTAAGACATGGGACGATCATAGGGGAAGCAATAATACGACCGTTCCAATTTTTTTTTTTAAGAACTGATGAAAAATATTAGATGTTGGACCATTAGATCATCTATTGTGAGTATTTTTTAATTTATTTTAATAGTTGATAAAAAAATTTCGTAAAACTGAATCGATCACTATCAAAATTTAGTAGGGAATGTTATCTATGGGGCAGGACCGATTCATTCAAGGATTAGTCGGATCGAAAACCTAGACACTTGGGTTATAAAAAAATTCAAATGGGACGACAAGAGACCATGATCGTCAACGATTCATGATCGTCTATGACAATGATTGGCAACGATTGACGACGACAGCGGCGACGGTCAACGATCGATAACCACAAGACTAAATTTTCATCAATCGAAGAAAATTCAAAAGAAAAAGAAAAATTTCCGGTTCAATTTGAAGAAAAAAAATATATAACTAAAGAAAAGTTCATCGCGGAAGAAATTTTAAATTTGTCTACTACATAAGAAAGAAAAATAATTCATCTTTTTTTTTCTCAAAATAAACAAAAAAAAATTTACGAAATACCTAGACATTAAATCCGACTAACTTTGGAGATGATCGATTTTTTCCTATGAAAGTTTTTCACCGACTAATGAAGTGTTGGAGATTTGACGCCGCTAGAGGGGGGGTGAATAGCGTGATACCGTACGTAGATGGAATTCTTTCGCGTTTGATCGTCTACAATCTTGTTAGCACAGCGGAATAGTAATAACAAATAAATATAATAAGACACACAATCACAACACGATCATATAACGTGGTTCGGAACCGTAACGGTTCCTACTCCACGGATCAAGCTCTAACGAGCTCTAGCGACGCCAATGCAATCACTAATCAATAAACTCCTTCTCGACAACAAGTCGGAGGCGGAGAAACCTCGTACACAAGATTACAATAATAATCTAAGGAAATACAAGCAAATACAAAGGAAATGTAAAGAACACTTTACAAAACTAGGATTTGAGCGCTTTGCTTGTTGGTTGCTTGGATGAGGTTGAAGGGCCCTGAAATGCACCTGCAAATCGCCTTCAAATCGCCTCAAGAAAGCTTCCCAAGAACTGATGCCGCAATCTCCACGAACAGCTTCCTTTTATCTCGCGTCGGGCTGGATTTCCGCGGTCGTCGCCATAAATCACGATCATTGCCGACCGCTAACACCGTAGGCGTGAGACAACGACTCAATCCACGCGTTGGACAAGTTCCAACGGACTCTCACCGATCGCTAACATTGGCGGCCGATCGCTAACGCCAGACCGTAATCCCGGCTTCACGGCTACGGAGCGTTCAGCTCGACTCGGCCGTGATCGCCATCCCTTAGCGATCATTGCCGTCGATATCGATCGGCCCGATCCCATGAGCGATCGGCCGCCCTAAAGCTCTCAAACGGCGGTCGAACTCGAGTCGACTCGGCGGTCGAATCCGGCCATAATGTCGATCATTGCCAACCTCAAGAATGAGGTTTTAACCCAAGTATGGTGCCCCATACTTGCTAGACCACCCTTAGCCTAGACCTAAGCCTTCTAGCCACCTCCATCACCTCACGCCTCGGATCCCTCCAAGTCATCCATGACTTGTTCATCCATCGCGCTAGCTTCCCGGTGCTTCCATCGGCTATGTCATGCTAACGGTGTGTTCACCGCCAAGGCACATTGGACTTACGCCGCCAAGACTCCGCTTGGACTTTACGCCGCCAATATCAATCCCCTTGGACTTCCCAAATACCAAGACTCAAGCTTGGACTTTCCCTTGCCAACCCATGTTGGACTTTCCATGCCAATACCATGCTTGGACTTTCCATTTGCCAAGACCCATGCTTGGACTTCTCATTTGCCAAGACCCATGCTTGGACTTCCCATGCCAAGTACTCAAGACTTGGACTTTCCCAAATGCCAAGTGTCCCACTTGGACTTTCCATGCCAAGTACCCATGACTTGGACTTTCCCAAATGCCAAGTGTCCCACTTGGACTTTCCATGCCAAGTACCCATGACTTGGACTTTCCCAAATGCCAAGTGTCCCACTTGGACTTTCCATACCAAGTACCCATGACTTGGACTTTCCCATAAACACATGGTCAACCCTAGTCAACCACCAAAGTCTCCCTCGAATCAAACTCGAACCGGGTCGATTATAACTCCCGATTGTATAAACAATCTCCCGACATATTAACCGACATTAATGTCAAACATCAATGTCAATCCTATGTCTAACATACTTTGTCAAACATACTTTGTCAAACATCAAAACATCACTCGAGTCAAACTCGAGTCACGTGTCGTGACTGGGCCGATTGCAACAATCTCCCCTTTTTGATGTTTGACAAAACCAATAAAACCATGAGTTAGAACACTAACTCAAATCCCTTACCAATTATCCCAAATTGGTAAACACTCACCAAATGTTATCCCCCAAACATTCATGTGAAAAATTAAATAAAATGTTCTCCCCCAAACATTCTCCCCCTTTTTGACTAACATCAAAAAGGTTTTCTCTCCAAGGAGGTCAATGTCTCATGTCCCAATGAGATCTTACAATCTCCCCCTTGGTCAAAAATACCTAGGATGCCTACCATCTTCCTAGTGATAAGTCTCATATCACTCAAGAGAGGCACTCTATCTCACTCTCCCAATTTCCGGTATCAAACACCCATCAATTTTCAATTGATAACATTCTCCCCATAAAAGAAAACATCCATCATCCCAAGATGGATACCTCCCCCTAAAGGCTTGCTCCCCCTTGACCATTGCACCAACAATGTCCTTGGAAAGCCCCTAAGCCAATAGGAACTCTAAAACATCAAAATTAAGGTTCTAAGTTCAACATAGAACTTTTACTCACCCTAAATTTGATACTTTGACCTAACACAACTCCTAATCCATATCCAATGGATTTTCACCCTTCATAGTGCTTCCCAAAGCATATCCTAGAGTTAGGAGTGGTTAGAAACCATTACCATAGCTGAACATGGGCTAAACAAACCTTGTTAAAATCGGACTGGTGATCGACTTGACAATCGATCACGCCATACATCGGATCATTGCCACCAAGTGGCGGTCATTTGATCGTAAAATAAATTCGAATTTCAGATCAATTCAACTAATTATCGTATATCGAAAAATCACTAAATTTGATACGTATAATACTTATGACTAAAATAATGGGTGAAAAATGTTTGAAAAATATTTTACCCATAAAATAGTGAGTTTGATACAAAACTCAAAACCATTGAAATTTTCAATGTTTTGGCCCTATTTTGTATCAACTTCATCAATGGTGATTGCTATCAAAAGATAGACTTCACCAAGGTTTTCTAAATTGATTTTAAAATGATTTCAAAACCTTATTTTGGATCATATTCCTTGGGCTCTAAGTACATGACTTGTACACAAGCTTTCCCAATGATCCACCAATAAAATTAGATGAGTTTTGGTTCAACTAGATGCAAAAACTATGCACCTTGAACTCAACTCATATCCTAGCATCTCACATGTATCTAGGGTGTATAAATACACATACATGTCAATTGGATGTGAGATGTGAGTTTTGTTCTCCCTAAACTAGGGTTTCATGCATTTTTCTAAGGCAACTCTACTTGATTCCCTTATAAATGGGACTTCAAATCATGCCATAGTCCTTAAATCAATTTTAATCAAATTTTCTTAAATGCATGAATGATTATGACATTAACGATGATATAAATAAGCATATGCTCATAATCATGATGTCATGGCATAAAATAAGATCTAAAACCACATGACATTTACCTAAATCCTAAACATGAACATGACATATAGAATGATTAAAAAATAAGCATGATGTCATGGCATGTTATATGGCAAACAAAGCATGACATATAAAATATATAGGTATAGTAATACCTAAATTTTAATATTAATTGCCATTTCATATAATTAATTATATTTTGCCATATTTCTAGTTTTCTCCCAAGTGTGCCAAAAACCCAAAATGGCACACTAACCTCTAAACCTAAATTGTGCCAATTTTGATCATTTTATCAAACTTCTCAAGTAATATTGGCACATCCTAAAACTTTTTAGGATTATAGCTCAAATGTATTTCCAAGGTGATAACCTTGAAAATATCCTAAAGTGCCACCTTTATCATGGTTGAGTTAACTACCCATCCAATCAAGGTTGGCACTCTAAACCATCTAGCGTGAATCAATCACGCTCTTAGGAACCCAAAACCTATTTGAGCTCCTAGGGTTAATTAGGTATTCCCTAGGGATAACCTCCCTAGATACCTTCCTAATGACCCTCCTAGGCTTATTAGCCTTGGTCATTTGGGTCTCACCTAGGTTGACTCTAGGGTAACTCCTCTGCAACCTTCTTGCCACCCTAGGTTTCCTAGAGACCTAGCCACTAGACACACCCTTGGTCAACTCTAGGATGACTTCCTATTGACCTTGGTCTTTCTAGATTTAGTTTGTGTTCCATAATCAAATGGAACACTATGGTAAGCCACCTTAGGCTTAGGTTTGTGACCCAAACCTTGTTTGCCCTTGGTTGACTTTTGACTCTTAGGTCCTAGGTGTTGACTTTGACTTTTGACCTTGACTTTGATCTTTGACCCTTTAAATTGATTTTGTATAATTTTAAGGGTCTTCAAGTTTTTCAAGCCTTGACCTCAAGACTTGATTCTCTAACTCTAATTGCCCAATTTTTTGAATTTTGATTTAAATCATGGGCATGAGACTTTCTAGGCATATGCCTAGTCCACTTGGGATTGAAACCTAGATGTTCTTGTATTTTCTTAATAGATTCACTAGGTATGGTTTTTCTAGGGACATTAGTCCCAAATTTCTCCTTATTACTAAAATGGACACTTTTAGCTCCTAAGCAAAAATATTTATTTCTATTAGCATGCTTTTCATAAATTGCAAGAGAATTTAAATTCCTAGCATGCCTTTGCCTATTAACTAAAGAAGGTGCATTATTGAAATATACCTTAGGGTTTGCCCTAGAGGCTCCCCCTACATGTGTAGCTCCCTCTTTGGTCTTTTTGCTTCCCCTAGGACATTGATTCCTATAATGTCCCCTTGAGTTGCACTTGAAGCATATGATATGCTCCTTGCTCTTGATATTTGGGGAACCGGCATCCTTGACTTTTGGAGCCGGTGGAGCTTTCCTAATCTTCTTTGGGCACTTGCTCTTATAGTGCCCGGTTTCCCTACACTCAAAACATATTATATGCATTTTATTATTAACACATATGTTTGAGTTACCTAGGTCAATGGAGACCGGAATTGGACTTTGGGCTTCTTCATCTTGACGGGATGTCGAAGCTTCTTCTTGATGTTCCGGTATGGAAGTTCTCTCCTCCTCAATCCTCAAGTGGATGCTTCTTCCACTTCCTTCACATCTTCCGATCCGGATGTTGATTCCCTATCAACCTCCAATCCTCACTTCCTTGTGAGGATGATCTCTCTTCACCCTCCTTATCTTCTTGAATTGATGGTGAACTTTCTTGAGCTTGAGAGGGTGAGCACTCTTCTTCTTCTTCTTCTTTGACCATTGATGGGCTTTCATGGAGCTTTGCCAAATCGCTCCATAGCTCCTTAGCATCCATGCATTCACCTAGGCTACACAAGAATTCATTTGGAATTAAATCAAAAATGAATTTGATTACCTTCTTATTTTTCTCGAATCTTTGGAGTTGATCTTCACTCCATCTCTTCTTCTTGAGGAAGCCACCTTTGGTCCTCTAGGATACTCAAATCCTTCCATTAATAGAGACCATTCCTCAAGTCCTTCATCATCAAAAAATCTTCAATTCTTCTTCCAAGAATCAAGCCTTCTTGTCCATATAATGAGTACGGACCGTGTGTTGATGTCCCAACCTAGCTTGTCTTGAATTCCATCTTTACCTCTAGCGATATTGCTTCCCGGTTGTTAATCCGTTGAAGAGCCACTGTGCTCGATACCACTTGTTGGAGATTTGACCGCGCTAGAGGGGGTGAATAGCGTGATACTGTGACGTAGATGGAATTCTTTCGCTTTGATCGCCTACAATCTTGTTAGCACAAATGGAATAGTAATAACAAATAAATATAATAAGACACACAATCACAACACGATCATATATCGTGGTTCGAACCGTAACGCCTACTCCACTGATCAAGCTCTAACGAGCTCTAGCGACGCCAATGCAATCACTAATCAATAAACTCCTTCTCGACAACAAGTCGAGGTGGAGAAACCTCGCATACAAGATTACAATAATAATCTAAATACAAGCAAATAAAGGAAATGTAAAGAACACTTTACAAAACTAGGGTTTGAGCGCTTTGCTTGTTGGTTGCTTGGATGAGGTTGAAGGGCCTCAAATGCACTCGCAAATTGCCTTCAAATCGCCTCAAGAAAGCTTCCTAAGAATCGATGCCGCAATCTCCAAAGCCTTCCTTTTATCTCGCCGGCCGATTTCGCGCGCCGACCGCCATAAATCACCCGATCGCTAACATCGTAGTGAGACAACGGCTCAATCCACGCTGACAAGTTCCAACGGACTTCACCCCGATCGCTAACATTGGCAGCCGATCGCTAACGCCGTAGTCGACGCCACGGCTACGGAGCGCTTCATCGCATTCGACCGGCAATGATCGCCATCCTCGCCGATCGCTGCCGACATCACCGATCGATCCCATGAGCAGTCGACTGCCAGAGCCCTAAAAGCTCTCAAACGGCAGTCGAACTCGAGTCGACTCCTGGCAGTCGAACCGGCCATAATGCCAGTCGACTGCCAACCTCAAGAATGAGGTTTTAACCCAAGTATGGTGCCCCCATACTTGCTAGACCACCCTTAGCCTAGACCTAAGCCTTCTAGCCACCTCCATCACCTCACGCCTCGGATCCTCCAAGTCATCCATGACTTGTTCATCCATCGCGCTAGCTTCCCGGTGCTTCCATCGGCTATGTCATGCTAACGGTGTGTTCACCGCCAAGGCACATTGGACTTACGCCGCCAAGACTCCGCTTGGACTTTACGCCGCCAATATCAATCCCCTTGGACTTCCCAAATATCAAGACTCAAGCTTGGACTTTCCCTTGCCAACCCATGTTGGACTTTCCATGCCAAGACCATGCTTGGACTTTCCATTTGCCAAGACCCATGCTTGGACTTCTCATTTGCCAAGACTCATGCTTGGACTTCCCATGCCAAGTACTCAAGACTTGGACTTTCCCAAATGCCAAGTGTCCCACTTGGACTTTCCATGCCAAGTACCCATGACTTGGACTTTCCCAAATGCCAAGTGTCTCACTTGGACTTTCCATGCCAAGTACCCATGACTTGGACTTTCTCAAATGCCAAGTGTCCCACTTGGACTTTCCATGCCAAGTACCCATGACTTGGACTTTCCCATAAACACATGGTCAACCCTAGTCAACCACCAAAGTCTCCCTCGAGTCAAACTCGAGTCTGGTCAATTATAACCTGGGTCGATTGTATAAACAATCTCCCCAACATATTAACCGACATTAATGTCAAACATCAATGTCAATCCTATGTCTAACATACTTTGTCAAACATACTTTGTCAAACATCAAAACATCACTCGAGTCAAACTCGAGTCCTGGTCAATCGTGACCTGGGCCGATTGCACCAACATGAAGTACAATAGAAAGCATTTGATGTAGGAACTCGGTTGGCCGACTAGAGGGAGATGAATAGCCCTCTTTCGTCGTATGAACGAAATTGCTTGTCTACAAATATAATTAGCGCAATGGAAACAAAACTAAACAAGCAATAATGATAAGCAAAAACAAAATCAATGCTAACACACGATATAACGTGGTTCACGGTCTCGCCGCTAATCCATGGTTCGATTCGTCCAAGGTGAATCACGCCTCAATCTATCCACTAGATTTCTCCTTTGCACCAAGCTAGGTGGAGGTAACTTTTCTTATAAGGGATCACTCTTCTTACAATAGAATGAGGATTAGCACAAGTAGAAGAGTGAAAAATATTTTGGGCACTTTCGGAGTTGTTAGGAGTTAAAACATTAGGTTCCCAAAGGCCCTCACTCCTTCTCTTTATAGAGAAAGGGGATTTCTTCCCGTTAACACAGCGACAGTCGACTGATGTCTCGATCAGTCGATTGATCCTGTAGCCGTTGCCTAATAACGGCTTCTTCCACGTTGGATTCCAACCAACGGCTCACACATCAGTCGACTGATTGTCCCATCAGTCGACTGATGGAGCTGCCAGTCGAGTGCCGGAAGCGAGCACTCGATTGCTCACCATTCTGCGTTCGAACGCGTTACCAATGATCGATACCTTCATCACCGATCGGTGGTCTCAGAATGATCGTTAATCCATGGCAGTTGACTGATGACACATGAACCAGACTCGAACACCAGTCGAGTCACAATCGACTTGGAGCAGTCGACTACCATGACATGACAGTCGACTGATGTTGGGAAATTTCATTCGACACTTAGCCAATTGGCCAAGTTTCACCTAAACGCACTACCCCTTTCCGGGTTACATTCACTCACTCTCATACCTTGGAATCCCTCGCCTTTGAAGTTGTCTTCGTCCGGTCACGTCCCTCGGATGCGCCAAGCGCACAGCTCTGCAACGCCATCCTTCGCGTCTCGCCCTGAAGTCTACTTCCTCCGGCTTCACTCCAATGCTTCTCGTCCGACGGTCCCTCGGATGCTCCAAGCGCACGACTTCTGCAAAGCTATCGTTCTCCGATTAAAGGACCGAGTCATGAGAGGTGAAATTCGCCAATGCTCCATGTGCGAATTACTAAATCCTGCAAGACTCTAACGCACATATCAAATCCAATCATCCTAACTTAAACCCTTTGCCACACACATCAAAATCATATCACGGGTTGATTGTCCTAACAATCTCCCCCTTTTTGATGTGTGGCAATCCGTTTAAGTTAAGTAAACATTTGACAAAAATATTAAGGTAAGAAAGTATGTAAATAAACATGATTATCAATTCTCTCCTTTAATACATGAAACTCCCCCTAAATACAATTCTCCCCTTAATATAACTCACTTAAACATACATATTTCTCCCCCTTTGACACCATCAAAAAGACTAAAACAAGTTATACATGCATGACATCAACTCTAGGGAACAAAAAAATCACCAAAAACTGAACAAAAATAAGTTAAAACACATTATTGTGCTTGTGCACAGTACATCAGTCGACTGGTTCAGACTACCAGTCGACTGACACTCAGTTTTCAGCCATTTCTGATTTTCGGACCGAATTTCAAAAATGCACCAAAAATTCCAGAAAATTCGAAAAATCATGAAATTTGGAGAACACATTTCTTGTAAGTGTCTTTATCAATGAAAAATAGTTTTCCATGAAAAATCATTATATTTTTAAAAATTAAGTAAAATCTCAAAAGTTGGAAAATATCTAAAGTTTGTATCAATTTTAAAGCCTAATTTTGCCTTGAAGCTTTTCAAAACATGAACATTCAGTTTATGAAACAAGAAATCTTTTTCAAAACATTTGAAATATCCAACCATGATCTTTGGACAATATGTCTATGAATTAAACATAAGTATTCCCCATGATTGGTCTATTATTGTTATTTTGATACTTTAAATGACCATCTAAATGCCATAGACATTAGTGGCCCATGAGTATCATCCTAACATCTCACCAATGCTAACTTTTCAATCAAGGTTATCCTTATGGTGAGTGTGAGATGTTCCTAAAGGTATTTATATACTTAACCTTCAAATTCATGTAATTCTATCCAAAGGTTACGTATCATACTAACATATCACATGATCATAAAAGTATATATGCATTGATTTCACATTATGATCATGAAACAAGTGTATGAATCAATTTGTAATCATGTATTAGGTATAAAATCATGATGATAAGTCAAGTATCACCCAAAGCATGATTTAAAACCTTATTGCCCATGATTATATATCAAATGTCAAGATCATAAATCATGATTGCAAACACATATAACAATTACATTAACTATCATGATTTAAACATTATTATCAATTTATGGGCACATTATCATCACCCAACACTATGCTAAAATTTATAGGTCATGAGTATCAACATATATAACACTAAGTGTTGAGCATGATTTTAAACTATTTATGGGTGCATTATCATCACCCAACACTATTTCAAAAATTAAGTCCTACACCATCTTAAGTCAACCAATCAACATAATATAGGTAAAGTCCACATGGTTGACTATCCTAGGATTTTTCTAACCCTTAAGGATGGATTTAGGAACCCAATACAAGTTCTTTCCTATGAGGTTCACTAAATATTCCTTAGGGATCCATTTTCTAGCTATTTCTTTCTTTTTGGCTTGACCCCTAGCAATCAAATATTTATAGACCTTTTCATTTGTCTTTTCCTTATAACCTAGGCCTTTCTTATTAAAGCTTGCTCTTTGGCTCCCTATAATCATATTAAGGGTGTTGGAGCTTATTGTAAATTTTTCTAGGGCTTTGGTCAAATGATCTACCTTTTCTCTTAAAACCCTATTCTCATCCATGCATGCATCACTAACATTAAAAGACATATAGTTATCATGTGAGCATGCATCATTGAGACTAGAAGAAATATTATCATTAATATTTAAACATATTTTTTCTAGTTTTTTTTCTAAATCCTTAATTTGATCTAGCATGCTCTTGTTCTTTTTCTTAGCCCTAAATAAGTCTTTAGTAAGGCTATAAATCATGGAAACTATTTTCTTAGGAGAGAGATTCGTTACCATAGTTTCCATATCTTCTTCTTCGGATGAAGAGGATGATGATGAGTCTCCCCCTTCACTTAAGCTTGCTTCTTCTTTTTCGGAGGAGGAGGTGGAATCTAGGTCGTCTATTGCCATTAGGGCAAGGTTTGAGTAGACATGTTCTTCTTCTTCGGATGAGGACGATGAAGAAGAAGGATCATCTCATGTCTTTGCTTTGAATGCTTTGGCCTTCCCCTTTTCTTTGACCTTCTTCTCTTCTTCCTTTTTCTTGCCCCCCCTTCTTCTTCTTTTCTTCTTTCTTCTTCCTCTCTTCTTTGCTCTTGTTCAAGAGGGGACAATTATCTCTTATGTGTCCCTCTTGTTGACAATTGTAGCAAATTATCTTTCTCCTTGACCTTTTCTCTCTATCATGAGATTTGTTAAATTTAAAACCTTTTAATGCACGTCTTACCTTCCTTACCATATAGGCTTCTTCTGTGCTATCCATGGAGGAGGAGGAGGCTTTATCGGATGAGGAGGGAGATTCCATCTTCTTCTTCCCCTTGTTGGCTATCAAGGTTACTCCTCTTGATGGTTGAAATCTTGGCTCTTCTACTACTCCTTCAAGCCTTGTTTTGTGTAGTTCCATGGTGGAGAAGAATTCCTCCAAGATGCTAACTTCTAGGTTCTTGAAGATGCAGAAAGAATCCACCATTGAGCTCCATCTTGAGGACCGAGGAAAGACATCTATAGCCTTCATTACCATATCCCGGTTGGAAAGCTTCTCCCCTACACTTGTCAAACCGGTTAAAATTTCTTTAAACCTAGAAGGTAGAGATTTTACCTTATCTCCCTTTTCGAGTTTGATGTTGCTTAATTGGGAGCGTAGGACATCTCTCCTTGCTAGTTTGGCCTCGGATGTGCCTTCATGAATCTCTGTGAGTTTCTCCCATATTTCCTTGGCACTTGTACATTCCCCTATCCGATTCACTTCTTGTTGGGGTAGTACGTTGTAGAGGTGGTGTTTTGCCTTTGAGTTCGCCAAGTACTCTTCCCTTTGCCTCCTACTCCACCTTGATTTCTTCGATGGCTCCCCTTCTTCATCCCTAGGTATCTCGAAACTATTTTTCATTATTAATAAAATTTCGAAATCGGTTTCGAAAAATACCTCCATTCGCTTCTTCCACCAAGCGAATTCCCCCTCAAACTTTGGCAGATGAATATTAGAGTCGATCATCTCTTGATGAAGTGCTTGTTGCGGCGGTTAGTCCTCGACAAGCGACTTGGCTCTGATACCACTTATAGGAACTCGGTTGGCCGGCTAGAGGGGGGTGAATAGCCCTCTTTCGTCGTATGAACGGAATTGCTTGTCTACAAATATAATTAGCGCAACGGAAACAAAACTAAACAAGCAATAACGATAAGCAAAAACAAAATCAATGCTAACACACGATATAACGTGGTTCACGGTCTTGCCGCTAATCCATGGTCCGATTCGTCCAAGGTGAATCACGCCTCAATTTATCCACTAGATCTCTCCTTTGCACCAAGCTAGGTGGAGGTAACTTTTCTTACAAGGGATCACTCTTCTTACAATAGAATGAGAATTAACACAAGTAGAAGAGTGAAAAATATTTTGAGCACTTTAAGAGTTGTTAGGAGTTAAAACATTAGGTTCCCAAAGGCCCTCAGCCCTTCTCTTTATAGAGAAAAGGGATTTCTTCCCGTTAACACAGCGGCAATCGACTGATGCCCCGATCAGTCGACTGGTCCTGTAACTGTTGCCTAATAATGACCTCTTCCATGTTGGATTCCAACCAACGGCTCCCACATCAGTCGACTGATAGAGCTGTCAGTCGAGTGCCGGAAGCGAGCATTCGACTGCTCACCATTCTGTGCCCGAAACCCTTGCTACCAGTCGACTAATGAGTCGACTGGTGGTCTCAGCAGTCGACTGTCAATCCATGGCAGTCGACTGATGGCACATGAACTAGACTCGAACACCAGTGGAGTCACAATCGACTTGGAGCAGTCGACTGATGTCGAGAAATCTCATTCGACACTTAGCCAATTGACCAAGTTTCACCTAAGCGCACTACCCCTTCCCGGATTATATTCGCTCACTCTCATGCCTTGGAGTCCCTCGCCTTTGAAGTTGTCTTCGTCCGGCCACATCTCTCGGATGCGCCAAGCGCACGGCTCTGCAGCGCCATCCTTCGCATCTCGCCTTGAAGTCTACTTCCTCCGGCTTCACTCCAATGCTTCTCGTCCGGCGGTCCTTCGGATGCTCCAAGCGCACGACTTTCGCAAAGCTATCCTTCTCCGACTAAAGGACCGAGTCATGAGAGGTGAAACTCGCCAATGCTCCATGTGCGAATTACTAAATCCTACAAGACTCCAATGCACATATCAAATCCAATCATCCTAACTTAAACCCTTTGCCACACACATCAAAACCATATCACGGGTTGATTGCTCTAACATTTGAGTGGACAATTTCAACAATTACAACGTCATTGATTTGTCATTTTATTTGAAAATAAAATCTTATAAATATACTATAATTGAATATCAAATCGTACATATTTGAAAGCTAAACTAAACCAAATATTTTACCATTGCAATGCAACCATGAGAGCTACTTTCTTTCTTTCAAATAAAGAGAGCATTGGACTCATCTATGATTATAAAGCTTGAAGATACAACACTCAAAAGATTTTTAATATGTAATTTAGGGTTTATTTGGAGTATAGATTAGTTGTATTATAGGAGGATCGAGCTTCTAGGTCGAGTATGTCATTCAAAAGGATCTTAGGTATTTGATATGTTGGTCTTCATATTTAAAGTCTAACGGTTTAAAGGTCAAGTAAACCAACACGAATCATAACTCACCCATGGTCCAATCTACTGGTTCAATTCATATTCAATGCAACTTAGTGGTCTTCAAAGTTTGTCGGCCAACTTACAACTTGGTTGTAGATTTTATTATTACGGTCTTTCATTGTTGAGTCGCTCGTTGCGAGTGCTTTTGGTTTGATGATTTCTTAGGCACAAAATGCTCACATGAAAATAATTCTCATTAGTTATCATTTTATTCTCAAAAACCAAAGGAAACACCAAGCAACTTTGAAGCTTGGATAATATTTTTTTTAATTGACATTAGATATTCAAACATTCAATCCGATTAATTTTGAAGAAGACCGATTCAATCCCATGAAAATTTTTCACTAGTCATTTGAGTAAATCAAAAAATACTTGCCACGGACGATCCAATAGTCCAATGTTCTACATCCCATTTGAAAAAAAATAATTCTACAATGCACCATAGCTAGAGATTAAATTAGAGATGCTTGAGAGATTGCACGAGCACTCTGTCACTGGCAACACTCCGGAAGCAACTTAGACAATGTTTAATCATTGGAGTTAAAGCTCTTTTGGGTAAATTCTCTTTTGGCATGACATTGGATCTTTATCTTTAGGATGGTTTGAGTTTTAAGAGGTGGTTTGCTTCTAGAGTAAATGCTCCTATTATAAAAGTTGGATAAAAGGTCTCTAGTACTAGCCACACAAGCTCACCCAAAACTACTTCGGTAGATCATCTAGCTCGGCTCCCAAGACTACGGCGTATTTGAGGGTTATAAATTGGAAGAAGCAAAAGAAAATCAATCATCATCTACTTAGTCGAATCATAACATTACAATAACCCCTAAGGCTACCATGCAACAGTAAAACATCCAATTCAATTTTCAAGTATTCACGATTCGAACACCTTTTGTAAAAAAAATTTTCAAATGGAATGACAAATTAAGAATGTTACAACTGTTGAAACTGCCTATGCAAGTACTTTTTGATTAATCTTGAAGATCGCTGGAGCATATATTGTTTGGAGATTAGTTAGTACCAGTTAGAGATCTATGGGACATGATCAATGGATTAATCGGATCGAATATCTGAATATCTAATGCCAGTAATATATATATATATATATATATATTACAACATTCGGTGGTAAAACAATGAAATTATTATCATCTATCCATATTTGACGGAGACTTTGCCTATTGAAGGTTGTGGATGATTTTGATACGACGATGACACTTGGAAAACGATTCAAATAGACCTCGAACAAACATAGAAGCATCGTTGAAAAGACGAAGTGAATCCAAGAGCAAAAAAGATAGGTCGATGGCAAATAAAATATAAAGACATCGAACACCTTGATGGATGGATTGCCAAAGGAGAAATTGAAGAAAAATAAGGAATTGCAAGGATATGCAAGGGATACGTGGAGTAGAGTCATCGAAGAAGCACTACAAATTCAATCATCAAACGAGAATAAACATGCATCTCGAGACCCTTATATGACAAAACGCTAATGAAAATTGTGTAGATCTCTCGGGATGATCTATTGACTAGAGCAGTGCAAATTGCAGATAGTATTACAGATGAACAAGGATCGATTCTCGACATGAGATCTAAAATTCTCATGCGAACTCAGAAGTCCTTTACTGTTCTAGCCAATGAGTCAAGACGTATAACCCTCCGTAATTTACCTCTTTTCACCATCACTGAAACTATAGCTAATGAAAATTGTGCAGTCTATTATATCTTTAAAAATCGTATCCATTTTTCTTTGAAATACTTGTGGTATAATTTTTAGGCCAAATGACATGACTAGCCACTCAAAATGTCCTTCAGGATAAAAAAAAATATTGTCCAATCTATGGATTCTGAGTACATCCGAACTTGTCAGAAGCCAGATTTAAGATCAAATTTTGAATACCATTGTGAGTCTTATATTTTATTAATTAATTATTCTTTGTCAGAAATCTTATAATCATCCTTGTTACAATTATCATTTAAGCGTTTATAATTAAACACTATTCTTGATTGACTACATTTTTGTTCTGATCCTTTGTTTACTATGAAAGTTGAGGATCGTTGTATCAGTTAATGGTCTAAGAGTTGTTTGATGTGTATTTTGCATTTTTTTTTTTTTTGTATTTCTCAATTGATATATTTTAAATCTTGAATTTTAATTGTTAAATCTGGATTAATTATATTCAATTTACAATAGGAAACCTCGAATAGAAAGGAAAAGATTGTATGTTTTGAATGCTAAGGGGAGAGGACATTAAATGAAAGAGTGCGCAATTGTCGAGATCAAGAAGAAAAAAGAAAGCGAAAAGGAAGAAGAGTGAAACCCCAAGTATCCTCATCGAGCACTCGAGGCCAAAATAAAACGAGAGAAGAAAAACTCACAAAGAAGCTATAATGGACGTAAGAGAATCAACTAATACTAAAAAATTAGAAAGGACTAAGGATAACACTCATGTAAAATCTTTCCCCTCGATCATCATGCATAATAATTCTACGCTTTTAAGTTTAAAGAGTAAATGTTGCTGCTGCAAACTTCCCTGAGCAAGCAGAGTAGACACCATTAGACCCTAAGCATCTCTGACATTACCAAATGAAAACAAGTTTATTTTAAATGAAAAAAGATATAGAACCA
Organism: Wurfbainia villosa; assembly: GCA_025175895.1. NCBI lineage: Eukaryota > Viridiplantae > Streptophyta > Magnoliopsida > Zingiberales > Zingiberaceae > Wurfbainia > Wurfbainia villosa. The sequence continues at coordinate 82,710 of JAKLTH010000287.1, forward strand.
GGTAATGGCCAAAAGAAAATTTTAACCAGAGATTCCAGGAACTTCCTATCCTAAAAAACAGTGATGTGATTTGAGGAACAGGAAGAACTGGGCATGCTTTTGGAGCATTCATGGAGTTCCTGTTTTCAACAGCTTTACAAACCATGAAAGATTTGTAGCGAACTTTATCCTACCAAAGCAACTCTGAAATAAACTTCCCTAAGGAGTTCCTCCATTAACAAACTGAAAAATAAGTTTAATGACTGGTTTTCAGTGATATCCTTGGTACATTCAGTAATGATATTATAGAGGATTGTGTTGGCAACAGTTATAATTTAAGACACCGCATTAGTTGATGAACTATTCCTAGCAGTTAATTGTACGTAGTCCCAACAAAACACATGTGCATCTCAGCATGTAAGAAACACGTATTAAAGTATCTGTATGCTAACTACTGTTAGATCTGCAGGACTTTAGATCATTATTGTACCTGCCATGCATTTATTCAATCACCAATGATTCTAATTGTCCAAGTTTGTTCTTTCTGTGCTTATTCAAGTAGCCTAAAGCTCAACATTTCAGTTTAACAGCTTTGCAGTCTTAAACTAGGAGGAAAAGAGGAGAATTTTGATAGCTCGATGACGGTACCTGAGTGCGTTGCTTGGCCAGAAATGGAGCTTTTCTCTCAAATGCAGTGCTGCTCCATTGATCATGCAGCTTGTAGCTGAGAACACAGCAGTAGACAACATGAATGGCAGTAACATGGGAGAACAGTGATCCTTGCATGTTAGCATCAGATGGGGTAAGTTGAAGAATATAACTGATCCTTCTGTTCCATTGAATGGAGTAAATATAAAATGAATGACTATTCTAAAGTAAGAAAAAATATAAACGCAACAACTTCCTAAACTAAAAAGAAATTTCATAGTTGCAGAAAAGTAAAACAAGTAACAAATGCCTTCTGAAACAACAAAGTTCCTTTAAAGCTAGCTGTACAAGTATAAATAAGCTTTATTCTTAGTCCAACTTCCTCCTTTATAAAGCTTGGATCAATTCATTCGTGTTTCGTCCTGTCATTCATGTGGGATAGAATTACTGACAATGCTTATAGTAGACTTACTGCCATTATAGAGTATCAATGGATGAACAAGTGACAAATGCAAGTCTTCCATCAACCTCTCCAATCAACTAAGTTGTAAGTTACTTGGGCAATGACCCTGAAACTTCTCTGCATGCTACAACTGATTTTTTTTTTGTTTCACCAAGTTATCAAATTCCTCCATAGCTTGGTACAAAACCCAAGAGGTTTATCGACTGCCATAATGTATCCTCCCCTCTTGCTTTATTTGAACGAAGCTCTAGGTAACCATATAGTAGGAATTTGAGCTTGTACATCTTTCTAGTCTTTTCTCCTTTCTCAAATCCTAGTGAATCCTCACATAGATTTATTTCTTATGTCAAATTATGCAATTCCAAGTCCAAGTTAACAACAATTGTGAGTAAAAGCTTTGCCACAGGGCCAAAGGTCTCATCATGATCTATCCCATAAGTCTAAGTTTATGTAAACCTTTGAGCTACCAATTTTCTGTTGAGGTGTATAAGGACATCCATTTTGGCGAAAGATTTCATTGTTGGAGAGGAGTTAGGTAAATCCACAAACAATTTATTCACAGTGATCATGAATTTGTAAAATAGTTTAAAGGTGATGCTAACTACGAACTTTTATTTCCGTAAAGTTCAACATACTCTCGTATGGTCATCAAAAAAGCTAATAAACCATCTTATACCAAGTAAATTTAGAACCCGTGTGGAACCTTAACTATCAGTGTATGTGAGATGGAATAACATTGAATTGTGTTTTAGAGATTGGGTCTCTTGGTAGCTTTCCAAATCTCTTGAACAATTTTATAAAAGAGGTTGGTGTGCCAAATCTTTGGCTCGACTGAATTGATCAGTCAGACCGCAAAGTTGGAGTTCTTTGCTTTTCAGGCCAAAGTTTCAGATGCCTCAATGGATGGAGGTGGAGAAGTTGCAGAGAGAAATCATACTTCCTTTCCCTTTGAAGTTCCTCCTGTTCAAAATGTGAAAAAAGTAATTTGCAAAGTGTGGTTGTCAAAGGACAGAGAGGGTGGAGGATTGAGTAGGAGGTTTCCTGATGAAGTGATTGAGGTAGAAGAAAAGTCAGGCATTGCCTTTTTTACTTGTGCTTGAGTAGGTTTTGCTAAGCTCTGATACCAAGAACCAAGTCGATCATCTAATAGATCATTGTCCAACAAGTTTCAAACTCGAGGAAAGTGATCTATTAACTTGAAAGACACAATGAATCATAGGTGGAGAAATGGTTTAGTCCAACTTAATAATAGCAGATCCAACTGTCTTATAAACCTCCTGCCTAAATTATGATTTACCAATTGTGGAACAACTACAATGTCCTCAAGCAAGACTTGAAATCTCCTCAGAGCCTTAAGTGTCCAATTGATACATACATGTAATGCCCATTGTAGCCGCACCAATATTGACAACTCTTGCCAATTGGTTCAGCCTATAATTAGGATTCCTCATGTACCATTTGTCACAAGTCGACTTGATAGGCATGACATGTGATACCAACTAGTATCGACCTAATACGTGTTGGTGCAATCGGCCCAGGTCACGATTGACCAAACTCGAGTAAGTGTTTTGATGTTTGACATGGATGTCTGACATTGATGTCTGACATGTGTTGGGAAGATTGCTGATGCGATCGACCCAGGTTAGTATTTGATGTTTGACGATGGTTTGATCATTGTCATGGAAAAAGTCCAAGTCTTGAGTACTTGACATGTAAAGTCCAAGCATGAGTTTTGGCAAGGGAAAGTCCAACATGGGTTGACAAAAGAAAGTCCAAGTCTTGAGTATTTGGCATGGAAAGTCCAAGTGGGACAATTGGCATTTGGGAAAGTCCAAGTCTTGAGTACTTGGCATGGAAAGTCCAAGTGGGACAATTGACATTTGGGAAAGTCTAAGTCTTGAGTACTTGGCATGGAAAGTCCAAATGGGACACTTGGCATTAGGGAAAGTCCAAGTCTTGTGTACTTGGCATGAAAAGTCCAACATGGGTTGGCAAGGGAAAGTCCAAGCTTGGGTCTTGGCATGGAAAGTCCAACATGGGTTGGCAAGGGAAAGTCCAAGGGGTTTGATATTGGCGACGTAAAGTCCAAGGGTGGAGTCTTGGCAGCATAAGTTCAATGGTTGACGGCGTAAAGTCCAAGCAGAGTCTTGACAGCGTAAGTCCAATGTGCCTTGGCAGTGTAGACACTGTTAGCATGACAATAGCTGATAGAAGCACTTGAAGACTAGCGTATGGATGAATAAGTCATGGATAACTTGGAGGGATCTGATAGGCGCGAGGCTGACGGAGATGACTAAAAGGCTTAGGTCTAGGCTAAGGGTGGTCTAGCAAGTATGGGGGCACCATACTTGGGCTAAAACCTCATGTTTGAGGTTGGCAGTCGACTAGCATTATGGCCGGTTCGACTGCCGCGAGTCGACTAGAGTTCGACTGTCATTTAAGGGTTGAAAAGGCTCGAGGCCGATCGCTTATTGGAGCGATCGATCGCTAGGTGATCGACCAATCGCCATGGGCGTGATCGATGGTTCGGCCTGAGCAGAATGCTCCGTGCCGATCGCCCGGCCACTACCGGTCTTAATCGACTGATGAGAGTACCGTTGGAGTTTTTTCAGTATGGATCGAGCCGTTGTCTCACAACAACAGTGTTGGCAGTCGACTGGGGCCTTATGACAGTCGACTGCCAGGCAGAAATCCAGCCCGATGCAGGTTAAAAAGAGGAGCTCGAGGAGGATTTCGGTATTGGTTCTTTGGGAGCTTTGGTGAAGCGATTTGAAGGCGAATTGCAGGTGCATTTCAGAGTCCTTCAAGCTCATCCAAGCAACCAATAAGTAAGCGCTCAAAACCCTAGATTGTAAAGTGTTTTTTATATTTTCATTTGTATTTGCTTGTTCTACTTGTATTACTGTTGTAATATCTTGTAAGAGGTTTCTCCACCTCCGACGTGTTGTCGAGAAGGAGTTTATTGTTTAGTGGTGTTTGTGGCATCCCTAGAGCTCTTTAGAGCTCAATCCGTGGAGTATGAACCATTCGGTTCCGAACCACGTTATATCTTGTGTTGTGATTGTGTTTTCTTGTTATTTCTATTTGTTATTACTATTCCGCTGTGCTAACAAGAGTGTAGACGATCAAACGCGAACAAATTCCATCGAAGCATCGAAAAGCGCTATTCACCCCCCTCTAGCGGTCGCCGGGAGTAAAACCGCTAGAGGAATAAAATGGAATTCGAAGAAAGACTTGGATGAGACATCAACACACCGCCACCATACGACCAAGAGGATTTTCCGGCATTGAGGGCAAGAATAGAGACATTCTTGATGATGGACATAGAAGATTGGTTCATCATCATGGAAAGCTTTGAACCTCCTAAAGATAAGAAGGGAAATGTCTTGAAGTTGAAGAAGTGGACCCAAGAGCAACGCCTAAAGTTCAAAACCAAAGTCAAGGTAACAAAGCTTTTATAAGATTTGATACCTAATGACATTTTGTACAAGCTAAGGGATTACATGAATGCCAAGGAGCTATGGAGCAAGTTGGCAAGACTCCATGAGGAGCCCAAAGGACAAGAGTGCTCATCGGCTCAATCGGAAGAGACCGAGGAAGCAAGCACATCAACCTCACAAGCAAGTGAGGATTTGGAGGTTGATAGGGAATCAACATCCGGATCGGAGTCGGTAGAGGAGGTGGAATTGGAAGAAGCCTCCACCTCTAGGATTGAGGGGGAGGAGAAAATTCCTACACCGGAGCAAGAGCAAGAAGTCGCTTCAACCTCCGGAAGAAGTGAAGAAGCAACTCCGGCTTCCACCACGGACCTAGGTAATTCAAACATATGTGTTAATAATAAAATGCATATAATATGTTTTGAGTGTAGGGAGTTTGGACACTATAAGAGCAAGTGCCCAAAGAAGGTCAAGAAGCCTCTATTGGCACCAAAGGTCAAGGATGTCGGTCCCCCAACAATCAAAAGCAAGGAGCAAGTGATTTGCTTCAAATGCCGACTACTGGGTCACTACCGGAGTCAATGCCCAAAGGGGGAGAAAAAGCCTAACAAGGGAGCATCACAAGTGGGGGAAGCCTCTAAGGCAAACCCTAAGGTATATCTAAACAATGCTCTTTTTTTAAATTATAGGCAAAAGCATGCTAGAAATAATTTTAGCAATCTTGCAATTTATCATAAAGAGCATGCTAAAAATAGGGAATATTGTTTAGGAGCTAAGAAAGTCAACCTTAGAACTAAGGAGAAATTTGAGACTAATGTTCCTAGAAAAACTCTTCCTAAGGAAAGCATTAGAAAAATAGAAAATCATTTAGGCATTAACCCTAAGAAGGGTAGACATATGCCTAGAGGAAATGGTAATGCTCAAAGACCAAATCAAAATTCAAAAATTGGACAATTAGAGTTGAAAAATCAAGCTTTAAGGTCAAGGCTTGAAAAACTTGAGAGGACCCTTAGGAATATACAAAATCAATTTCAAGGGTCAAGTGATCAAAAAACTAAGTCTATGAGTCAAAGTCAAAGACCTAGAAATCAAGAACCATCTAAGGGCAAGCCTAAGCCCAAATAGACTTGCCATAATGTTCCATTCGATTATGAAATACAAACTAAGTCTAGAAAGGCTAAGGTTACTAGGGAAGTCATCCCTAAGAGTAATCAAGGTATGTGCCTAGTGGCTAGGGTTTCGAAGAAACCTAGGGTGACCACTAAGAATGTTACAAGGGGAGTCACCCCTAGAGTTAACCTAGGCAAGACCCAAATGACCAAGGTTAAAAAGCCTAAAAGGGTCATTAAGAGGGTATCTAGGGAGGTTATCCCTAAGGAATACCTAATTAACCCAAAGAGCTCAAATAAGTTTTGAGTTCCTAAGAGCGTGATTGATTCACGCTAGATGGATTTAGGTGTGTCAACTTTAAATGGATAGGTAGTTAACCTAACCATGGTAAAGATGGAAATTTAGGTCATTTTCAAGGTTATGGTTCCCTTGGGAATATGTTTGATTTTTATAATCCTAAAAGATTTTAAGATGTGCCAATATATTTTTGGAATTATGAAAAATCGCACAATTTAAGTTTAGAGGTCTCAGTGTGTCATTTTGGATTTTTGGCACACTTGGGGGATTAGTAGCAATATGACAAAATATACTTAATAATAACAAATGACAATTAATATTAAATCTTAGGTATTATTATACCTTATATTTTATTTGTCATGCTTTGTTTGTCATATAACATGTAATAACATCATATTTACTTTTTAATCATCATATGTCATGATCATGTTTAGGTTATGTTTTTATGTCATGTATGCTTAGACTCTATCATATGTCATGACATCATGATCATTGGCCATGTTTATTTATGTTATCATTTATGCCATGATCATTCATGCATTTAAGTTAATGAAAATTGATTTAAGGACTATGACATGACTTGAAGTCTCATGTATAAGGGAATTAAGTAGGGTTGCCTTAGAAAATGGATGAAACCCTAGATTAGGAGAACAAAACTCATATCTCACATCACATTAACTTGTGTGTGTTATACACCCTAGATACATGTGAGATGCTAGGATATGAGTTAAGTTCAAGGTGCATAGTTTTTGCATCTAGATGAACCAAAACTCATCTTATTTTTAGTTGTGGATCATTGGGAAAACTTATGTTCAAGTCATATACATTAAGCCCAAGGAATATGATCCAATATAGGTTTTCAAAAATATTTTAAAATCATTTTAGAAAACCTTGGTGAAGTCTATCTTTTGATAGCAATCACCATTGATGAAGTTGATACAAAGTGAGCTAAAACATTGAAGTTTTTTTTACTTTTGAATTTTGTGTCAATTTCGATATTTTATGGGTAAAATATTTTTCAAATATTTTTCACCCATTGTATTGTTTATAAGTAATGTACGTATGAATTTTCACGATTTTTCAAAATACGTAGAATTACTTATGCTTTTTCAAAATTCGATTCTGATAGCTGAAATTCGAAAATTTCAGTTATCAGTCGATTGCCGCCTGATGGCAGTCGACTGATGGGCACTTCAGTCGACTGATTTCTGATAGAGTCGACTGTCAGGATGATTTCAGGAAAAACAAGGTTGTTTAGCTCATTTTCAGCTATGGTAAGGTTTCCTAACTACTCCTAACCCTAGGATATGCGTTGGGAAGCATTATAAAGGGTGAAAATCCATTGGATATGGATTAGGAGAGTTGTTAGGGTGATGTATCAAATTTAAGGTATGGGAAAGTTCAATGTTGAACTTTGAACCTTATTTTTGATGGTTTAGAGTTCCTATTGGCTTTGGGACTTCCCAAGGACATTGTTGGTGCAATGGTCAAGGGGGAGCAAGCCTTTAGGGGGAGTCATCCATCATGGGATGATGGATGTGTTCTTCCTTATGAGAGGGAGAGTTAATGGGATTTGAGATACCCAATTTGGAAATTGGGAGAAATTGTAGGATTGTCTCTCTTGAGTGATATGAGACTTATCACTAGGAAGATTGTAGGCATCCTAGATGTTTTTGGACCAAGGACGAGATTATAAGATCTCATTGGGATATGAGACATTGACCTCCTTGGAGAGAACAAAAAGGAGGAGAAAGTAAAATTATCAATTTGGGATAATTGGTAAAGGAATTTGAGTTAGGGGCCTAACTCAAGGGTGTTTTTGTCAAACATAAAAAAGGGGGAGATTGTTGGTGCAATCAGCCCAGGTCACGATTGACCGAACTAGAGTTTGACTTGAGTAAGTGTTTTGATGTTTGACATGGATGTCTGACATGTGTTGGGGAGATTATTGATGCGATCGACCTAGGTTAGTATTTGATGTTTGACGATGGTTTGACCATTGTCATAGAAAAAGTCCAAGTCTTGAGTACTTGACATGTAAAGTTCAAGCATGGGTCTTGGCAATGGAAAGTCCAACATGGGTTGACAAAGGAAAGTCCAAGTCTCGAGTATTTGGCATGAAAAGTTCAAGTGAGACACTTGACATTTGGAAAAGTCCAAGTGGGACATTTGACATTAGGGAAAGTCTAAGTCTTGTGTACTTGGCATGAAAAGTTCAACATGGGTTGACAAGGGAAAGTCCAAGCTTGGGTCTTGGCATGGAAAGTCCAACATGGATTGGCAAGGGAAAGTCCAAGCTTGAGTCTTGGCATTTGGAAAGTCCAAGGGGTTTGATATTGGCGGCGTAAAGTCCAAGGGTGGAGTCTTGGCAGCATAAGTCCAATGGTTGGCGGCGTAAAATCCAAGCAGAGTCTTGGCAGCGTAAGTCCAATATGCTTTGGCAGTGTAGACACCGTTAGCATGACAATAGCTGATGGAAGCACCTGAAGACTAGCATATGGATGAACAAGTCATTGATGACTTGGAGGGATCCGATAGGCGTGAGGCTGACGAAGGTGGCTAAAAGGCTTAAGTCTAGGCTAAGAGTGATCTAGCAAGTATGGGGGCACCATACTTGGGTTAAAACCTCATGTTTGAGGTTGGCAGTCGACTAGCATTATGGCCGGTTCGACTGCCGCGAGTCGACTAGAGTTCGACTGTCATTTAAGGGTTGAAAAGGCTCGCGATTCTTCGATCACGTCGACCGCCATGGGATGAGTCGATGATGGTTCGGCCATAGGCGAACGCTCAGAATGGCGCCTGCATTTCGGGCGCGGCTTGACTACCAATGTTGGCAGTCGACTGATGGGAGTACCGTTGGAGTTTTTCCAGCGTGGATCGAGCCGTTGTCTCACAACAACAGTGTTGGCAGTCGATTGGGACCTTATGGCAGTCGACTGCCAGGCGGAAATCTAGCCCGATGTAGGTTAAAAAGAGGAGCTCGAGGAGGATTTCAGTATTGGTTCTTCGGGAGCTTTGGTGAGGCGATTTGAAGGCGAATTGCAGGTGCATTTCAGAATCCTTCAAGCTCATTCAAGCAACCAACAAGCAAGCGCTCAAAATCATAGATTGTAAAGTGTTCTTTACATTTTCATTTGTATTTACTTGTTCTACTAGTATTACTGTTGTAATATCTTGTAAGAGGTTTCTCCGCCTCCGACGTATTGTCGAGAAGGAGTTTATTGTTTAGTGGTGTTTGTGGCATCCCTAGAGCTCTTTAGAGCTCAATCCGTGGAGTAGAAATCATTCGATTCTGAACCACATTATATCTTGTATTGTGATTGTGTTTTCTTGTTATTTCTATTTGTTATTACTATTCCGCTGTGCTAACAAGAGTGTAGACGATCAAACGCGAACGAATTCCATCGAAGCATCGAAAAGCGCTATTCACCCCCCCCCCCCCTCCCCCCTCCCCCCTCTAGCGGTCACCGAATCCTCAACAATACCTATAGTTGCGGCGGTGATCCACCAAGACTTATATCTCGGCAGGCTTATATTTCAGCAGACTAATATCTCAGTAGGCAAGTCTCGGCTAGCATGCCGGTCCTAGTCGTGGCGGTCATTAAAATCAAGTTGTAAAACAAGACATCACATGCTAAGGGCATCATGCGACAAGTAGACATCTCCCCATGGCTACAGCGGGGGAACACGTTCGCCACATTAATGGAACCCTATCTCCTATCAACCACTTGAGCGGCATTGATTAAGCCTCATGCGCCTGCCACATTTATTACGGTAATGACCTCTATCATTCCTGAATATGACAGGCCGCTACCTTAAAGAGCCTACGTCTTCCATACCTCTCATACAACTCCATAGGGATTGACGCTCTTATATAAAGGTAACATGAAGAGATCCCCGGAGGTTCGAACTCTCTACTCCACTCATCTTCTTGCATTCCTCGCACTCCTTTTAGGATCCCTGACTTGAGTATCGGAGGAGCATGACCGAGATCCCTCTCGGCGCCCTTAGCGGTGTTTCCTTCTCAGGTTTTCTTCTCTCGCTCATCCGAGATATGTCAATCGTCCTTGTCCAAGACAAGTTATTGATCCAGCCAAATCAGCGGATCATCCGATTCAGCAAACGCCGAATCATTCTCGTGGTAGGGAAACCCCACATCTCAGTGTCCCAGCCGCGACAAAATGTATAGTCCAAAATGTTTAAGCCTAGATGAATTATCTTGTCATCTGAGCATCGCATTCTGAGAGAGTCCAGCAGCATCTTCGATGTGGCACTATGCTGGGGTTATCACTGTCAGTGAAGATCTGAAACAAGTGGCTAGAAATCACTTACTAACAAAAGACAATGAATCTCTAGAAGTAAAAGACTAGAGCAGAAAACTAAATGTTAAAAGGGACAAAATGAAAAACAACAACAAAAAAGTCCTGTATGATCCATTTTTCCTTTAAAAAAAAAGGAGGGATAAAACTTTTGATGCAATCTAATAAGCACAAAAGACATAATGATTGAAAAAAAAAAGAGAGAGTAGAAGATAGTTTTTGGTGTTTGTGCAACCCAAAGTTCAAAAGTAGTTGCAAGATCTGAAAAAAAAAAACTGGAATTGTTTTAATTAGACTACTTTGAACAAAGACTAAACCACTTTTGGATACTTCAAACCAGAATCAAGTAGCAGGTCATAGCTGTGTCAAACAACCATGAACCTGGCTGCCACTTTTGGTTGCAACTCACCAATGTATCTATTCTTCCTATAGGATTCTTGCTTCTTGATACCGCCACTTTGTTCATATTGAGAGATATTAGCAGCAGATTAACTCTAGATCATGGAACTGGAGACTGAGTTTGAAAGGGACCAACCATGAAAACACTTCATTCATCCAGAGGCATCAGTCATATCTCACTGAACCATGGGATTTAATAAAGCAGCACGAAGATTATTATTCCATGCAACCCAAAAATGAAGCTCTTCAGGCTCTTCTTTGAGAGGAACTGAAATATAATTGGTGTGGGCAAACTAAACTTGTCCTCAAAAAGTTTGTTTTTTGTTTACAAGTACAATCTTCTATATTTCAAGTGGCATCATTCTATACAAATACAGGGAATGCACACACAAAACAGTCTGCAGTTGCTAAGTCTGCGGCAAATTAAAGAAAATACCTAAATGGCAGCTAAAACTCTTCATCATTTGTCATTGATCTTGTAACTGGTATGGACCACCTTCCTAAATGTGCTGTATAATTAATGCATCGAATGATGCCTCTTCCTGAAGGCCCATCTGGAAAGTCAATAACACTGACACTACCAGCATCAAGATGAAAAGAATCCATCCATTCTGTTGTCAGGTGGAGGCAATGGGCTATCAATGCAACATGAAGGGCAGGGTGTCCTACAACCACCAAATTTCTTTCCAAGGATTCAGATTCATCAGACAATTCAAGTAGCAAGGAGTTCCAAGCAGTCTTTGTCTGCTTCCAGATAGCTGCTAATATCTGGTGATCCAAGCGATCTAACCAACCTGGATGTGTTGCCAAACCACCAGATGAATTCTGGCAACCAGACAAAATATTGCAAGTCACTTCAGTTGAATAATCAGGTATGCATTATTAGTAATAAATGACTAAGCTCTTACTAATCCTGGAGTTAAAACGTTAGATGGCACTGACTGTACTTGAAGATAAAGAATGCTTCTGTAGTTAATATCTTTTTTTTTTTTTTTGGTATTTTTTGCTTTATAGAACATTAGGGATGGATTCAACACTTTAGAAGTTGACCTTCTGTGCTTGCTGCAAGGCAGGTTCAATTTCAAGTTCTAACATTTTCTTCATCTCCACATAGCGAGGCACACAATCAGCACCGAGACAATCTGCAGCTTCTTGGACCTGTATTCAATGTCAACCACAAAGAAGGCTATTTAAATTGCCTTAGAATGGGAAGTACAATACATTCTCTGTGATATGTGTCTCTTCTGAACTTCAAGAACTCACCTCTGATATAGCCGTGGCTGTATCAACTGAGGCAATCCGCGGGCTGAAAATTATGCTACTGATCTTCAAGTCTAGAAGTAGCTCAGCAGTTTTTTGTGACTACATTGTATTGGTCCAGAGATTATTAAATTTGTTGTTTGATGGATAGGAGTAGTTGCAGGAACAAGATAAACTACCTGTATGACTCCAAGCATATTCATGGATTCATATCCCACATTAAGGAAGGCCTGAAAGTTATAATGCACAGATCATTTTCTTTCTTCCAAAATCTGAAGATAGAACTCGCAAGAAAAGGTATGACTAAAACATCTGAACACCAGCTTCTAGGAGAGCAAAGACAAGACTGGAAGATACAGGGGAAAAAATAACTATACCGGCAGTCACTGAAACAGGAAAAGTTCCTGAAATTGAGAAAACAAATAAAGTTGACGGAAATTGAAAAACAATTCTACAAAAGTTTTTTTTTTCTGTTATATCTCTCTTAATAATATATATTATAACAATGCTAGCAACAGAAAAAGAAAATTAGCCAGGATATCATTTTCCATATCCCATGATTTATGGAATAAGATGGTCTCATGATTTATGGAATACAAAATCTCCTAAAAATTGACTTTACGTCAATCATGCTTTCCTGCTATGAGGAAACATAGAATGTGTAAGTTACAAAGTGTGTAAATCTGCAGATAAATACGGTAATATCATGTACCAACCAATAATTGAATCAAAACATGGATCAGAGCAACACGCCAATACCAGAAGATCAAAATCACGTCGCCACTCACAGGGAGACGAAGACGAGAGAAAGAAGCTATAAATGGCTTCAAAATATGGAGAAAGGCATATTAAAAGTTGAAAAAAGAATAGGGCAGAGTTACTGAGTCAAGCAAAGGAATCGTGTGATCCTTACAGGAATCTAGTAATGTTGATGGAGAAATCATGTAAGGTCTCCGGGGAGATTTTTAGAGGTCACAAGTCTCGCCAACAATCTAATTTGGCAACCACCACTTTGAAGGGGGCAAAATCGCATGGCCTTAGGGTGGGATATAATTGAAGGAAGTTGCAAGGGATAAGACGAGAGCCCATGACATTTTTTAATAGTATTATATTATATGATATGTATTAGTTGTAATGTAATTCATTGATATTATCTACATAATATATAACTAATTAACTAATATGGTATAATTTTACTAGATTATGTAATTAGTTATAACGACGACGACAACAACCAAGCCTTATCCCACTAGGTGGGGTCAGCTATATGGATCATTCTACGCCATTGGGCTCTATCTCCTACTCTATCATCATCTATATTTAAATAAATTTTATCTTATTTTATTATTATTAACCAAGTTTTTTTTTGGTCTTTCTCTTCCTCGTTTGATGTGTGTATTTATCATCGTTTCACACCGCCTAACTAGAGCATTTATTGGTCGTCTAAGTACATGTTCATACCATCTTAAACGTGTCTATCGGAGTTTTCCCTCAGTAGATGCAACTCTGACTTTCTCTCTAATACTCTCATTTCTTATTTTGTCCATCATCGTATATCCACATATCTTCCTTAACATTCTCATCTCTGTAATTCTCATCTTTTGCTCATGTGCTCCCACTTTGGTCATTAACTTTAACTCCACCCATGATGAGTTAATCCTGTTGTGGCCGGTCCCAAGTCCGGATAAAGGAGAAGGATTGCATTAGGTTGTTAGCTAACGTTAAACTAAGATAAATATTCAATGAATATAATTAGTTAATTCAATATAATTAATTTATTAACTATATGTAACTAATGAAGGAGAGCCTTGATGCAATGATAAAGCTACTGTCTTGTGATATAAAGGTCATGGGTTCAAGTCTTACAAACAGCCTCTTGCAAAAGCAAAATAAAGTTGTGTACAATAGACGCTTCCGACCTCGCATGGCAGGAGTTTAATGTAACTAATAATTCTGCGTAATTAATCAATATTATATGTATAAATGTAACTATATGTAATTAAATTAGATGATTGATTTGATTAGTTAATTGATTCAATCTGTTGGTTAATCCTAATGTTAATGCAAATGGCTATTTAATTGGTAAAGGCTTCTGTCCAAAAAAGCTCAAGATTTCAAACCTGGGTATCAACTACTAACAAATGGTTAAAATGGGCGTGAACATCCTTATCAAATTAAGAATTTTAAAAACGTATCAAGTAAGCAATTCTTGGTCAAATGTTAAATCGAAGAGAATAATGTACAAGCATAGCATAGATGATTCTTTATGCAGTATCATATAGGAATTTTTGAATAAAATGAAACCAGTAAAATTTATCATCTTCTTTATACCTCAGTATTGCTTTGAGTAGTCCCATGAGAGACCAAAATGATCCGCTTACTAGTTTTCCTTCCTCCAGAAGTTCCAGAACTCACAGGAAAATTTGGTGTCTGCAATAGCATTCAGTTAATGGCTAACTGCCTTGGTACTATGAACATCTTTAAAGACCCGCAATTATGCACCTAGTTCGCAAGACAATATCCAATAAATATATAATTGTTATACACTTGAAAAGATAAAGTTTAAAAGTGTCCAAGATTCACTGACTAAAAAAAGTGCCCACGATTCTTTAATTAATTGCAATAGAACTTAATGCAGTTCACTGGATATTGATAGTTTGCTAGACAATTGAACTAGAAGTTAGCAATTATAGGAAAGTAAATCAACAGAAACTAATTACAAAGAAAAGAGGATATCTAGAAATAAACAGCACAGTGAAAAAAGGTGTAACAGAGAGAACCATATCCAGCAAGCCAAGTAGCAGTTGGCTGAACAAGATTAAAGTTTCAGACAATTATATTCATTGTTGCATAATGACTTATCTGAGTCCTTGTTGTTTTTTATACCTGTAATAAGGGTCAACTTTCATATAGCAGTGAAATGATTTAAGATGCACCAACATAAATTTTAGTATCTCACCAGTTGGGTTATCAAATTTATCAGTTCCCTTCCTATAAAAACCTCAGTTTTTGAACTGTTGTATTCATTGTTTCATAGCACTTGAACTCTGTGGTGAATTCTACACCTGTAGTCTTGTGGACTTTCATGAGTAACTGAGATTAATTGAATTGCACCAGAAACATGATTTAAGCATCAGACAAACCAGGGTTATCTAATTTATAAGTTAGCAAAAAACACTTACAAAAACAAGCAATCAAACTAAAGTGTGTACTGAGTTGAAACAACATTTACTCAAAAAAGGAAAAAAAAAACAAGGTTTATTATAGAGAAAGAGTGCGAGTGAGGATCTTTTTTTTCTCTTGCTTTGCATAGACCAATGATATAATCAAATTAGTAGAGGAATCATAAATGAATTAATAAGAAACATTGCATGTCATTTTTAACCTACTTATTGATACTGCAATTGATCAACAAGAAAGGACTAAGGAAAAGAGAATGACAGAAAATAGCGGTCAAACTCTCTTCATGGTTCAGGACCGAAGCTAGCCACATTACATGCCAACATAACTCTGAATGAAAATAGTATAATTGCACAATTAAACAATGTGTTAAAGAATGAAATACATTGGTGTTCCATTTGGAGGTAATAGACAAGAAGAGTGCCCAATTTGCTCAACACTTTCATTAGACCTTCCACCTAATTCCACAAAGTATGTGTATCCTGATAACGTTAAGGAAGCTATACTCGACAAAACTAAATCACAACATAATAGATGGTGTTAGTAAATTTAGTTAATAGATAAGTATAATCAGAAGCATATACCTGATTCAAACGATTGATGCATATGTGTGGTGGGCCACCTCTGGGTTTTGGGGTGAAGTCTATTGCACTCACCCCACAGTTGCTCTGTAGAAGATTCCTAAAGTACCTTGTTCCAAGTCCTGCATCAACAGACAAAACTGTTATAGTTATCTAAACTACAAAAATATTAAGAAAGAAGAGTTTCACATGGACAACAATAACAGAAGCACATCTACCAATTGCAGTAGCCACAAGAGCTTGGTTAACTGCATTGTGAGCAACAACAAGTACTGACTTTCCTTCATGGGATAAGATTTTTCTCCAACAGCTTTCTGCTCGGTCCCACAATTCTCTCACAGGGTAGTGGCCATCAATATTGAAATTTTCTGCATCCTTCTGCCATTGGCGGAATGCATCACCAAATTTCTGTTTACCTTCATGCTTCAAAAGGCCCTGTAGTGGTCATTGGAAAACAATTAGAATTGCAATTTAAACCTACAACTAAAAAATGGAGAAAAAGGAGAAATTAGAGGTTATATGAAAGGGAAGAGAACTGAAAAAGTCTATGACAAACACTTACTTGGAAGGAATAGAGATCAATCTCCCTCAGATCAGGCTCAGAGATTATTTCCTTATTTCGAGTACCCCATATAATCTCAGCTGTCCTCCGAGATCTAATCAAGGGACTGGTGCACATAACAGAACCCACATTCCACATTATCAATAAAAGGAAAAGCTAAATAGATTCACATTTATTTAAAGGCAAGAGAAGTGAGAGTGTGGCAAGTGATTGTGATAACCTCGCTACAAAAAGTACTGACCTAGCTAAAGATAAGAAAAGAAGGAAAATAAAGAAATGACAAAACTATGTTGAGGATGAAGGATAGCCCAAAACCCACACTACCCTTAATCCGACATCCAGAAGTCCAAAACCCTCTTTACCTTTATTAGGAACCTTGTTTTGCTTAGCCCTTATGATTTTCAAAGGCATATAATTTTGGCCTTTCTCAAGGGCTTTAATAAATACACATGCGCAACATGAAGGTTTGGTCGAGTTCGAGTTTGAGTTCAAGTTCAAGTTCAAGTTGGGCCAAAGTCGAAAGGGGTGCAAGTGCCATACAATATAGCAAGACACGATATTGCCTATGTTG
Source organism: Wurfbainia villosa (assembly GCA_025175895.1). Classification (NCBI taxonomy): domain Eukaryota; kingdom Viridiplantae; phylum Streptophyta; class Magnoliopsida; order Zingiberales; family Zingiberaceae; genus Wurfbainia; species Wurfbainia villosa. Next base: position 99,516 of record JAKLTH010000287.1, read on the forward strand.
TATCTTGTCAGTATGCTAGTAACAGTATTTGAGACCATTTAGAATTCTCTAGAAAGTGTACTTTGATACCTTAAAAATACAATCTCTTATAAATTAAGGTATAGTGGTTATTTAACCTAATATAATAGAAGGCTTTCATTATGCAAATTGGACCTGCGTATGTTTTTCTTTTAGGAGAAAGTGTAATATATGACAATTTTTCAAATGATTTATCGTCTAGAAGCACAATGGAAGGAAATTACTTAGAATGGATTAATGTGTTGAAGTTGAGTAGCCTATAAAATTAATATCTCGCCTTCCTATGCACGATTACCAGTACCTCCTACATCTATTAATTGCAGTAATAAATTGTTATTGAATTTTGAAGTAAGATACTTCATACTTGCAAGCACAAAATTGAGAGAATATAATAATAAGACAAAACAATATAAGATGGTTTACACAGTAATCATTAAATGTATGTTTACATAAAAATTGTTGAATTATCATGTGAATTATGTTATGATAGCTTCTTAAATGGATAGGTATTATCGGTCATGTTTGATGAGCGTCACTTGCATATTGGTGGGCGCATAAGGTTGGATGGGTTATACATGACAAATACACCTCTTAATCATGGTTTGTGAACAATATCCAGATTGCAATTCATGGTTTAGTGGCATCGGTTGGTTTTTAGCATTTACAGATGCAATCAAATATCCAAGTCAATTTATACCAAAGGGCCAAGATCCGACCTCAAGCCTTACACCCAACCTTACCAAGGAAGTGTTCATATAGCTTATCCAGCCTAAGTTATTCTGATAGTATTAGTTATTTAGTTGCATACTTGCAACATGGAGGGTCAAAAACTAGGGCAATGAGCTTTGACTTGTATCCATCTTTCATTTTATATTTCTTTTCTTTTTTATTCGGCATCTTATTATTAAAAAAAATCGCATCGGAGTTATCATCGAGAATTGGAATCCTGTTCTAATGAACTAACCTTCAAGGGAGGAAATTTTCAACGAATATCCAACAAAAATAGTAATTCTGAGGAATGAAGGACCGACCTAGTGAAGCATACATCAAAGGAATCAGTCAGGAGCATCTGGCGGGAGGTCTCGGCCTGAGATTCGCCCTTGGAGGTGAGGACGGAGCAGTCGGAGCTCCCCTGGATGCGCCCTTCCTCGTTCCATGTGCTCTGTCCATGCCTCACGAGCACAACTCTCTTCACCTCTCTCAACGCCGGCAGAGATTGCCGGAGCTCTGGAGCCCCAAGGATCTCCCTGACGCTCGAGCAGAAGATTCCATGTGGGAGCCCTGACCTCCTCCGGAACTGATTGCTGCAGGCGGGCGACGCAGGCACCAAAGCGAGCATTTCGAACGGCGGCGGCGGCGGCGGACGGAGAAAGGGCGTACGGCGTGAAGCCCTCGAGCCCCAGGGGAGAGGGAGGAACCGGCGGTTGGCAATAATTTAAATATTTTTTATAATAATTATTCTCCCTTTGTGTGGCCTCAGTTACCTTCCCTCCAGAAGACGGATAATGCCACGTGTACAATAGAAATCACCCGCGTCCAGTTGTCCGCGGAGTGTATAATCGATTAAAATGGAACGGATTGAACTGTGATTGAAATAGAATAAAGTGAAATTTTTTTAATTAAATTGAATCGATCTAAATTTTTTATTTAATCGAATCGATTTGGTAAAAAAAAATCAATTTTTTCAATTAAAGATATAAAAAATCTAATTTTTTATATCTAGTCGACTCAAATCAGTCGATTGATAGTCCAATCAATCGACTATTATTATATAGCAGTTGAATGAATTTAGTGGATAGGAATACAGAATATTTTATAATCGATTATTAATTACAATCGATCGATTGATATCAATCGATCATTATTTGATTAAAATCGATCAGTTCGATTAAATCGATTTTTTTCCAGTTTAAATCCGAAATCGAATCGAATAAATCGATATTTTTTAATAAAAATAAATAAATTTCTAATTTGATCGAATCGAACTTTTAAATTCGATCGATTCAATTGATTTTTTCAATTTAATCGATCGATTGTACACCTGTTTAATATGAAAGCATTAAATCAATAAATTAGCTCCTTAATAATTAGTCAATTTATGTTAATATGTAAATTTATAATTAAACAGACATCTTAAAATATAATTATTTATATCTATCAAATGTATATCTTCTAGTTAACATGTTATTGATTATTAGAGACATGTATTTTTAGAAGAAAAAAAACTTGTGAAGATTTTATATACCTAAATTCATATTCGGCAAAAATTAGTTTTATGTTTAATAAGAAAAGGAAAAAAAAAAGTCATTAATTGCTGATCTGTGTAGGTTTTTAAGAATTACTGTGTATTTTAGCATCTTTGGTAGAATCCATTAACGAGCTTCTTCATGGTTTTAACGGTGCTACTTCGATACCGTAGCTTCGATACCGTAACAAGTAAAAAAAATTTATTCATCTTTTTACTATAAAAAAAATTTTCAACAACTCTCTCTAATAATCTCATTCTTTATTTATATTTTATATTATATATAGATAACGTAATAATTAATTTGCAATGGTTATTTTTATAACTGTTATTTTTAATTATTAATATTGAATGACATTAATAATTTAAAAGTAAATTATATAAATAATATATTACATTAAATAAAAGATAAAAATTATAATAATATATAAATTATATCAAAACATATCTCTATTTAATTTTTTTAATTATTTTCTTTTATATATATATATATATATATATATATATATGAAGTTCTGATGTCATTTCATTAATATCTTTTATAAGAATTTCAAAATCCTCGTGAAGGATCTTGACTTCTTGTAAGTTAATTATTTTTTTACATATAATATTCTTTAATTTTTTGTTAATTATATGTGTTGATATTTTATTCCGTTTTTTATTTTCTGACTTTGAATTTATTTTTGATCTTCGTCGTCTTTTATCTTATTAGAAAAATATGGATTTCATCATCGTCCACATCAATATTTATATTCACATTTGAGCTCAAAGTGTACCTCTGATTTGAATGTCCTTACATTTTTACCAGAGTGATAATTAATTAATTGTGAAGAACCCTTCGTACATGTATATATTTGATGTTCTTATTATTACCGTTGGCTTTTTTACATATTGAATGTGTTATCCAACACATTATTGTCACTTTAACCACTTTGACGAGATGAGAATAAAAATTATTGTAGCATGAAAAAAATTTATTTATCATTGGTGCAAACTTATGGTAATTTGCACTACAAGAAAAAAACTAATAGACAATATTTTTTATCTGTTGTCTATGTGACTGTAAAAATATTGTTAAAGACACTGTTGTTAAAAGTCCGACTAATGACAACCGATAAAAAAGCGTTATCTTTTCAAGCAAAGATAATACTTTTGCAACTGGAAAAAAACATTGTCGTTTTTTACAATGACAACGTTTTTGCAACGGAAAAAAAACTTCGTCGTTTTTTGCAAGGACAATATTTTTGCAACGGGAAAAAAACATTGTCATTGCAAAAACGACAATGTTTTTGCAACAGGAAAAAAGCGTTGTCGTATTTTGCAAGGACAAAACTTTTGCAACAAATAAAAAGCATTGTCCTTACAACAAAGACAATGCTTTTACAACGGATGAAAAGTATTGTCGTTGTTAGAAATTACAACGCTTTTACAATAAATTTAAAGCGTTGTCATTTTAGCACAAATAAAAACCATTGTATTTTATATCTAAAAAACGTTGTTTATTATATTACATTAATAATCTATTTAATTAAACACTTATAAATAACATCAATTAAAATATCATTAATAACTAATCAATTTCCTTACAATTGAAACATAAATATTACATAATCAACAAATAATGAAAAAGAAAAGTATGAAGTCATAATCTACAAACTTGGGATTTAAGTTAAGTTTACAAAATTAAACAAAAAACCTATATACTCCAAGTTTGTTACCAAATTAAACAAAATCAATCTCCAAGTTAAGTTGAACTGGTATCAAACTCTCGGGAATGCCTAAAGTTGCCATCAGAAAGATGGAAGCAACTTCGCCCATGTTTGAGGATATCATGTAAGTAGAAATGAGATTGAACATGGGTAATATCATAAACAAAGAACAAGGAGGGAATTATAAATTGAACTAATTAAAATGAAAAGCAGATATATTCTGGTAACTTAAGAATATACATTCATTTTGGGATATTCTAGTAACTTAAGAACAAGTCAACTATATTTGGATAATATTACATAACATAAATGATAATAATATGCTCAGTACATGAGTGCAAGCTTAGAAATTAATTGATGTTGTCATACATATTTTTTGTATACGAAGAATGAGATAAAGAAGTTGATCCAACAACTAGATGTAGCTCAATCTCAACTAGAAAATTTGTTGCAAGTTATTGGAAAGGATCATTCTTCGAGACCATGAGTGTCTATTCTGTAGGGGATCGATCGTGATGAAGCGGTTGGCCGACTAGAGGGAGGTAAATAGCTCTCTTTCGTTGGTTGACGTAATTTGTTCGTTCTCGTGTGCTTGTCTACAATTGTCGTTAATATACGCAGCGGAATAACAATAGAAATAACAAGACACAAGACACGACAATATACGTGGTTTGGAACCGAATGGTTCCTACTCCACGGGGTGAGCTCAACGAGCTCGTGTTATGCGCACGACACTAACAATATTACTTCTCGACTACACGTCGGAGGTGGAGAAACCTCTCGCAAGCTATTACAACAAGTAATATGAAATACAACAAGAAATACAAAGACAATACAAAAGAGAACTTTTACACAATTGTTTTGATCGCTTTCTTGTTGCTTGCTCTTGAAGGTCTGGAATGCAACGGCAATTCCCCTCCAAAGTCACCTCAAAAGCCTTGGCGAAATCCCCCATCTTGAGCTCCTTTTATAATCTGCATCAAGCTGATTTCGTGCATCAGTCGACTGATCGTGACCATCAGTCGACTGGTCCTGTAGCCATTGTCTCACAACGGCCAAATCCACGTTGGTTAAGTTCCAACGGATCACATCGATCGTGATGGCACCCATCGACCGACCGATCCCCATCGATGAGTCTTTGGTGAGCTTGACTCTATTCTGCGTACCGTGCGTGTCATCACCGATCGCTACCCATAAGGTGATGTTGTCACACGATCGCCCTCCCACGGCAAATGATCGGCGACACCTATTGCTCAATCGAACACCGGTCGAACCCATAGAAGAGGTGATCGACACCTATGTATCGGCCGATGTCGGATAAAACCTCAAACCCAAAGTGTTTGAGCCTCCGACACTCAATCTTAGCCACTTGGCCAAGTCCACCTTATCCCTCATGGAGTTCCCCACCGAAGCTCTCTTCCTCGCCTCGCCCTCGGATGCTCCAAGCGCACGGCCGCAACGCCATCCTTCGGCCTCATGCCCTAGAAGTATGCTTCCCTTTGGGCTCACTCCATTCGCTCCCGTCCGGCGGTCCTCGGATGCACCAAGCGCCGCGGCCGCAATGTCATCCTTCACCGACTCAAGGACCCCGAGCCTAGTGAACTTACCAAGTCCTCAAGACTTCCCACACGCACTAAGCCGCGCCGCAATGCATTTCTCACAAGCACCAAGCGACGGCCGCAATGCTTTGATTTCCCATGCCAAGCACCAAGCGCGACTTCGCATGATGCTTTGACTTTCTCATGCCAACCCCATGTTGGACTTTCCCACACCAAGCTCCATGCTTGGATTTTCCATGCCAACACCATGTTGGACTTTCCCATGACAATCCTATGTCATGAGTTTTGTCTATCATCAAAATACCATCAAACTCAAGGTAAACTGGCCGATTGCACCAATAATCTCCCCCTTTTTGATGATTGACAAAACTTCCGTCTCAAGTCTACCAATTCTCCCATATTGGCAATTCTCATATCCCAATGAAAATTCCAACGAACCCTAATTGGTAACTTGGTAACTTCTCCCCCTTTTGACATTACATCAAAAAGGTCCTCAAGGATTTCAATGTCTCATATCCCAATGAGATCTTACAATCTCCCCCTTGGCATGCCCTCAATCTTTCTAGTGATCTCATATCACTTAAGAGAGGCAACCCAATTTTCCTCCCATGAGGAAATACACATTCATCTTCCCATGATAGATATCTCCCCCTAGAGGCTTGCTCCCCTTTGACCATTACACCAACAATGTCCTTGGAGAGTCTCTAAGCCAATAGGAACATTAACCAAATCAAAATTAAGGCAAAGTTCAGCAATGAACTCTCATCCACCTTAAAATTGATACTCTCCCTAAACCCTTCTCCTAATCCATGCCCAATGGATTTCCACCCTCTCTAATGCTCTCCCAAGTATATCCTAGGGTTATGAGTAGTTAGGGGACCAAAACATGACTGAACATGGGCCTAACCATCAAGTTTACCCGAAATCAGCCTGTGCCAGTTGACTCCGTCAGATACCAGTCGATTGAACTTGCCATCGATCGGTGACATTACGCGATCGATAATCATGATTCGCTATGATTTTGATAAATGTACATACAGTGATAAATCTTGAAATTTGGTATGTGTATTACTTATCACAATCATTATGGGTGAAAAATATTTGAAAATTATTTTACCTATTAAACTAGGAGATTGATATAAAGTTCAAAAGTTTAGAAAAGCTTCAATAATAAGTCTTCTTTGTATCATCTCATTCAATTGTGATAGCTACCACAAGATAGGCTTCACCAAGATTTTTCAAAATGTTTTCAAAACCTTTAATTTCTTTTTCCTAAACATCTCACCAATATCTAGATGTGTAAAACACATACAAGTCAAATATCTTAGTGAGATGTGGATTTTTGTTCTTTAAGTTCTCATGCATATTTCTAGGGCAATATTATTTGAATCCCTTCAAATCATGCCATAGTCCTTAATTTCATTTTATTTTTATGCATGATATGATTATGACATAGATATGATATAGGTAAGCATGTGCCAAAATCATGATGTCATGGCATGTGAATGATATTTTAGCATACATGACATATAAAGATAAGTCTAAACATGATCATGACATTTTTAGAAATAAAAAAAAATGAAAATGATGTCATGACATGACAAGGCAAATAAATCATGGCAAGTAAAGTATACTAAAGTATAAAATACCTAAGTATTAAAATCAATTTGCCATTTCTATGAGATTAAATTCATTTTGCCTTAAACCATTCATTTCCTTAGTGTGCCAAAAACCCAAAATGGCACACCAATACCTCTAAAACCTAATTGTGTCAATTTAATTATTTTTGACTTCTCAAGCATATTGGCCCATCCTAATGTGTCAACTCTACTATGGTTAGATTAACTGCCCATCCACTTAGGGTTGACACACCCTAACCCATTTAGTGTGAATCAATCACACTCCTAGGAACTCAATATCTATTAGAGCTCCTTGGGTTAACAAGGTATTCCTTAGGGATAACTTCCCTAGATACCTTCCTAATGACCCTTTTTGGCTTTGAAGCCTTAGTCAAATGGGTCTTACTTGGGTTAACTCTAGAGGTGACTCCTCCATTGACCTTCTTAGTGGCTTTCTTGGTTTTCCTTAAGTCTTTAGCCACTAAACACACACCATGACTAGTCTTAGGGATAACTTCCTTATTAGCCTTGGTTTTTCTAGACCTAGATGTTGTTCCATAATTAAATGGAACATTATGGTAAGTCTTCTTGGGCTTAGGTTTGTGACTCAAACCTTCCTTGCCCTTAGACCGTTTTTGAACCTTAGGTTTTGACTTTTGGACATTTGACCCTAGAATTGAATTTTCTATGATTCTAAGGGTTTTCTCCATTCTCTCAAGTCTTGACCTCAAGACTTGGTTTTCTAACTCCAATTTCCTCAATTTTGAATTTTCATTAGGTTTTTGGGAAATATTTTTCTTTTTAGGCATATGCCTAGATTTCTTGGGATTAACACCCAAGTTTTCTTCAATTCTCCTAATTGACTCCCTAGGTAAAATAGGTCTAGTGTGTTGAGTCCTAGGTTTGTCCTTAGTTATATGAACATGTTTGACACCTAAGCAATAAACCTTATTGTTTCTCCTAGCATGCTTTTCATTGATAATAGCAAGAGAACTAAAATAATTCTTAGCATGTTTTTTTGACTTTAGGAATTAAAGGTGCATTAAATAAATGTACCTTAGGGTTAGCTTTAGAAGCTTCCCCTACATGAATTACACCTTCTTGCCCTTTCTTCCTCCCCCTAGGGCATTGGCTTCGGTAGTGCCCCTTTTGATTGCATTTAAAGCACACAATGTGCTCTTTGCTTCTAGTTGTGGGGACTCCGGCATCCTTTGACTTTGGGTTGACTTTTGGTGTCGATGCCTTTTCCTTAGCCAATTTAGGGCATTTGCTCTTGTAGTGCCCTTTCTCCATACACTCAAAGCATATTATGTGATTTTTATTTAAAATAATAACACTTGAGTTACCTAGGGAGGTGGTGAAGGCCTCTTCACTTTTTCCGGAGGTAGAATCTTCATTTTGATCTTGCTCTGGAATGGAAATCCTTTCCTCCCCCTCAATGCTAGAGGTAGAGGTCTCCACCAAATCATCAACATCATCAAATGTGGATGGCGATTCTTCTTCGGCATTCTCCTCTACTTGTGCCGGTTGGGAACTTTCTTGGAATTTCTTTATCTTATTCCATAATTCTCTTACATCCCTATAATCACCTAATCTAGACCAAATAGTGTTAGGTAACAAATCACTAATCAATTTTATTACCTCGAGATTTGTCTTGAAATTCTTGATTTGGTCTTGGGTCCACTTTGACTTCTCAATTTGCCTATTTCTTTCATCCCTAGGCAATTCGAAACCATTTTCTAAGATTAGCATAAAATCAAAATTGATTTCTAGGTATACCTCCATCCGTTTCTTTCACCAAGCAAAATCTCCATCGAATTTCAGTGGATGGATGAAGCCAGCCATTTTGTAGTGCTCTCGCGGCGATTAGTCCTTGAAGAGCGACCTTAGCTCTGATACCACTTGTAGGGGATCGGTCGTGATGAAGCGGTTGGCCGGCTAGAGGGGGGTAAATAGCCCTCTTTCGTTGGTTGACGTAATTTGTTCGTTCTCGTGTGCTTGTCTACAATTGTCGTTAATATACGCAGCGGAATAACAATAGAAATAACAACAATACACAAGACACGGCAATATACGTGGTTCGGAACCGAATGGTTCCTACTCCACGGGGTGAGCTCAACGAGCTCGTGTTATGCGCACGACACTAACAACACTCCTTCTCGACTACACGTCGGAGGTGGAGAAACCTCTCACAAGCTATTACAATAAATAATATGAAATACAACAAGAAATACAAAGACAATACAAAAGAGAACTTTTACATAATTGTTTTGATCGATTTCTTGTTGCTTGCTTTTGCTTGCACTTGAAGGTTTGGAATGCAACAACAATTTCCCTCCAAAGTCACCTCAAAAGTCTTGGCGAAATCCCCCATCTTGAGCTCCTTTTATAACCTGCATCAAGCTGATTTCGCGCGCATCAATCGACTGATCGTGACCATCAGTCAACTGGTCCTGTAGCCGTTGTCTCACAACGGTCGAATCCACGTTGGTTAAGTTCCAACGAATCACACATCAGTCGACTGATGGCACCCATCGATCGACTGATCCCCATCAGTCGAGTGATGGCGAGCTTGACTCCATTCGTGCGTGCCGCAGTGTCATCGATCATTGCTACCCATAAGCGATCGATGTTGTCAGCATGATCGCCCTCCCATGATCCAATCGATCAGCTAGACATTCGATCAACCGGAGTCGAACCCATACGACCTAGAGCAGTCGATTGACACCTATGTCAATCGACTGATGTCGGATAAAACCTCAAACCCAAGTTGTTTGAGCCTCCGACACTCAGTCTTAGCCACTTGGTCAAGTCCACCTTATCCCTCATGGAGTTCCCCACCGAAGCTCTCTTCCCTCGGTCTATGTCCCTCGGATGCGCCAAGCGCGCGGCTTTGCAATGCCATCCTTCGCGTCTCATGCCCTAGAAGTATGCTTCCCTTTGAGCTCACTCCATTCGCTCCCCGTCCGACGGTCCCTCGGATGCACCAAGCGCACGGCTTCACAATGTCATCCTTCACCGACTCAAGGACCCCGAGCCTAGTGAACTTACCAAGTCCTCAAGACTTCCCACATGCACTAAGTGCACGACTTCGCAATGCATTTCTCACCAAGCACCAAGCGCACGGCTTCGCAATGCTTTAGATTTCCCATGTCAAGCACCAAGCGCACGGCTTCGCAATGCTTTGGACTTTCCCATGCCAACCCCATGTTGGACTTTCCCACACCAAGCTCCATTCTTGGATTTTCCATGCCAACACCATATTGGACTTTCCCATGACAATCTCATGTCATGAGTTTTGTCTATCATCAAAATAGTATCAGTCTGCCAATCAAACTCGAGTCAATCTGGACCGATTGCACCAACAACCTCCCAACATATTCTTCCTTTTCTTCATATTTAACTTTTATCATATTTAACTTTTTTAAATTTATTTCTCATTTTTCTTCCAGGAGGAGCCAAGCAATGCCTCACGATCTCTTTACTGTTTCTACCACCTCAAGATTTGTAACGTCATGCAACCAGAGATACTTGCAAACAGGAAACTGCACAAATCCATCACCAAGACACACAGGGCAAAATCACAAGTTTATTGAGTCAAATGGGAATCAAAGTGGTCAGTGGATTGACGAAAACTTCAATGATGAGTTTGAGCAATTGTGTCAGGATGTCCACTGCATTGAAGTGAATGGTGCACATATGAGTGAAGATTCAGAGTTCATCTTAAGTGAAGGAAGTAATAGCCTCTAACAGCTGAGTGTCACAACTCCAGAGCACATATATGAGAATTGTGAACCAGAGAAACAAAGGAGATGCCTATAGTTATATCAAAGAATGTAGAAAATTCTTCCTCCACACTCAGGCTCAATGCCATCTACATTATGGCCGCATGAGCATGAGTTCGTGAAGAAGCAACATGAGATAATTCAGCTTTGACATGAGTGTCATGTTTCCTTAGTCCACAAATCTTGCCTTTACATGTGCATATAGCTATGACTGAAACCTATTAATCATAGAATTCTAAAACATTTTGAAGATAAACAGCTAAAATTTAACTACGATGATTTGTCTCACTTTTTCAAATTTAAAAAACTAAATATAGCAAGATATACCAAGATCTAGCAACAAATAAGGTAAGTTATCTGTGACAAATAGACATACATTGAGAAAGTTTCCTTTAAGATCACTTCAACACAACCTTTAGCAAATTAAGTAACCATAACCAAAGTCAAATGCAATTTATTAAGCTAAAACCATAGATAATGTATAGTCAGAATAGTAAATAAGTAAAAACTTAAGCATAATCTTTAGCTACGGTGATCAATTCTTGATATTGACAAAGCTAAGAGTTGATAACTAGCAATAAAGAATTATGAATCAGCATTTTAGAATAACTTGAATCATTTATCTCACGTTAACGTAACTGAGAACTGCTAGTAACTGTAACCAAAGTTAAATGCAATTTGTTGATTTAAACTGAACCATAGATAATCTATAGTTGGTATTGTATATATATAAGCAAAAATTTATGCATAATCTGCAGCTGTAGTTAGAGCTGTCAAACGGATCGACCTATGGTGGGGCGGGTCAACTCATCATTAACTCAATATTTAGCGGAGAGAGGCAGGCCGACTCACCATCTTGGCGGGTTAAGAAATTTCCAACCCAATCCAATTCAAGATGGGTTGCAGGTTAAGCGGATCAACCCGTGGGCTATAAAAATTAAAAAATTATATCTAAAATTACTAAGGTGTTGAGAGTTTATGACGATAATCGGTAAGACAAATGAAATATCATGATTAAAAAAATAAACATTTGAAGTAACTAAAATCTTATAATTGAGATTTAATTATCAATCGATAAAGTTGAATATCGATATTTTTTATTCTTCCAATGATCCAAAATATCCAAATCTTAATAATATATAAATTTAAATTTTTACTCCTCTAAATAGAGTTCAAATTGAGATTTTTTAGCTCTTATAATTATTTGACTTTGATATGTCATCATTTCCTATATCGATTGGAATAACAATGATAAGGTAATATAAAACAATTAAAGTATACAAGAAAAAAAAGTATTAGAATACATCAAATATTATTTTATTCTTGCCTCTTAATTTCTCTTATACTTTGTTGAGGTGTATATGTGATAGAAGAAGATTGTGATGGTGAAAAACTTCTCTTATTAATTAATATTAGAATATTGGTAAAAAAAAACTTATATAATTTTATTTTTCACATGTTCCATCTTTTAGCATTTCTCAATCCGCGGATCAACCCGTATCAACGTCGGGCCGACCCGTCTAGACCCGTAATCCGTGCGAGTCGATACGTTTAGGCCCATCAAAACGACGAGTTGATAAAATTTCAACTCAACCCGCTTAAATTATTCGACGGAGCGGACCAATTCGACGGACCTAATCTAACTTGACAGCTCTAGGTGTAGTGATCTATTCTTGATATTGTCAGTGTTAAAAGTTGATAACTAATGATGAAAGAAATATAAAATGACATTTCAGAATAACATGAACCATTTATCTAACAATAATATAATAGGAAACTGCTAAATGTAACAAAGCAGAGAGCGTTTTTCAAACCTTGATTCCAGAAAATAAATGAGCAACCATACCTAGCCTAGCTAGTGTTCTTTGGATTTTTCTCCATAAATCGAATAACAAAAACTAGCCTAGTGTTTCTTTGGATTTTTCACTAAATGCTCAACTCTAAATGATTGTCGTAAACTTTTATTATTTATAGCTATCGTAGTAGGAAGGTTTTGTTTCTTCGAAAAAGTCATATTTATTTACTTTCCAAGAACATCTAATCTGAAAAGTATAAAATAATAATAATAGAGAAATTAACTCATTATAAAACACATATCAAAAGATTGAAAGTCAATTCAATCATCCGTATATTTTTTAGCTATTATATTGGACAAACAGAACTAAAGTCGAAGTAGACCAACTTGAAATAATAACCATGTAATTGCTCCATCACCTCAGGTGCCATCCTATTTAAGAACGAAATTTTGACTGCAATTATTAAATCTTTAAACACAATTCTATGAGAAAGATCAATAATAAAGCTTATGCACCAGCAAGGTGTTCCTTGTGCATTGTCGATCGCCTGAATCAAAAAGACAAGTAGAAACCTCAAAATCTCCTAATTAGTTTACTTCACCCCGCGAGTCAACTAAAATGTTTCCAGCCTGTAGAAAGATATCAATCAGAATAACAAGTTTATATTGATTATAGAAAATTTTATCTGCTTGTTAAAAATGTAATCAACATGAATCATGAAAATGCAATATCAATTTACCTTCACATCACGGTGTATATGCCCATGGTGATCGAGATATTCCAAACCTTTCATAACATCTTTTAGTATAGTTTCTATCACAATTTCCTCAAATCCATGTGTGTATGCAGATTTCATTATGTGAAGGCAAGAACCACCAACCATGTAAGGCATGACAACCTACAAGTTATGAACAATGTGCCCGGAGAACATTCGGGTGGTCTATCAAGATCATAGTTTGTGCATCTCTGGAGATATTACTCTGAATAATAAACATCAAGAAAAAAAACTGAGGAAAACAATGAAATTGTTCTCTTTTCTCATAAACGATTCCACATGATTTAATTATCTTCTATTTCAAGTTCAACAATTTACCGAAGACAAATCACAGCTATTACTCTGAATTAATAAAAACATGGCAAAAGGAAAATATTACCGACGAAAATAAAGTAATATGTTATTCTCTCTTCCACAAAAAAATGAGGGGATTTTAATTCCCCCTGTTTCAAGTAAAGAAATTTATAAAAAAAGAAAAAAGAATAGTGGTGAACTCACAAGCAACCAAATTGATGTTACTCTGAACAAAAACATGAGAAAAACAAAACATTGTAGAGGAAAACAATGTAATTCTTTTCCTCTTTTTTTTTTTTTTCTAACGCGAATTCAAGCATATCGTATCATCGTTAGTCCGAGCAAAAAAAATGACAGAACCAGAATATTATAGAGGAAAATAATGTAGATTAATTCTTCTCTTTTTCACTTTGTAGGATCAAATTTGCCTCTGTTTCAAGTTAGTTTCTTTAAGGAAAAAAAAGCATTGCCAAATCGCTGTTGTTCCTCTCGAAATCAAGGATCTTGATGGCGACGGTATCGTCGAAGGGGATGCAGCGGGCTCGATAGACAATGTCGGATACAGAGAAGAGAAGTCGAACCCTATTTAACGATCCGAGTTTCATTAGGAGATATTTAAGTGGAAAAAAATAAGAAAATAAATAAAATAAAGATAATTTTTAAATGAAAAAACCATGGAAAAAATCAACGATAAGGAAAAATGGAAAAATAATAATATTAATAAAATAAAGCTAATTTTTTATTCTCATTCATTTTTTTAATGAAGTAAAATTATATTTTCATAATTTATTTAAAAAATATTTTTTTATATTTAAAAAAAATGACCTATCAAGAAACTAAATCATACCTTAAAATTTTTAAGTGGCAGAAATAAAAAAAATCATCATAGACAACGCTTCTTATAAAGCGTTGTCTTTTACTAATAAAAACATATCAAAGACAACGTCATTTAAAAATCGTTATTTTTGACCCAAATAAACAACACTAATGCATAACGATTTTATAGTATATGTTAATTTAAAAAAAAAAGACAACGCTTTACACTAAAATCATTGTTAAACTACAAATAACAACATTTTTTATAAAAAGTATTGTCTTTTAAGTGTTGTGTATTGTCTTTTTTTATCGTAGTGATGATTTTAATCTGTTCCAAATTCTCGACATAGTTTCAACGAGTTGATACTTTTGTCATAGTAATTAGCGATACATTTTTAAAAAGTTCGATGCTTATAGTCATTATCAATGACTGTGTCGATGTTAATAGTGATCTATGACTTCGCAAAGATCATATTTTCATCGGGAGATCAAATTATTCATCTTGAGTCATCTATTTTCGATTTGTATTCTCACTCTATCTATGATAAGTATTGAGTTCCTGAAATAAATGATAAAAATCATCGATGGTTGAAGAGGAAAAAATATATATAACATAACTAACATCTAAAATTGACTATCCATGACTGATCAACCTTGAAATGGATACGTGCAAACTAGAGTTTGGTTGACGTTATTTGGATTCGTCAAAATTTTTTAAAATTTTTGAAAAATTTAAAGGATATTATGGAATATAAAGAATATTTTAAAATTATAAAGGATATTATGTGTCATCAGAAAATTAAGAATATTAGATATTTGAATATTCAAAAGATTTGTAAAAAGAATTGAAATTTTTGTCATCTTAAAAAATAAGAAAAAAAATAGGAAATGACGGAATTTATTAAAAAAGAAAGTTGAAAGTTATGAATGAAAAAAAAAAGAGATGATGTATTTATAGATAAATTTTATTTTAAAAAAATAAAAATTAATCTTTGAATAATGACAAAAAAAATTTAACATGATTCAATAATATTTTATTTTATTTTTAATCAATTTAATTTTTTACAAATAAATAAATTAAAAATTTTAAAATTATTTTAAGCAAGCTATCTCCCACGCGAGAGCTCAATCATTGTTCCTAATTTAATTTAGCACGACAAAAATTAATTATTTTGAGCCATTCCGATAATTTTCTTTTAAAAAAAATATATAATTAGCGACTCCTATTATCTTCCGTTTAAAAAAAAATAAATTGAAAAATATTTACGGCCTCAATAATTATATTATCCATAATTTATCATTCCATTCTGAAAACAACTGGATCCGCACACCAATTCCCCTGTGCCGAATCCGCCTCGTGCTCAATTATTCAGATGGAACCGGGCCAAATAACAAATCTCTCGACGCGTGTAATCTGTCATGTCGGCGGACGGATCTCCTCGCCACTCGCTCGCGTGTGTGTACGTGAGCCGTTCACACGGGGATCTATGACACCAGGATATCTATAAAAACAATGTAGATCGAAGAGATTTAAAATATATATATTTTTTAATTCAGATGATTTTTCATCACGTCAAAATTCATAAGATTCTTTGTCATTTATTTTTCTCATAATAATCACCGATAGAGATCGTTAGATTGACAGTTAAAAAAAAAATACAAAAATATATAATACAAAAGTGCGTATGTGAGTCACGTATCAATATCGATAAAAATTTAATTAGAATCGTCAATTTAATAACCTTTATCGGTCTATTCTACGATCAAGTAAATTATAGAGGATTCTATGCTTTGATGTGATGATCAAGACACGTGAAAATCATTTGAATCTAAAAAAAACTAAGAGGACATTTGATAGATATTTTTTTTTTTCATTTTTCATTTTTATTTTCTACGAAAATATTCATATTTTTCATCTCAATTTTCAAAAAAATAAAAGAATATTTTTTAGAAAACTAAAAAATGAGAAATAATCGTTTTCGTTTTTCAAAAATTAAAAGAACATTTTTTGAAAAATAAAAGAAAATTATTTTCTATTTTTTGAAAAAAAAATAATGAAAATAAAAAAAATCTTCGTGCGATGTCCAATTCAATTTCGCCTCATGTAAAGCACTCCAGTATGGGTCTGCGGGACGGCGACTGGGATCGGGACGCGACGTACGTCTCTCTCCCACAACTCGGTTGTTCTGATGGCCGGGTCGATCAATTGGGTTCCAGCGGCTCAGTTGGTTCCTCCCCTAGAGACGCCCTCCCGCCACAAACATCAACTTTCAGGTGATAATTAATTTAATTAACCTTCAAATTTTGATTAAATGGAATCGATATTATTGTCATATCTAAATCGGATAATAATTGCGGAACTTAATTAGACCGTCTCGATCGCTATACTAATAAAATGAAACAAATTAATTTAATATCGATTTAATTTGTTCGATTTAAATATCAAAATTTAATTTATTTAGTTCGATCAATTTCATTTTTTAACCGAATGCTCATTTTTGTCAACCTCAATCAGCAGGATCCGGTCCGGTTGAACCGCTGGTCGACATGGACCGGTTGATCAATTGCTGGTCAAATTATTGGAGGAAGAGAGTAAGGTGCGCCGTGCGTGCTGGGAACGAACTGTCGATGCGACTATCACTGAGTTGCGTGCGATTGCCTAACACTTCTGGAGAAAGACTGTGACGGGTTTGGAAAGTCAAACGCGGTCAACCGTAACGAAGAAATTAATGTTGGAAAAAAAGAAAAAAAATTGAAATTAAGAAGGAGAAAATAGAAAGAAGGAAAGTGAACGACGGATATATAATTTTATTCAAATGATTATGTTCATATCTAATTTTTTTTATCGTCCATTAATGATAATGAAAAATAAATAAATTTTAAATCCGAACGAAAATATTAGATTGCGTATTAAAATGTGACTCGTATCTATTTGTAATAATATCTAATTTGGATGTGACTAGAATAGAGAATTTTATGTGCAAATAAAATGTTCATAAAAAATTGAAATCGTCAATTTAACGGTCTTCACCGGTCTGTCCAACGACCATTAATGATAACGAAAGAAAAATAAATTTTAAATTCGAATCAAAATTTTAAATTTTATATTAAAAGTTGACTCATATCTATTCGTAATAATATTTGATTCTGATGTGACTAGAACAGAGAGTTTTATATACAAGCAAAAGATTCGTACTTGATTGAAATCGTCAATTTAACGATTTCCATCGATCCATCCCACGATTATTATGAAAGAGATAAATTATGAAGAGTCATCCTATGACTCTGAACGTGATACTCAAGATACATAATAATTATATAAATCTAAAAAAAAATTTAAATTTCTTTCAAAATCAATGCATATTTAATCGATAAGCTCCATCGTATTTTAATGATCATGCAATCTCCGGCGTAGAGACGCAAGCAAAAGGTGGTTGATGAAAGTGGAGATGATGCTTCCCCCAGATAACTTCTTCCTCTCTTCTCCATTAAATTGATTGGAAGCAACGTCTTCCTCTCTCGCCTTCTCTAATTGATATTGTTTCTCATAATTAATTAATCAAGTTAACGGAGGGGTGAGGGCGCCTCCGGCTCCGCCGTCGTCGTCCACCGCCACCGCGATGGCGTCCTCCTCCTCGCAGGCAAAGAACCTCCGCAGCGGCCAAGATGGGACGGCGGCGCGCGTTCGTCGCGCGGCACCGGAGCGCTCGGCCTCGTTCCACCACGGGACCACCGCGGCCCTGGAGCACCGCCATATGCGGCGGCCCAGGACGCAGCCAGAGCTTCTCAAACTCCGCGGCAGCGGCGGCGCCGCCGACGCCGACGCCGCCGCGTCGCCGTGGCACTCCCCGCGGCGCGTGCCGGCGAAGGTGCTGGTGAACGTGGCGGTGCATCGGAGCCTGGGCCCCGTGCAGGTGGTGGCGTCCACCGACTGGACCGTCGGCGAGTTGGCGGCCGCGGCGCTGGGCCGGTACGTCAGGGAGGGCAGGCGGCCGCTGCTTCCCGCAGCCGGCGACCCCTCGACTTTCGAACTCCATTACTCCCAGTTCAGCCTCGAATGTAAGCAAACTCAAACACATCGACCGATCGAAAACCTCTCGAATTGAACTAGATCTCCAAGCGTCGATTACATCGCCAACTTTCAATTAATTATCAGGTCTGGATCCCAAAGAAAAGCTGATCAATTTGGGATCGAGGAACTTCTTCCTCTGTCTCAAGCCCGATCTTGTTTCCGAAACCATGGAATCGAGCTCCCCGGCGACGGGTTCCTGCTCGAAGCAAGCGGAGGAGGCGACGAAGATCTCCTGGTTCAGTTTCATAGATTGCTTGCTATAATTAGCAACATTTGTTCTCTCGTACGGGCAATTTATTATCCCGTCGTGTTGTCCATTCTGTTCATGTATATGGTCCATATATAATCATATATAGTAGTCGTATCGAGTTAGATTTTTTTTTTCTGCAGTTTTTAGTAGATAAATCACGTGTTTATTGAGCTTCCAACACGTGTATGGTCTAGACGCTATGTAATTTTCTGTTCTGATCTAGGTGATTTATATGTTTGGCAGAGAGTTAAGTTTCTCTCTCTCTTGTTTTTTTTCCCGAAATATATATATATATATATATATATATATATATATATATATATATATATATATATATATATTTTGATAGCATGATGATTGATACTGCTTGTAATGCTACTCTCTCGTCCGATCAATCGCGCATTCTTTGTCGTCGCCGCCAATTAGACCCCGTCGATCGGTCACGGACCGGACGCGATCGACGCCTACTACTCGTCGGTATCCGACGGGGAGTTCTGGGCGGTTAGTGGCGGAATCCGTAATCGTAAAAATCACCAAAGATTGTAGCCGGATTCCCGGATGGATTGGCAGCCGACGCCGGTCCGTCCGGTGTAATCGGTCGGCTAGTCGTCCGATTCTGGCGGTCGATTTCGACCGCGATTCGGTCGGTCGGCGGTCGAATGGCGGTCGACCGATTACATCGGACGGGCCGTCACTGCCGTCCGATCCGTATTGAATTCGGCCGTAATTCGGTGAATCGCCCGTCACGATCGGCGATGCGGCGCCAACGTCGGCCGCGCGATCTTTGGTGATTTCCGGTCGGTTAGCGTCGGATTCCGGCCGCTAACTCTCTCAGCCGGATCGCGGACGAGTGACGCGTTGATCGCGTCCGATCCGGCGGCCGGCGATGGTCGGACGAGGCGGCGACGACGACAACAGTGACGTGGGGTCGTCGAGGAATGCACGAGCACGTAGAAATCGATCGCGGAGGATATCATTTTTCATATATATATATATATATATATATATATATATATATATATATATAAACTCATTGATAGTTATCGTAATATTAGAAGGGCAATTTTTGAAATATCCCCTAAATATTTAATAGTTCTTGTAAAATGTCAAAGATTTTATTGATGGTTTAAGAGCAAAAATAGGACGCTTTAGTAGAGTTTCATTTTGAAAATATTAGAGAAGATTTTAAAAATTAAATATAGGTTAGAATTGTGTTCCTATCTCAAAATTATCGTGAGAAAAATAAATTATTGCTGGTTTTAAATTTCGATGTGATTAATAAATCGTGAGAAAAATAAAATAAATTGTTGATGGTCTGATAAGATAATAGAAAATTATTTTGAATTTAGAAAAGAATTTTAAATTTTTGATCGAGGATAAATTCGAGTCCATTCTATAATTACTGCACTATCATCACGATATTTTAGTTTTACATGGGACATGACTGGACACGTTGGTATACTGTCATTTCTTATCGATGGTACATTTATTTTTTTATATTCAAAACTAGTTTTTTTTTTTAAAAAAAAATAGAAAATAAAACTGAACCAAAACTTGAAAACATCCAATAAACCCAACCAATTTAATAATAATAATAATAATAATAATAATAAAATGATTGAATCGAAGATTTACTTCGAATGGAGAGGGACTTTTGTGGCGGTTGGTGACATCCAAAAGGATGGGAGAGAAAATAATGATAAATTATATTATGATTTTATCCTATAAACAAATTAAGAAGGAAAATAACTATTGATTAAATCATTAAATCTCAAAACACTTTGAAAAAATAAGATAGACGTGCAACTTTTTTAAAATTTGGATAAATTTAAAGAAACCATATAAATGTTTGAATGGACTTCTACGTTAAACCTGAGATTGATGGGTATCAGTTAAGATACTTGGATGGTAATCTCAATTAATGAAACTCTTAAGTTGATGAGAAATATTAATAGCAAATATCCTATAATAAATAAAAATAAATTGAAGACTATTTAAGATTAATGCACCTGTAATGCATGAAAATAAATTAAAAAATATTTGAAATGATAAATCACAGTAAATTAGAGATTTACTTTTTATTATTTGATAATTAATATTTTTTTATTTTAGTTATAAATAGATATATGTGCGTCCGTGTATCAAACAAGCGTAGTAATTAAAAATGTCATTCGTATATCGTCTACAACATTTTCTAACTAGGAATGCCATCTGTACGTCACCCGAGCATAGTCGCCGCAAGCTTGTCGTTTACACCGCCATTGAGCGGCTAAATTTCGATTGGATCGGAGTATAATTTGCTTGTAATTGAAATCCGGCCCAACCACGACCATAACATCGAGATACATTGTGGGTGTGATTATATTGGACCGAATCAGTCTCAGTCCGATTGACGTGATTAAGTCGGATTTCGACCATAAATTGGAATGTCGATCGATCGTGGCTAAGATCATGGGCTTACTGCCGCAACAATGTTGCAGCAAGGAGAATGCAAACTAGTTTCCACGGAGATGATGCGTTGGTAAATACGGTATAAAAATTGCACAATAATTAAGGTTCGATCTCCGCGTCAATAAATTGTTTAATGTCTAATCGAATCATGTTCTCCACCGTACTTATCATCGCATTAAGGTTAGCGACTACCTTGTGATTTACTCTCTCTCATACTTGAGAGACCGGAGTGAGGGAACCATTAGATTGACGATTCTAATCTTTTGTACAAGGACAACACAGACTACCTGACGAGTTCGAAGATGAACTATAGCGCACTCAACGAAAACTTTGTATATTTTTATTTACCGTGGATTCTGCGCGATTGGCATTAACATTGAACAGCTACCATGAAATTCATTAGATTATAGAGATATTGCCCGTTGAGATAGAGAGGGTGAGGTGTCTGGTGATGAAAACGATGAGGATCAACGACTCGGACGAGGAAGAGGGTGACGTAAAGGGAAGGTGGAAGTGACCAATTCAGCGTCTCGCCCGTGGACCGAGCCGAATGACGTACAACAGGCGAATGACGTGTCCTGCAAGACAGAAGCGGTTAAGGGCGCCGAGAGATATCTCGGCGAGGCCCCTCCTGTTAGAGAATCGGTGGCCCACTAGAGGGGGGTGAATAGCCCAATTTGCATGGTGGATGGAAATCAATCGTTCTTGCGTGCTTGTCTATAATAATCGTCAATATGCGCAGCGAAAATAATAGAAATACAACACGAATACAATACAACACACAATACACAAATCGATATACATGGTTCAGAATCTTAGGGTTCCTACTCCACGGGGTGAGCTCAACGAGCTCATGTTATGCGCACGACACTAACAAAAACTCCTTGATAACAAGTCAGAGGTGGAGAAACCTCGTATAAGCAATTACAAGGTAATACAAAAGTACAAGCAAATATAAAGACAATACGAAAGAAAATTTTACACAAATAACTTTGATCACTTTTGTTTGTTGTTTACTTTGGTTTGACTCTTGAAGGTCTGGAATGCAGTAGCAATTTCCCTCCAAAATCTCTCCAAAAATCATTGTCGAAATCCTCCCCAAGCTCCTCCTTTTATGCGTCGATCGGTCATTGCTCCTCAGAATCGCTTGTTGTCTCACAATGACTTAATTCATGCTGGAAAAATTCCAACGGATAACCATCAGTCGACTCGACGCGATCACTCGACTGGAAAATCTTCTGTGCTCGAATTCACCCTGATCAGTCGATTGTCATCCCTCGACAGTTGACTGATGGTGTCGGCGATTGGCTATCATCCTCAGCGATCAAGCTGTTCGATCAAATACATCGATCGAACACTATTCGATTCATCGACTTGGAAGCGATCGTGATACCTATATCGATCGGTGATGTCAAATAAAACCTCAAACATCAAGTTTGAGCATCCGACAATCAGTCTTAGCCACTTGGCCAAGTAAGTCCATCTCATCCTCTCATGGAATTTCCCACCGAAGCTTTCTTCCCTCGGCCTACGTCCCTCGAATGCACCAAACGCACGGCTTCGCAATGTCATCCTTCGTGTCTCTTGCCCTCGAAGTCTACTTCCCTTTGACCTCACTCCATTCGCTCCCCATCCGACGGTCCCTCGGATGCACCAAGTGCACAACTTCGTAATGTCATCCTTCACCGACTCAAGAACCTCGAGCCTATGAGACTAGTGACCTTGCCAAGTCCTCAAGACTTCCCACACCAAGCCTCATGCTTAGATTTTCCATGCCAAGGCTACACACTTGGACTTCCAAATGCCAAGCCTCGTGCTTGGACTTTCACCGCTAAAGCTACACACTTGGACTTACGTGGCCAACCCATGTTGGACTTTCCCAATGACAATCACATGCTATACGTTTTGTCTAACATCAAAATATTGCTCGAGTCAAACTCGAGTCCATCAATCGTGATCTGGATCGATTGCATCAACACCTCCGACGCTTAAGGCAGGGATCAAAAGAAAAGTGGTGAAAATAATGGAAATAGGGAAAGCAGTTGAGAATTTGCGAACCTCCTTTCTCCTCCTCTGGGAAAGCTATATATATATAAGAGAAATCATCCGCCAGAGTATGATGAGCGATATGACTTACTGATCTTACGCTTGCTTTGAGAAGTAATATAGGTCATTATCCTCATAAATGTTGTCGGCACATGGGTCAACATTAATACTTATCGTGTGGTTGATGAGAGACATCTCTTCATTAATGAAGTAGATATTACTCTGAAAATTAGTATGAGTATCTGTTCCCTAATCGGAGAGAAATACTGATAATGACTGTTTGGTGGACCTTCTGAATAGAAAATACCCGCCACATCCTCTGACTAATTAAGATAAATCATGTATTAAAAAGACACACATCTGAGGTAATATGTCTCTGCCGAGATATGAGATGATGACCGAGATGCGGGACATCTGGAATACGATGAGGCCGAGCCGAGACGTGGGGGTCTGAAATAAGATGTGGCTGAGTTGAGATGCGGAATGTCTGAAATAAAATGTGGCCAAGCAGAGATGCAGGCCGTCTAGAATAAGATGTGGTCGAGCCGAGATGCAGAACGTCTGAAATAAGATGTGGTCGAGCCGAGACACAGAGTGTCTGAAATACGATATGGCTGAGCCGAGACGCGGAACGTTTGGAATAAGATATGTTATAACACTGACTATTATATGTCTAGTCATAAGTTAATTTGTCCCAATATCAAGAGGAAAACCATGCTAAGTTTCCTCAAGCTTCCACATGTAAAACAGGGAAACAACACCAATGACAGTGAAGAAGAAAATACAATCCGAAGCAAAAGATTAAAGAGCAATAATATTCTCAGCAATGACTGACTGCTGAGCTCGAGCTTTCCCTAACCTAACGTCTGAGAAATAAACCACCTAGATCATGTTAAAGCAGCAGTGTGATTTGTCAAAAGTGCCTCGGCCTTATTCTCGATGCAGACATATGTTAATGTCGGGGGAAGGCTTGTGCTCCGGAGACTGCAGACCATGCCAGCTTGTCGGCCGGAGAGTCGCAGTCAGTGCAGGGTCGGACGTCGACATTCGATTCTCTGATGAGAACGGTTGTTTGGGTAAGGCTGAGGTGGGGGTCTCACAGTCATCGTCGGGGTTGGCCGGAGAAGTAGGCCTTGTAGCCGTCGACTGGCTGGGCTTTGCTTGTTGATTCTGGAAAGCGTTCGGCTTGAAGCTTCCAACAATCATCTGGAAATGAATCATCAAAGAGATCAGTTTTGGATTGCAATTAAAGTTTCTGCACAAGATACTATTTCTACAATAATTCTGTATATATTGTAGAAGCTGTTGCAATGAGCATGGTCGAATCTCGGTGTGAAATTTAAAATTCTCATCGGACTTAAAATCACTCCGTCACTTTGACCAATGGCTCAAGAGACACGGTTCCCTTCATGATTTATCTCATTCGTATTGATTGTGAGACCGGACAGTGTAGGTAGATCAGTAGCTAATTGCGTATGTCACAATGCAATGAGAAAAATATCCCTTACTTGAATTGGACTAGCAGCCAGCAACGAACCAGCAACTCCGCCGCCAATAACATGGCCATCAGGCCCTGCGAGCGATACATATATCGAGCCAGTTCTACTTCGAGCACCCCCAGCAGCAGCATTTGAGAATGATCCAGACAGAGAAAGAATCTCAAATCGACCCTGCATATTTGCATAGTTCAGAACAAACACAAAACCTGCTTTAATGTAAATGAATTAGAAGATAGCACATTGAGTATATCAAGTTGGCTTAGTGCCATAGTTAGCAGCAAATGCCGACGAACCCTCGTTTGTATATCAAATGCTGACACTCTGAGAAACGACACTCGAGTAGACACTCAATAATTCAGTAGATCGCATGTTGAATACTCATACACATGCTGCTGTAGCCTATCGATCGAATAAAGGGACCTTAACTTTTCGATGACAATGAGACAATAGGACAACATGGTAACGAGTTGAGAGTGTACAATCTCGTTTTCGTCGAAGCCTTGATCCTACAAATAGAGAATAAGACTCTCTTTTCCCTGCAAAAACCTGATGTAAAATTATAACCATTTAGCCTTAACACACATTCAGTCGACCAGTGTGATCACTTCCAAACAGCTTGTGGAGTTGGTCTTTATGAAGTATATGAATTACAGTCACCAATGTATCGTGAGTAGAGAGTATCGAACGAACAGGTAATGCTTAGAGACATTAGTCACTACATTGGAGTGGCAAAGAAATAGCAGCATGCCATCCAATAT
Organism: Wurfbainia villosa; assembly: GCA_025175895.1. Lineage (NCBI taxonomy): Eukaryota > Viridiplantae > Streptophyta > Magnoliopsida > Zingiberales > Zingiberaceae > Wurfbainia > Wurfbainia villosa. Next base: position 125,208 of record JAKLTH010000287.1, read on the forward strand.
GATTGGTCAGGCATATCTGCAAACAGTAAATGAGCCATGAACCATATTTGATCAAAGAGTCCATTCAAGGGCATATCCCTGTGTCTTTCAGAACTCTGTAACTTCACTATGAACAAAGCAATCAGCAATAACCAAATCACCAGGGTTAGAGTTAAACTGGAAGATCGCGAATAGTCCTTCTAAAAACAATGTGAATCTCTGGAACAATGTGAATGAAACAAGACTCAAGGAAGATAGTCAACTGGATAACCAAATCTATGAAGGCAACCCTGGATAGATGCTGTACCATACCTCATAAGTCAAGGTACCTCCAGAAGAACCCTGCTGGTGCAAGGTAGCATTGGAGACAGCTCCATTTGCAGAGAGTATGAAGGTAGCCCGCGGACCCTTTCCTGAGAAGGAACGAATTCTCGCAACGACATCCTACAATTAGATGATCCATCATGCACAACACCATTAGCCTAGCACAAAGAGAAGCTGGGAAAAAGCAAGATAAAGGCGAAGACAAAATGGGCATGTATCACCTCCCCTGTGGCAATGGTCAGAACATGGGGTGTAAAGCCCCCTCCGGCCGAGAAAGTGAAGAATTCTCCTTCAAAACCACCAAAATGGAAGCAAATGTCAGATGGAGAAGTCGAGGAAACAAGGAACATTGGGAATGATATCATGGGTTTTCCTATTTAGCTTCCTAATTTCATCATGAGCAAAAAGTGCTATTTTTCATCGTTTGGGGGTTTGGGGGTTTGGTCATTACCGAGAGCCGCAAGGAGTTGGCGGTTGCCGGAGCCGCGTGGCCGCCCTCTACCTCGTTTGGCTTCGGAGGAACCAGAACCAGGGGAGAAAGGGGAGGCGGAACCAGCGGTGGGGGACGGCACCAGAGCCAAGCCGTCAGGGACGTACTTTCTGGGCCTCCCCCTCTTCTTCACCACCACGAGGTCTCCATCGCCGACTTCCACCCCGTCGCCGCTTCCAACCACTCCAGTCGTAAAGTCAGTCCCTTCCGGCGGTGCGACCCCGCTGGACGATGGCGCCGCGTGCGGAACTCCCCATCCTCCTCCTCCTCCTTTTCCACTTCCTCCTCCTTCACACCTCGACGACGACAGTACAATGCCCTCCCTACCTTCCATGCAAAGCGCGCAACAGAGTGCTCTTCTTCTTGCCTCACTGCGCCTCTCCTATTTCAAAACTCGCCACTGCTCTATCTTCTTGAAGATAGAAAGGGACTGCAGCCAAGGCTGCGACTTTGAGCGAGCATCAAAGACTCCGAGGAATTTAGCAGAAAAAATACTTCCAAACCTGGGAAGAAGCCGACAGAGATGTTGGTGCAGAGAAATCCTGAAGGGAAGTTGGCAGATTGATGGATGGCAACTGGCAACAGCCGAAATAAATCTTTATTTAATTCGCCATTCAAATCGAATTGAATTGCGGAGATTATTAACTGCATGCTTGGGTTAAAACAGGAAACGAAATTACGGCATGCATTAAACCAGAGAAATTAAACGAAATGCAGCATGGTGCGTGCAGCGTTTTCTGCAAAGGAAAGACGATTCGTTCATGGTCCAGTCCGGTCAAACCCGTGCTTCGCTCCGAAAAGGCAAAGCTCGCCTCGCCGGGCGAGAGAAGGGAGAAGGAGGCGACAGAGGGAGGCTGAGGAGGTCACTGTCGTCTTGCTTGCATGGGACCTTTACGTCTCACCTGACACGGTAGGGGCGAGGTGGGTGAAGCTACAAAAGGCGACGGATTGATGATGACGGAGACGGGGAGCAGCGGGAGCTGTTGCTGTGTCGCCGTCGGCTCGGCGTCGCAGTGCATGCTTCCCGGCCGGCGCACGGGGATGAAGTGAGCTCTCACGTGGATGGCAACGGGCCGGATTTAAATTCGGCTTCGCATTAAATCCGTCCCATTCGGGACGGATTTATACCCAACGGATTTCCGGGTGAATTAAAATCCGATCAAGGGTCTGAAAATGAATTCGGAACCGATAATAAATTTTAATAAATTCGTCTCAAATCCGTCTCGAATGTAAATTCGATTAGGATGAAGTGCAAATCCTCCTCGGCTCGGATGACCACATTTGTTTTGCCACTGCGTGACATAGTGTCCTCCGTGATTTATCCTCCCTTTCGTCAATAGTCCTGAGACGGATGACAGAGGCTGTTAATTGGACAGATTCCCAATTTTTTAGAATGTATATGATATATTATTATTCGTATTATTATTAAATAATTTATTATTTAGAATGGCGATGTGCACATGACAGTTAAAATTAAAGAAATTTGATTTATGATAAATCAATTAATGCGGTTGGTTTTTTTTTATGCCCTTTCCATCGAGACATTAGAGAAGAGTCAGTTATTGTAACCGTAGCAGTAGATTTTTTTTCCCGTCAAAATTAATATGCGTCGGATGCTTGTATAATATTTTTCGATGTTAAATTAAAAATGAAAAAAAAAAGTGAAAGTACAAAAACAAAAAACAATAATAAAATAGTAAATGCATTTATTTTCACCCTCGATTTTGCCTTTGTATAGCTATTTTAAAATGTCTTTTTTCTTCCAACTGAGCACTCTCGAGATACTTTTTGATAAGTCTTTACGAGATAATCTCTGTGAAAAATTTTCACATCGTATGTCATGTATATCATAAATATTATTAAAACAAATTGTTAAGGAATCAAATGAAAGACCGTTAAGAGAAGGATCTCTGTTATGACCCAGGCACTCAATATCTTGAGTGCTCAATTCCTGAGTCGATCCTTAAGAATTTTCATACACCAAAGTATTTGTCCCTGAGTATTACGCACAAATTTTATGTCTTGTCAATTGAATAATCTCTAAATGACCCTTCTAAAATCTCCACATTTGTAATATATCGAAAAAAAAAAAAATAAAACAAATTAAATAAAGATTTAAAATAATATAATAAAATAATAATAATATTTAAAAACGAGATAAATAAAATAAATTTATTTATTTTATTTAAATTGAAATTAATTATTTGTTTAATAATTTCGAGATAAGCTTTTATCAGATTGGACTAAGTCTACTTGACTTTATCTAATAGTAAAGTTGACTGTGTCAAAAGCGAAAATTTAGTTATTAAATATTTATTAGAGATTTCGGGATAAAATTTTATTAGACTGGGTTAAGTCTAATTATTATTAATAATAATATTGATTAAGTCAATTAAACTTAGGTTATATATAATTAAGCCCTAGATTAATTTTTCCTAAGTTATGTTTTCTTCGACTATCCATCGCCATCTTTGTGCGTCGTCGTCATACACCGCCCACAGCGCCGGATTTCGCCACCTCGGGCGGCCTCGCTCGCGACCGAGATTCGCCACCGCCCCTTTTGCCGTCCGCAGTGCCGATTCACCGCCGCCTGGCCGTTCGCCGCCGCGCCTCATAGCGACCACCCTCACCTCGCCGACCACAACCGGGATCTGATGACCGATGATGTCGCCAAGCGTCGGTGAACTCGCTGTCGTAACCTTCGGTAAATAAATTAGGTAATTTAGTGATTAATAGCTTAATTGAATGAGGTTAAGATTAGTAATTATTTTAATTAAACTGGGCTTAATTAACGTTTTGCTTTAATTCCATTTTAATCAGATTCATTGAACTAATTAACTTTTGATTTAATTGATTTAATAGTTTAACTAATTGGATTAATTTGAATAATCTATTAATTGAGTTAAAGCAAGATTATGTCCTTAATTAAAGGGGGTTTAATTAGTTGATTTGTATTGGATTAATTAATCTAAATTTGGTTTAATTAATTAATTTATCTGTTAATGAACTCAATTACCGTTAATTAATTAATTAGAATTTGTATGATTAATTAATTAATTTGGTTGAATAAAGTGGGAAACATTTATAGGTTAATTAAAACCTTGGCAATTAAATTAACAAAAAGACTCATAATTGATTAGATAATCAACTTAGAGATTAATTGTTACTTGAGTTAATAATGAATTAATTATAACAGAGTCGGAGGCTGAAGCAAATCTTCGGATTGTGAGATAGCTAGGACGTTCGACAGTCAGAGGTGGGTGGATTCTATGATCTCAGAATTTAGTGTATAATTATATTGGTTACATTGGTTATATTGTTTACTTAGGTTGTATTATGTGTTCACTTTGTGATCTGTTTAGTATTGCTTTAACTTTATATATGTTGGACCGTTAGATGCTAGGTTGCTTGTTTATCGTAGCATATAGTTATTGATTGTTATTACTGTTATACGTGTCTAGCTATTATTGTAATATAAATTGTTAGATATTACTGGTAGATACCTACCCAGTAATTGTTGGATTAGTGTTAGGATTGAACTAGTAGAGATAGTATCACTTAGCTAAGGTTATTCCTTAGGAGCGAATCTACGGAATGAAACGATGTTAATAGAACCCTAGGTGGTGGAACTCTAAGTGTAATACCCCGAATGTACTTATTGTTAGAGACTACTGGTAAATGCCTGTTTATTTGATTATTGTTTGGTTGATATGGTGATCGGACTAGTAGAGGTCGTATGATTAAGGCAAGATAAATCTGATATATAACGTTTTTTTTTATATCTCGGCTGCCAATTATATCTCCCATTCGTGGTTGAGAAAGTTTACAGTAGAGTTTACCTATGGTTGCTTTGTATATCTGGGGTCGATCATGTCTTCCAATCATGGTTGAAATGACCTACCGTAAAGTTATACTCTTGCATTATTCGTTCGAAGCTAGTGATAATTAGATTTGTATATCGTCGGTAGCTAGATATCTACCTTACATCTTAAATACCCATGAGACCCCTTTCGTGATAACATGTAGTTGCGCGTAGATAGTGCCTTGTATATTGCTTGTCGTTCTACGAGTCTCGTTCGTGGTAGTTAGCAGATAGTACCCCTTTGTATTACCTCGAAAGCCGAGGCTTTGTCGCGATATCTTAATATTTATTGTTTGGTTGTGGGTATATTTGTTATCGCTAATCGTTAATTGAATCGATATTGGTACTTTGAGATTTGGGTTACTTTGGTTTGGCGGACTGATATCGATACTCTGAAGTTTGGGTTATTCTTGTTTGTTTCCATTGACCTTCATTATGTCCATTATGCTCATTATGTCCAGTATATCCATTATGTCCATTATGATTATGCACTATATTCTATCCACCCACTGAGTGATTGTACTCACCCCCTCTTCTCTTATCCTCCAGGTTAGCTGATAGAGGACGTGTCCAGTTGACTTACCTTCGCGTCGCTCAGAGAGTCCCTTGTCGTGCTGGTCCCACTGCATCGTCGAGATGCCATTTTGGTTTCCTTTATTGATATTGTCGTTTGTTTACATGCGGTGGTTTTGTTGCAATTTGATTTACTATCATAAAACTATTTTACTTTTAATTGATTTATATTTAGTCGTGCATGCATGCGGCCCATAAAATAATTATATTTCTGCTATATTATCTCGAGGTTTCTGACAGTTTTGATTCCAGTAGTGTATTTCTGAATAATTATCACTAAGGGGCTCCTCCGTCATTTAAATGACGAATATGCCCCGGGGTGTGACAACATTTCTCTTATCCATCTCTCTTTTGTTACTCTAGCTTTCAAATAGAATTCTTATTTAAAGATTTCTTTTCTAACAGTATCACTATATTTTATATACCTCTTATGATAAACTAAATATAATTCTGAGTTTTTGAATTTTCCAAAGGCGTATAACACTTTTATATTTGCCCCCCCAAAATTAAAAAAAATAAAAAAAAACTTTGGGCGTTGGACCCAATCACGTAGAGCGTGATAGACTTGGCATCAGCCAAGGCCACCGTGTGCCCAGACTGAGCGACCAAATTGTCACTGGTCAAATTGAATGGTCAAGTTATCGGATAGTAGCACCTTATTGTTAGTCATAGAAATAATATTTTAGTCTCTCGAAAAGAGTCCATTTATTAGAATAACATAAATATTATTATCAATGAAAAAGATTGAATCTTAATTTGAAATTTAAAATTTTTATTCAAATTCAAAAAATTTCTACTATTTTTAACCCATTAAAGAATATAATTTAAAAATATTAAAGGTAAATATAATTATTTTTTACTATCAATTAAAAAAGATTTAGGAAGAAATACATTATAAATAAATTAAAAAAAAGAAAGATGTGCAAACATTTTGAAATTCACGTGTCGTTTGGAAATTGATTTAAAATTTTATAGTTTCAAAATATTTAATTCTAAAGTAACTTATGGTTATAAAATATAATTTTTTTATTTTTAATATTTTTTTAATAAGTAGAGAAAAATAAAAAAAATTATAATGCAATAATATTTAATAATTTTAATTGGCGGTGTAATATTAAATTTAAAAAATATAGTACGGTTAGGTCACATTAAGGATTCATCTATTATATTATTAAGAGAAAAATAAATTAAAAATTCATATTTAAAAATATACGGACAAATAATATTCTCATCGAAAATAATCGAATCTTAAAGGATACTAGAAATTTTTTTATTTTTTAAGAAAACGAAAAAATATAAAAAATGAGATTTAGTTGATATTTTTTTATTTTATTTTTTTAGAAAATAAAGAAGCGTCTTTTAAAAATAATTTAAAAATACAAAAAAAGTATTATTTTTTTTTATTTTCGTTTAAAAAAAAATAAAGAAATGTTTTTTGAAAAATTGAAAAATAAAAAAAAATCATTTTTTATTTTCTGAAAAAAAAATGAAAAAAATTTATAGGAGCTCCCCTAAAATTTGAAGATTTTAAAACTAACATAGGAGTGCGGAAGACCTACCGTATTTTAAAAATGAAAAGAAAATGAAGCATCTGTCTCAGTTGGCGCCCACGGGAGGAAACCGAGTCGCGGGTCGCCGCTGGTTTTTATTTTTTTTTTTACACCTGGAAGAACATTTCACCTTTTCCCCGATCCAATAAGAGCCCCACAGTCGCGTTACCCAGTCAATATTTACGCGGTCCCCACCAAGGGCTTCCATTATGCTTCCGGGTAAATTCTTAGATAGCCCATAGCTACCTGCGTGCGTCCCTAGATTATTCGCGTTTTTCTTGCGCGACGGGCCAGGACGAGCCAGCGAATGCACTCGCAGATCGCAATCCATTGCTGTCGCCAAAACCTAACGTTTCCTCTGCGATCTCTCTCCCGGTCTCGTCTCTCCGCTTCTTCCTCCTCTTCGATCTCGATCAGTCGCCCGTTCCCGTTTCCGGAAGTTTGATCGAACGGGAAGCATGCATTCGACCAACCTCCTCCTCGAAGAACCCATCCGGATGGCCTCCATACTCGAGCCCTCCAAGCCAGTACGTTTATTTTCCTGTAATTTTGACAGAAGGACCTTAGCTTGATTCTTGCGCGAGAAGACGAGTTTTTTTTTTTTTTTTTTTGATTCTGCGATTGATGGTGTAAAATATCGTGCTTTTTGGCTCTCCAGAGTTTCTTTCCCGCCATGACTAAGATCGTCGGGACGCTTGGCCCCAAATCCCGGTCGGTAGAGGTGATATCTGCCTGCCTCAAGGCCGGCATGTCGGGTATGCTTCATGGTCTTCGCGTTTTCTGATGCCATGTTTACTGTTCCGTTTCGCTGTGGTGATCGATTCTTTTGTCGTGGTAGTGGCGCGCTTTGACTTCTCCTGGGGGGACATCGGCTATCACCAGGAGACATTGGAAAATCTGAAGGTGGCCATCAAGGGCACCAAGAAGCTGTGCGCTGTAAGGCCTCACCATCACTCACCTAATGAGTTTACAGACATCTAATTGCTATAGACTAAAGATAGTTGGAGACACTTGCACTCAAGATGTCGATCCCATCCTGGCTTAACCATGTGTGGTCCTTGCACTTCTTTACACCTTGAAGGCGCTCTTTTTTAAGTTGCTTGATGATCTATAATTAAATGAGACCAACCATTTTTGCATGTAATGAATTTTCTTCTGTTAAAATGGCACTGGAATCTAGAACTTCATTAAAAAATATCTCCTTTATATCTGTGTACTTTGAAATCATAATATCACAATGACACATGCAGTTTATAGGCGCCAGAAAATGTGTGTAAACATGCTTACTAAAGTACGTATCCTTATATTAAAGATAGTGATTCATCCTGATAATCACGATTTGTTCTTTCACTTCTTTCTACTTAGAAAGTGCTCATTTTTTAAGTTTCCTAATGATATATCTACTAATAGGTGAAACCAGCCATTTCTGATTGTAATGAATTTTCTTTCATCAGCATGGTACATGTAGTTACTACAATGATTTGACATGCAGGTCATGTTAGATACTGTGGGTCCGGAGTTGCAAGTCGTGAACAAAAGTGAGAAGGCCATCTCACTTGAGGCAGATGCTTCTGTTATTTTGACATCAGACCAAGAGAAGGAAGCATCATCTGAGCTATTACCTATAAACTTTACTGGATTATCAAAGGCTAGCTATTTTCTTCCTTGCATTGTATTCATTGGCTATTGAATTGGGTTCTTAGTCTCTTCATCTTTTCCCTTGATATAGTCAGCGCCATTGTTTTTTATAGAGCTAAGTCTAAGCATATGTCGCCTAACATATTCATTGTGTTCTCTTTGATGACTAAAGAAACAAACACATATGATTTCCTATACAATACATATGCCCTCTCTTTTTATGATAATTTGAATGATAATTGAAGAAGGCGATGCCCAAGTTTATGAATAAACTCTATTAACTATTAGTATGTTCTAATTGAATTACCAATTTACCACACAATATAGAAGGTTTGTCATATTACCAACTAAAACACACTTATCTCCTTTACATATGCTACTTCTAGGTTTTTGGCATAATTTCTTGAAGTCTATCTGATAAGAAAGATGGGTGGATTATCTAAAAATAATCCACATTGGATCTACTGGATCAGGTGAATGAACTCAAATGACATAATTGGTGCAATAGACAGGTTTAATAATTAGGATAAGTGGTATAGGGGTAGGCAGACCTAAAACAACTGTAGTGGGAGTAGAAAAAGACATGGTTTCTTTTGCTAACAGTTAACAATATTGCTAATTTTCTATTGCATAATCTTTATGTATGGATGACTCTGGAAGTTATTTAATTTTCTATTTTACTTCTTTTTGTAACTTCCATATGTTGAACTTGGCAAACAACATAACTTCAATCTTAACTTTAATGTTATTTTAAGCTTTTAATATATAACTTGCAGGCAGTGACGCCAGGAGACACAATATTTATCGGCCAATACTTGTTTACCGGTAGTGAAACTACGTCTGTTTGGCTGGAGGTAGTTCTCATTCACTCTTTTTTTTTTTTTTTTATTGATTAATATAAGACTAGAAAAACAGTGATTCCGTTGTCAGAGGCTAAAATGCTGCATCTCTGATAACTATATCAGACTGTAGCTCTAACTGGGATGCTGGATTCGTAAGCTTGCTGAATTCCATTTTTGATTTTGCTGTCTTTTGCTGTTGTATCTGTGTTCCAGACAATTTTGTGTGCATATGTTGTTGCAGGTGTCTGAGCTGAAAGGTGATGATGTAGTCTGTACAATTAAAAACTCAGCAACCCTAGCTGGATCACTTTTCACTTTGCACGTCTCCCAAATTCATATCAGTTTACCTACACTCACTGAAGCAGATAAGAATGTAAGGAATTTTTTAGCACTCTCTTTAGCATTGTGGTCATCATATTTTTTGTTCCTGCTATATTTTTTTTAAGATCCAAAATAGTTGGATCTCATTTTCTCTTTTTTGGCATTTGCCTTTTGGCTGTAGATGTCAAGGTATGTCTTATCAAACAAAATTGTATTTTATTACTTTTGGCATTTTGACGAGTTAGAATAGTGATATTATAGTTATTAAATGATTGTTTATGTCTTCATTTTGTCGAATATAAATCTAAGCCTGGTAAACTCTACCTTTGTCATTGTAATCACAACCCTATTTCCATAATCTGTCCTCTCCTAGCACTTGTTACATTCCATGTGAATCCTTTCTATTGCTTTCACCCTCCATCAAAGGAATCCTACCCATGGATTGATCCACATTATTTATAGCATGATGGACTAGAGAGAAAGGATATGATTGGAGTGTTAATATTGAATTTCTAAATCCTGCAGATCATGCTTCATCATCATACTTAATCAAGTTAAGATACCTTGAAACTTAGCAATTAAGAAACTGTTTGATCTTTGCCTGCCTCTCATGCCGAGTTCTGGTTCCCTTGACCCCTCTGTGAAAGGGTTCAATCCATTTTTCTTAATAATGAATATTAGTAAAGGTAGCATAATGTTATCATTTGGTTTGTTTGTTCTCATTTGTCAGCTTTGAGTTATTTTTGTAAAAAAATTCTCGCTGCTAGCTGCACAGAAGATACTTCACAATTTGTGATAATCATCAGATCTTTCTCACATTATTCTAATGTATACCAGGATTTAGCTACAATTTTATTTGTCCAACTGCGTTGGACTTGTGCTGAATGTTTCTTCTTTAAGTATTTTGCTTATGCAGCTTCTTTTCTTTTCTGGCATTTTTTTGTTATTCTATTATACTATTATCTTTTTAATGTATTGAAAATAAATATGGCAGTTGTTAGTTTGCGTACCAAGTCCAAGTACTAACATGAAAAAAGCATGATTACTATCTAAGACTTGAAATTTCACTATGGATGTACAGCTTCTCAATTCCTCACGTGTTTAATCATAAACTTTGTATTTACTTGAAAATGTCTATTGTCAGGCAATAAGTACATGGGGTGTGCGCAATAAAATTGATTTCCTTTCATTATCTTACACAAGGCATGCTGAGGATGTTCGGGAAGTAAGCTATTCCATTTGCACAGTGCAGTTATATTTCCTTGTCTAGTTACTGTTTAGGATGTTGAAATGTTTTTTTTTTACCTCAATTATTCACTTAAAATCTCGTTCTTGACTTGTTTATTTAGCTAAAAAATTATTTTGGATTCTTTTCTGCTCAATGCAGGCCAGGAAATTTTTATCCAAGTTAGGTGATTTGAGCCAAACTCAAATATTTGCAAAAATTGAGAGCGTTGAGGTTAGTGACGGAAATGATTTTATATGAATTATACCTTACAAAGAAATGTGCATTACGAGTTTTATTGCTCATTACTTGCAGGGTTTAACCCATTTTGATGAGATTCTGCAAGAAGCGGATGGTATAATTCTTTCTCGTGGGAATCTTGGAATAGATCTCCCACCTGAGAAGGTAGGGAATTCAAATAAAACATTTATATTATATAGTTACTTGATGCAAACTGCGAATTAATTTTTTGTAATTGATTTTGTTAATTGTCTTAATTCAGGTGTTGAAGTTTCGTAATTCTAATCTGGCAGGAATACTTTTAATTTGGTTAGAGTTTAATGGGGATCTTTTAACATTATTGTAGCAGTTCTTTGATTCAGGAAGAATTTACCGAGATTATTGTGGTTTTCTATCAGTGCTATTTATTTCATAGTTTTGTCGATATTGAGTTAACAAAAGTGGAGTCTGTAATATTCATGTTTCATTTAATGATTGTTCTCTCTTTGTGAGATAGTTTCCTCTCTGCTTCATTGATTTTGTCCTAAGTTCCTGTGTGGTATGTGGTTTAATGGTTCGTATTGGTGCTGCATCAATTGGTATTAGAGTTGAAGCTTAGTGCTTTAGTCTCAGTAGTCAGTACTAGTTTCCCTGTCCCCTAATTCCACCTCACAAATCAACTTGTTCCCTAATTCAGTGTCTATGTTGTCACAACATTTATAATCTTATCACAAAATTCCTCCACGTCCATCTTATCATTATCCCACTATTTTCCTTTTCTTTCATGTTTTACTTGTGACCTTGCTGTTACTGACCCCTGTCCGTGATGTTGCATCCAAAGGCCTCCATTGTCTTGCACTACTTACCTACAGTGCTGTCCTTCCCTTCAGTCATTCCAAATCAATGCCTCTGCCATACTCCTGGTGTTCAGAAGGCTCTCTAGGGCACTGATGCCGTGGCAACTTGCTTCTCTAGTCGTGTTGTGACAATTATGTCTTAGGCTGCAAGAACATATAGCAGGAACACTTAAGCTGGATGATTATAGGCCGATGTGCCTGTTGATCTGGTAGCATGGATACATGCTAGATGGCTTCTCTATTTTCAATTACCTTTAAAATTGATTGTCAGTTTTTGTTACTGTACACCTTTGGTGTCTCAATGTGCATAGTTATTTGCTACTCCTTGATTAGTTTCTGAGCAACTGTTGGCATGTTATTATGGAGGATATAAAATACTCAAAATGACTTCTATTTTATATTTTAATTCTTTGATTGTTGAAGCTGTTGTAACTATTATGTATATATTTTGAATTTGTAGCAAACCGATTTATTTGAGTGCTTTATATAACTTCAAAACTGTTTTATTTTCTAATATTTGAGATATGTCTGCAGGTGTTTTTATTCCAAAAGGCTGCTGTCTATAAGTGCAACATGGCTGGAAAGCCAGCAGTTGTCACACGTGTGGTCGATAGCATGACTGACAACTTGAGACCTACACGTGCAGAAGCAACTGATGTGGCCAATGCAATACTTGATGGTATATTTGGTTCCTATATTCTATTTGTGATTGTCTAATTTATAGTTCAGGATGCCTGCATTTTGTTTTTGCATAAAATTTAATTAGCTAGGTTGACTCTTTCCAGGTAGTGATGCAATCCTTTTGGGTGCTGAAACACTTCGGGGGTTGTACCCTGTCGAAACCATTTCAACTGTAGGTAGAATTTGTTACGAGGTAAGGCTTCAATTAAATAAGAATGGGCGGTTGAAGTTTATAGAGAAAACATTTCTGAGTCCTGAAGGAAACATAAAGGTCTTCTCTTTTTCAGAAATAAAAACATGAAGCGATCATATACTATAAATATTTTTGCTCATCCATGACAAAGAGCATACTTCTATATTTGGCTTTACAAATTTCATCATGTATATAACTTAACATAATATTGAGTGTGTTTGGGTGTCTAGATATAAATAACTTTGCTTGCAATAATTTTCTTTTGTTTTTGATTCTGTTGCTTTGTTTTTAAGCTATTAAATTATTGTATTTATTGATTTTTGCAATGAGCATTTCTCTGTTTATTACCACTTCTTTGCTCCCTTTATCTAGTCACTTTGCTAGTGCTTTTGGACCTTTATGGGTGCAACATTTTGCAGGCCGAGAAAGTTTTCAACCAGGATTTGTACTTTAAGAAGACTGTTAAGTATGTTGGAGAACCAATGACTCACCTGGAATCCATTGCATCATCTGCAGTATGTTTTTGAATTGTGTTTTTCATATACAATATTCCTCTAGTTAGTGTACTTAGTGGAACATGCATGTGAACTTTTCACATTTATCTTCAGGTACGTGCTGCTATTAAAGTAAAGGCTTCCATTATAATTTGTTTCACCTCGTCCGGTAGAGCAGCAAGGTGCTCTTTTAATTGGAAGTCATTTATGTTAATTGTTAAATTGTTTTGTCATCTACTGCAAAACCTCACGTGACTTTGTTCACTGATAGATTAATAGCCAAATATAGGCCTACTATGCCCGTACTATCTGTGGTGGTTCCTCGGCTTAAGACAAACCAACTTCGATGGAGTTTCAGTGGCGCTTTTGAAGTATGTAACTATCAGTAGTATTTTTTTCCCCCTTTATCTGCAAATACCTGAGTTTTTCTTATCACATAACAATTTCCACTTGATGACAAGAAATATAAATATTAAATGGCTTTAAATGTGGCCTTGACAATTCTATATTTTGAACCTTATTTACTCTTTGAAATAGTTCCTATTGCTAGTTAGGTTAACTAGTGTCAACTCTAATGGTAGCTAATACATTGGCAGGCTAGACAATCACTCATTGTTAGGGGTCTTTTCCCCATGTTGGCTGATCCTCGCCATCCTGTAAGTATTTCAACTTCTCATCTTGTAACCTGTATATAATTGTTGTGTATATGATACCGTGGAATCATTTAGTTTTCTTTCCCTTTAAAGCGATGCTCTTATGTGCTTCTCTAGAATATTGTGTTCTGTTTCTTTCCCAATCTTTTGTGTATTCAAGATGCTATTTCTAAAGTTATAAATAGCTTGGTATTTCACTTGAGTCCAGGAGTAATGGTCTCTCTCTTTTCGTGTGTCTTATTTGATTGTTTATTACTCTTATACATTCTTATCTATAGAAGTTACTGTTATGTTACATCAGAATCTTTTCAATAGTATTGCTAATAGTGAGAGGTTTGATGTATATATATTTTGGAATTTTGTGTCATGATAAAAAGGTCTCTCTTCAATTGCAAATTATTATGGATGGTTAATTGGATTCATAGGTATAGGCTGCCAGTATCAGGTGAAATGCTTTTTCAATAACAAAATTGTAGGTAATTTCCTAGAAAATGCACATGGTTTATTGGCAAACTTTACGTTTTAAAGATGACTGCAACATGCACAGTATATAATGTTTGATGCACAAAGGTGATTCCGAGCTCAATTTTTTATATTCACAAAGTTGTCTGAAGCAAACTTCATGTAGTTTCTCGGTGGAATATATTTCATGCTCTCCAAAATATCTTGACAAAAGGAAACAATTCCTTCTATTGACTTCACTTTGCTTTCTCTATCGAGTCTCCCACAGATAGTTTGCCGCCGCCTTTTATTCAGTTGAAATCTGCAATCTTCCCTATTGCTTTTAAGCAGCTGGACTTGTATTATGCAGGCTGAGTCAACCAGTGCCTCCAATGAATCAGTGCTGAAGGTTGCTCTTGATCATGGAAAAGCCTCTGGGCTGATCAAGTCACATGATCGTGTTGTCGTCTGCCAAAAGGTCGGGGATGCGTCGGTTGTGAAGATTATTGAATTAGAGGATTGAAGGATTGCCTTCTCAGTCATCAAAAGTTCCAATTTTGTTTGCCTAGGAAATCATCAAACTGTTATCCATCGGAAGTTTTCTATATAAACTCGGTAAGATATTGAGTTTTGCTGCTTGGGTCTTGGCAGGTCTAGTGCAAAACACAATTTTGTATTTGCAACGGTTGGCTACTTTTCTTCGAACTTTTCTAGCGTCGTGCATTGTTTTTGAGGAATATTCAAGTGTATTATGGTATGCTGAAATGATCATAAAAGCAAAATAACCTGGTTGAATGGCCACTATACTGGGAGTAGGATTTGTTTGCATCAAATAATCCATGGTACTTTGATCCGGCCAAGGTGTAGGCTTCACGAAGCTTATGCTTTATTTAAATTGTTTACTATGATCTTTGTTCCATTCTTCGGCTACTTTGCAAATTGCGGTTTTAGTTCTGCTGTGTAAGTCAAGGAGCTTGTTTTTTTTTTTTTTTTTGCCCTTTTTCGTTTCACAAATGCCGTAATTCATAAAAGGAGAGGACTGAAGGTCAATGCATTTTAGACTGGGAGTCAAAATGAGCTAACTGAACTCGGTACAATCATTAGTGCAATAGCAAACGTAAATTAATATAATTATCCTTTCCCTGCTGGTGCATTGTTTCATTTCAAATTGATTTTTGCCTTCGTGGGGGTATTGATAAGTCATTAGATAAATTTGTACAGTTAACAAGGATCGATTTCGGAGACAATTTAAAATTTTATCTCAGACTTAAAAGACAATTCATTATTTTACCAATTATATTCATGGATATAATTCTCTCGTGATTTATTCACTCTCGAACCTAAAAGGTCGAGGTGAAAGAGTCACTAGATTGATGATTCCGATCTTTTACACAAATAAAAACTCGGTAGCTCGTGAGACACGGTGCAACAGAGATTAAAAGGCAGAAAATTTATACACATTATTTTGATCACACTAGTTTGCCTTTAGCAAATAGAATACAATTTCGACATTGAATAATTTTATAAGGATGATACGACCACAAAAATCAAATTGAACTGTTGAACTATGAACGCTTTCAAATTTACTTTACGGATCGATGAAGGCTTTGCTTAAAAGAATATGAACTCTTTGAAAGAAGTCCATAAAATCGGGACTAAAAATTTGAATACTCGATAAAAAGAAACTCAACCCAAACACGTGATACAATAGTTAAAGGCGTGCTCTCGTGTTATCATTGTCCGATTCCTCTCGTGAATATTATCCTTTAGAAATTCTACGTACAAGACCCCCACTCTATAAGAGAACCAAATAGAAGCCCTCTTGATGGGATTGAATTGAACCATAAAAGTCTGATTTACCCGATGGACAATATCAGAAGAATCTGATCATCTAACCCCAAAATTAATCAAGCCAAAAATTTAGACACATGAATTATCAAAAATAAATAAATAAATAAAAATGGAAATAATCTTTGCTTTTTTTTTTTAAAAAAAACAAAACATAGCAATAAAAAGCATGATAACAGAAATGACATCTCTAGTGAGTGGATTGGATCATTCAATATTTAATAAAACTGAGCTATAAACATATACAACCTCTAGAAGAGCTATCCTGTTCCATTTCCTGTATCTGCTTACGAGTTTCCCCCGTAACAAAAGTGGAAGAAATTGAGCACAAACACATTACTTGATAGTAAAAGGCATCTTTTGCTCAACCATTCAAACAAATCAGGAGTCATGCTTCAATGACTCGTCCAAAGTCTTCGAGTCAGAAAAATTGCTGGAGCCATGGAAAGTTGGAAGCGTCGTTCTCCAGCTCAGTCGTCAGTTTATTCACATGTTCCATTGCCTGTTTCATGTCCATTTGATCCAAAGGTAGAGCAGCGAACTCCTGTAGAAAGCGATGGCCACGAGCCGCACCTTTAGTTATGTCCTCAGGAGTGCATAATCTTTTCCGCTTACACCCAACCTGCAAGGAGAGGAGAATGATTAACTCACAAACCCCTTGAAATACGAAAAGCATATATGCTTTATTTTATTGATAATCTAAGTGTCCAAATCTTCGATCCGATTAATCCTGAGAATATATTGATCCTGTTCCATGGATACTATCTATCAAAATAAATCAAGAGAGTACGATGAGATCAATGGATGACCCATGATTCGGCCCAGGCCCATTGCTGGAGGCGCTCACATTTAGCACTCCGAGGAGTAAGGACTAACTTAAAATTCTAAGAAGTAATGTCCAGAACCCTTGGAGGCAGCGTATATGCTTTATTGTTATTATTAACTGTCTCTTCTAAGAGGAAAAGCAAAGGATGCTATTGGCTCCTGTTTTTGTAAAGCACTTAAACTCTGATCATTTTTGGAAAGCATGTGGGGGATCAAACAAGGACTTAAAAACATTGTGAGAGTTTGCTTTCACATGAAGTTCAATGTAATATGTAATAGTAAAAGATAATATTGAGACAACTTAACAATGGAATATAGTTAATGGACATCAGAATTCATATTCCACTGTTTTTGCCTAACATGGCTTGCTCATATATGATCTTCCTCAAAAAATGCCGCACTTTGGTAGCCTTTCTGATTTCTTATCTACACCTGATCGTGCTACTGCTCTTGGTAAATCATTGGATTCTACAAGCATTAGATAAGTGGTTTGGAAACCCATTTAGACAAGAAACTGCTACCAAATTTACAGAGCAATGGAGTAGCTAATGAAGGGTTTGCTTGCATGACTGAGGGCAGAAAAAATTTGGGAATAATTATTATTGCTTCTAAAAGAATACATATGCAAATTACAGAAAACTCGTTAGATAATTGACAAACTATAGACTGGGAAATTGGAGAAACGTAGCAGGCAAAATGGTTCTCAAGTAGCTCAGGTGTCTCTTCATCAGAAATATTAAGATGCAAAGTAGATTAATGTATATCCAAAGACACATGACAGGAGATGACCAAATATGCATTGTCCATGCAATCGAACCTGTTTCTCTGAATCATCACTGTCCTTCGATGCCAGAGAAAAATCTTCCAATTCATCAGCTTTCCTTCTAGCTAGACTTACAACATCTTCTGGAAAATTTGCAAGTTCCGCAACATGAATACCGAAACTTTGATCACAAGCACCAGGTTGGACCTAAAAATGGAAAACAGGAATCACATAAGCTGATAAACAAAATGAAATAGAAGGCCATAGAAACAAGGAATTCTGATGAACTCCCTTAATTGTGAACTCTGGAAATGCCATAGAAACAAGGGATCATCTTTTCAAGCTTTATGACATTGCTACGTAAGGGGGGCAACTCATCAGCAGCATCTCCAACACTTCACTAGATGACTGCCTTGGTTGATTTTTCTTAGGCATCCAACCTAAAATTCATTTTATATGCATCCTCGGGTTGGTCTTTATGGTTGCATTGTAATAATCTTATCTTCTTACAAAGTGCTACTAATGAAGCAGTTTTCATGTGCTGGAAGCTTCTTTTCTATAGTTGGGTGACTAGATCCTCTTCCAAAATCTTTCCAAATGCAATAGCAACCTCAATCAATCTGGACAGGCTTACAGCAAATGAAGTAGAGATTTCTGCACATTTGAAGGGTCTTGACTATATCTTCCTTCCTAAGATTAACATATTTGTAAGTTTAGTTGTTTTATTGTGTTATAAGCTAGTAGACTATTGTTTTGCCTTGCTCCCTGAACTGGTTATTACTTTGTCAGTCATGGGTAAATCATGTTCAGTTCCTTTCTTATTTCTATGCAATAAGGGTGACAACTTCTCACCCACTAGCTTTAAAAAAAAAAAAAAAAAAGAAGCCCAAAGTAACAAAGCACTTAATATTAGTCTGCTGGGAGTATCCATGATATGCCATGATAGCTGATAACTTCAAACCAATGAAAAGGAAGCCCAAAGATAAATGAGAAAGCAATTAAAAGAGATATCAGTACATTGAAGCTATCCATGATATGTCATGATGGTTGAAAAAAAATTTAAAAATAAAGCCCAAAGATGAATAACAGTCATAGAAACTATCCCAGATTGGCTGAGCTGACCTATTAGAATCTGAACTGTAACACTCCACTGGTTCAAGTCAACTCATTGACCAGAAACCTAAAAAAGGTTGAAATTCTGACCAGGCCTATTTTGTGAAAAAAATCTATCAACCCCTCCAGGATACACAACTGGATTGGTTTTGTAAAGGAATAGCCTAAGTCTTAAATGTCCTCTTTGTAAAGATGTAGATGAGAAATTTGTCCTTTTACTTTGATAAATTTAAAATTTACAACATGTACATTTTGGACAGGTTTGTCATGCTAGTTGATGTTTTTTTTTAATAAATTTGTATTTTTTAATTCCAGTTACGTTGATGTAAGAAACATTTGTTTGTTATGACATTAAAAAATTGGAGGAGCAAGAAATAAATTATTATGACTTGTATGTTTATAAAAGTTGTTCAATATCAGTTGGCGGGACCAAAATACTGAATACATAATCTAGATCGTCAACCAATACCAATACTATGTCAGCATAGATAAGTACTGTTGTTTCATCCTGCCAGCACAATTTTGGTGATATCAGCTAAGACATGGCTTGAATGGGGCCAAACAAGAACATTTTCTTCTGGTGACCTAAATTACCAATTATGTAGAGGAGATGAAACACAATAAAAAGAGGGGAAAGAATGAGGGAAAACAAAATAGATGTCAAAGTCAAAACATTTATATCTTTTTAGTTTTAGTTGTGCTAGTATAAGTCCAACGATTAATAATTAACTAAGATATACTTATGTACATATGGAAAATTAGTTCAAATAACAAAATCCTAAAAGCATTATTTAACTTAGGTCTTGGAAAATTATAAGGTTGATTTCACTAGGATGCTATAGAAACCAATGAACTAATATGATGCAAGATGCTTATTTTGGTATTAGTAAGTAATAATCATTTGTCAAGATATTTTTTATAATTGCAACATTTTCTAAAATTTTAAATCAATTAGCATTATAATTGCCATAAGCTTATATTTGAAAGTAAATAAACAAAGTGAAAGACGATTATAAAGTAAAATTATGAGTTGATCTCGGCATACATTTAAGTATGTCGAAGCATGCAACATCTAGACACAACATAATACAAAAGCCTACTATTGCATCCAAATATTGAAACTCCCGACAGGATTCTTTAAATGTTTTCAACATTCATTATGAAGTAAAGCATTCTGGTAGTTGTTGGGGACAATGTGGCAGATCACTCTGTGTTTTTCCCAAGCTGAGTAAGGTCGAGCAATGTATATGATTCGGAGCTCAATGTGATTGAGTGTCTACTGAGTACTTTGTGTTTTTTCCGAGTTGAGTAAGGTAGAGCAGTATATATGATTCAAAGCTCAGTGTTATTAGATGTCTATATTGAGTACTTTGTGTTTTTCTTGAGTTGAGTAAGGTCGAGCAATGTATATGATTCAAAGCCCAGTGTTAATGAGTGTCTACTTAGTACCCTGTGTTTTTCCCGAGCTAAGTAGAGCAGTATATATGAGTCAGAGCTCAGTGTTATTAGGTGTCTATATTGAGTACTCTATGTTTTTCCCGAGCTGAGCAAGGTCGAGCAATGTATATAATTCAGAGCCCAATGTTATTGAGTGTCTAATCGAGAACTCTGTTTTTCATTTGAGTAAGGTAGAGCAGTATATATGATTCAGAGATCAGTGTTATTGGGTATCTATATTGAGCACTCTGTGTTTTTCTCGAGCCGAGTAAGGTCGAGTAATGTATATGATTTAGAGCCCAAAGTTATTGAGTGTCTAGGTCAAACACCCTGTGTATTTTCCGAGCACCCTATATGTTTCCTTGTTACGTATGACTAAGCATTATAGTTGAGTCAGATTCTTGTGTTCTTATCCGTGCCGAGCACTCTGTGTGTTTCCCGAGCATAGAAGGGCCGAGCATCATAATTGAATAAGAATTCTTGTGTTCTTACCTGTGTCAAGCACTCTGTGTATTTCTCAAGCACCATATGTGTTTCCTGAGCACAGAAGGGTTGAGCATCATAGTTGAATCAGAATTCTTGTGTTCTTACCTGTGCCGAGCATTCTGTGTATTTCCCGAGTACCATATGTGTTTTTTGAGCACAGAAGGACTGAGCATCATAGTTGAATCAGATTCTTATGTTCTTATCTGTGTCGAGCACTCTATGTATTTCCCGAGCACCATATGTATTTCCTGAGCGCAGAAGGGTTGAACATCATGGTTGAGTTAGGGTTCAGTATTATTATTTGCACCGAGCACCTAGTGTGTTTCCCGAGCCCAGTAGGACCGAGCACTATAGTTGAGTCAAAGTTCAGTCTCATTAAGTATCTGCGCCGAGCATCAAATATGTTTCCTGAGTCTAGTAGGGACGAGCGTTATAGTTGAGTTAGAGTTCAGTCTCATTAAGTATCTACGCTGAGCACTCAGTTTGTTTCTCGAGCCCAATAGGATCGAGTATTATAGTTGAGTCAGAGTTCAATATTATTATCTGTGCTGAACACTCAGTATGTTTCCTGACTTCAGTAGGACCCAACATTATAGTAGATGTGAAGTTCTGAGCAACTTTGGGTTTCCCGACCACGTAGTGTATTTCCCGAGCTCAGTAGGAGTGAGTGTTATGGGTATTCTGGAGTACAATAAGATAAGATGTTAAGGAGTTTTGTGAACAGGGAAAATTGTTGAAGAAGAATTTTTTTTATTATTTATTCAATTATTTGAAGCTTGTATATGGTTTATTTTTTAGGTAACAAATAAGAAAGGAGAAGTGACATGTGGAAGTTGCATATGAAGCTATTTTAAAAGAAGGTACAAAGGTGGTTGCATCTTAACAGTCTAAGGAGGGGTATTGAGGTAAATTCGTCTGGAGGAAAGGCGGTGCTAATCTTCTATAAAAGAGACAGATAGGAAGGAAAAGGGGATGATTTTTTCCTCTATATTTGGTACACGGAGACTCTCTTCTCATTTTTTCTCATCATTCTACTATTCCATTTTCTTGATCTTGACTTGAGCGTCGGAGGGACCGTGCCGGCAATGCCGGCCCACTTCTAATGTTCTTTTTGGTGATAGATCTAGCATTAAAGAAAGAGATCTAAGGTCTTGGTGATGACTCACAAGAAAAAGGGAGGGGTCAGAGTGTCTAAAAAGGAGGACACCATCATTGCTCCATGTAAGTTTACCTGATTCAAACAACTAATGCTTGAATCAATCATATTACTTTGAGATAACTAAGTTGGCATGCACATTGCTTCCAATCCTATCAAAGGCAAAACATAATAAGAATGTTATTAATTCTTTTAAGAGTAGTGCAATTGAAGGAGAACCTCACTTCTTTTGTTAGTTTCAACATCCATAGCACATTTGCTAAGCGTTTAAAAGGTCTTAGAACTGAGTATATGCACAAAAAGATTTTACAAAAATTTCCAGTTGGGGGAGTAATAAGGACCACATTGTATAAAAGAGAGCTTAATTGTAAATATACCAAGTTAAGGTGCGTAAATGTAGAAGAACCATAATTCTACAATAAGATCGAGGAAAAAGATCCCAATAATTTCCAATGAAGATGAAAATAGCATTATTGAAATTGCTGCAGTGTAGTCAGTTACCTTGTAAAGCATAGTCAACTTTCGACTTGATGAATCTATGTGTGCTCCAACATGATAATTTGCTACTCCAACAGTGGCCAGACTAGAACATTCCTGGGTGTCTACAAGAGCTAATGCAGTGAGTTCATGGAAATGAGTTGCAAAAAGAGTTGGTGCCCTAGTAACCTCCACAAGATGTTCACAGATTGCCCATGCCAATCCTGTACAAAAATCATGACAAGATGAATCTGTAACGAATCCAACAGAATGAAATGTTTATGAAGGAATGAAAAATGAAATTTAACTAATGTTCACCTAAAAAGAGTACGTGTATCAAATATGAACAAGAGCATATCCATCCCAAGGATAGTGATCATACATGTCTCAGAAAGCAGAACAAACTAGAAAATAG
Organism: Wurfbainia villosa; assembly: GCA_025175895.1. Lineage (NCBI taxonomy): Eukaryota > Viridiplantae > Streptophyta > Magnoliopsida > Zingiberales > Zingiberaceae > Wurfbainia > Wurfbainia villosa. Next base: position 148,070 of record JAKLTH010000287.1, read on the forward strand.
AACTTTGAATAGATAAATCACCTCTCACTGACTTATGTGTCACAAACAGAAAAGAAAAAAAAAAACTTGATTTGGCACATGAAAAGTATTTCAAAAGGATTAAGTATCACATTGTTATTGTTGATAATATTTGGAGATAATTATTGCCATATATATAACTCAAGCATTAGAATGAGTGGTTGAGAACTTGAAATGAAAAAGAACTTTTGGAATCCTATGTAATTGTCGTTCCTCTAGTCTAAAAAGAAAATTTTATAAAAAATTTGATCC